>CAUDMG010001376.1:20000-456306 GCA_958450375.1 Homarus gammarus | reverse complement strand
ATCTACACCGAGGCTGACACACCTACACTCATGACCATCTACACCGAGGCTGACACACCTACACTCATGACCATCTACACCGAGGCTGACACACCTACACTCATGACCATCTACACCGAGGCTGACACACCTACACTCATGACCATCTACACCGAGGCTGACACACCTACACTCATGACCATCTACACCGAGGCTGACACACCTACACTCATGACCATCTACACCGAGGCTGACCACCTACACTCATGACCATCTACACCGGGCTGACACACCTACACTCATGACCATCTACACCGAGGCTGACACACCTACACTCATGACCATCTACACCGAGGCTGACACACCTACACTCATGACCATCTACACCGAGGCTGACACACCTACACTCATGACCATCTACACCGAGGCTGACACACCTACACTCATGACCATCTACACCGAGGCTGACACACCTACACTCATGACCATCTACACCGAGGCTGACACACCTACACTCATGACCATCTACACCAGGGCTGACACACCTACACTCATGACCATCTACACCGAGGCTGACACACCTACACTCATGACCATCTACACCGAGGCTGACACACCTACACTCATGACCATCTACACCGAGGCTGACACACCTACACTCATGACCATCTACACCGAGGCTGACACACCTACACTCATGACCATCTACACCGAGGCTGACACACCTACACTCATGACCATCTACACCGAGGCTGACACACCTACACTCATGACCATCTACACCCGGGCTGACACACCTACACTCATGACCATCTACACCGAGGCTGACACACCTACACTCATGACCATCTACACCGAGGCTGACACACCTACACTCATGACCATCTACACCGAGGCTGACACACCTACACTCATGACCATCTACACCGAGGCTGACACACCTACACTCATGACCATCTACACCGAGGCTGACACACCTACACTCATGACCATCTACACCGAGGCTGACACACCTACACTCATGACCATCTACACCGAGGCTGACACACCTACACTCATGACCATCTACACCGAGGCTGACACACCTACACTCATGACCATCTACACCGGGGCTGACACACCTACACTCATGACCATCTACACCGAGGCTGACACACCTACACTCATGACCATCTACACCGAGGCTGACACACCTACACTCATGACCATCTACACCGAGGCTGACACACCTACACTCATGACCATCTACACCGAGGCTGACACACCTACACTCATGACCATCTACACCGAGGCTGACACACCTACACTCATGACCATCTACACCGAGGCTGACACACCTACCTCATGACCATCTACACCGAGGCTGACACACCTACACTCATGACCATCTACACCGAGGCTGACACACCTACACTCATGACCATCTACACCGAGGCTGACACACCTACACTCATGACCATCTACACCGAGGCTGACACACCTACACTCATGACCATCTACACCGGGCTGACACACCTACACTCATGACCATCTACACCGAGGCTGACACACCTACACTCATGACCATCTACACCGAGGCTGACACACCTACACTCATGACCATCTACACCGAGGCTGACACACCTACACTCATGACCATCTACACCGAGGCTGACACACCTACACTCATGACCATCTACACCGAGGCTGACACACCTACACTCATGACCATCTACACCGAGGCTGACACACCTACACTCATGACCATCTACACCGAGGCTGACACACCTACACTCATGACCATCTACACCGAGGCTGACACACCTACACTCATGACCATCTACACCGAGGCTGACACACCTACACTCATGACCATCTACACCGAGGCTGACACACCTACACTCATGACCATCTACACCGAGGCTGACACACCTACACTCATGACCATCTACACCGAGGCTGACACACCTACACTCATGACCATCTACACCGAGGCTGACACACCTACACTCATGACCATCTACACCGAGGCTGACACACCTACACTCATGACCATCTACACCGGGCTGACACACCTACACTCATGACCATCTACACCGAGGCTGACACACCTACACTCATGACCATCTACACCGAGGCTGACACACCTACACTCATGACCATCTACACCGGGCTGACACACCTACACTCATGACCATCTACACCGAGGCTGACACACCTACACTCATGACCATCTACACCGAGGCTGACACACCTACACTCATGACCATCTACACCGAGGCTGACACACCTACACTCATGACCATCTACACCGGGCTGACACACCTACACTCATGACCATCTACACCGAGGCTGACACACCTACACTCATGACCATCTACACCGAGGCTGACACACCTACACTCATGACCATCTACACCGAGGCTGACACACCTACACTCATGACCATCTACACCGAGGCTGACACACCTACACTCATGACCATCTACACCGAGGCTGACACACCTACACTCATGACCATCTACACCGAGGCTGACACACCTACACTCATGACCATCTACACCGAGGCTGACACACCTACACTCATGACCATCTACACCGAGGCTGACACACCTACACTCATGACCATCTACACCGAGGCTGACACACCTACACTCATGACCATCTACACCGGGCTGACACACCTACACTCATGACCATCTACACCGAGGCTGACACACCTACACTCATGACCATCTACACCGAGGCTGACACACCTACACTCATGACCATCTACACCGAGGCTGACACACCTACACTCATGACCATCTACACCGGGCTGACACACCTACACTCATGACCATCTACACCGAGGCTGACACACCTACACTCATGACCATCTACACCGAGGCTGACACACCTACACTCATGACCATCTACACCGAGGCTGACACACCTACACTCATGACCATCTACACCGGGCTGACACACCTACACTCATGACCATCTACACCGAGGCTGACACACCTACACTCATGACCATCTACACCGAGGCTGACACACCTACACTCATGACCATCTACACCGAGGCTGACACACCTACACTCATGACCATCTACACCGAGGCTGACACACCTACACTCATGACCATCTACACCGAGGCTGACACACCTACACTCATGACCATCTACACCGAGGCTGACACACCTACACTCATGACCATCTACACCGAGGCTGACACACCTACACTCATGACCATCTACACCGAGGCTGACACACCTACACTCATGACCATCTACACCGAGGCTGACACACCTACACTCATGACCATCTACACCGAGGCTGACACACCTACACTCATGACCATCTACACCGAGGCTGACACACCTACACTCATGACCATCTACACCGAGGCTGACACACCTACACTCATGACCATCTACACCGAGGCTGACACACCTACACTCATGACCATCTACACCGAGGCTGACACACCTACACTCATGACCATCTACACCGAGGCTGACACACCTACACTCATGACCATCTACACCGAGGCTGACACACCTACACTCATGACCATCTACACCGAGGCTGACACACCTACACTCATGACCATCTACACCAGGGCTGACACACCTACACTCATGACCATCTACACCGAGGCTGACACACCTACACTCATGACCATCTACACCGAGGCTGACACACCTACACTCATGACCATCTACACCGAGGCTGACACACCTACACTCATGACCATCTACACCGAGGCTGACACACCTACACTCATGACCATCTACACCGAGGCTGACACACCTACACTCATGACCATCTACACCGAGGCTGACACACCTACACTCATGACCATCTACACCGAGGCTGACACACCTACACTCATGACCATCTACACCGAGGCTGACACACCTACACTCATGACCATCTACACCGAGGCTGACACACCTACACTCATGACCATCTACACCGAGGCTGACACACCTACACTCATGACCATCTACACCGAGGCTGACACACCTACACTCATGACCATCTACACCGAGGCTGACACACCTACACTCATGACCATCTACACCGAGGCTGACACACCTACACTCATGACCATCTACACCGAGGCTGACACACCTACACTCATGACCATCTACACCGAGGCTGACACACCTACACTCATGACCATCTACACCGAGGCTGACACACCTACACTCATGACCATCTACACCGAGGCTGACACACCTACACTCATGACCATCTACACCGAGGCTGACACACCTACACTCATGACCATCTACACCGAGGCTGACACACCTACACTCATGACCATCTACACCGAGGCTGACACACCTACACTCATGACCATCTACACCGAGGCTGACACACCTACACTCATGACCATCTACACCGAGGCTGACACACCTACACTCATGACCATCTACACCGGGCTGACACACCTACACTCATGACCATCTTCACCGAGGCTGACACACCTACACTCATGACCATCTACACACGGTCTGACACACCTACACTCATGACCATCTACACCGAGGCTGACACACCTACACTCATGACCATCTACACCGAGGCTGACACACCTACACTCATGACCATCTACACCGAGGCTGACACACCTACACTCATGACCATCTACACCGAGGCTGACACACCTACACTCATGACCATCTACACCGAGGCTGACACACCTACACTCATGACCATCTACACCGAGGCTGACACACCTACACTCATGACCATCTACACCGAGGCTGACACACCTACACTCATGACCATCTACACCGGGCTGACACACCTACACTCATGACCATCTACACCGAGGCTGACACACCTACACTCATGACCATCTACACCGAGGCTGACACACCTACACTCATGACCATCTACACCGAGGCTGACACACCTACACTCATGACCATCTACACCGAGGCTGACACACCTACACTCATGACCATCTACACCGAGGCTGACACACCTACACTCATGACCATCTACACCGAGGCTGACACACCTACACTCATGACCATCTACACCGAGGCTGACACACCTACACTCATGACCATCTACACCGAGGCTGACACACCTACACTCATGACCATCTACACCGGGCTGACACACCTACACTCATGACCATCTACACCGAGGCTGACACACCTACACTCATGACCATCTACACCGAGGCTGACACACCTACACTCATGACCATCTACACCGAGGCTGACACACCTACACTCATGACCATCTACACCGAGGCTGACACACCTACACTCATGACCATCTACACCGAGGCTGACACACCTACACTCATGACCATCTACACCAGGCTGACACACCTACACTCATGACCATCTACACCGAGGCTGACACACCTACACTCATGACCATCTACACCGAGGCTGACACACCTACACTCATGACCATCTACACCGAGGCTGACACACCTACACTCATGACCATCTACACCGGGCTGACACACCTACACTCATGACCATCTACACCGAGGCTGACACACCTACACTCATGACCATCTACACCGAGGCTGACACACCTACACTCATGACCATCTACACCGAGGCTGACACACCTACACTCATGACCATCTACACCGAGGCTGACACACCTACACTCATGACCATCTACACCGAGGCTGACACACCTACACTCATGACCATCTACACCGAGGCTGACACACCTACACTCATGACCATCTACACCGAGGCTGACACACCTACACTCATGACCATCTACACCGAGGCTGACACACCTACACTCATGACCATCTACACCGAGGCTGACACACCTACACTCATGACCATCTACACCGAGGCTGACACACCTACACTCATGACCATCTACACCGAGGCTGACACACCTACACTCATGACCATCTACACCGAGGCTGACACACCTACACTCATGACCATCTACACCGAGGCTGACACACCTACACTCATGACCATCTACACCGAGGCTGACACACCTACACTCATGACCATCTACACCGAGGCTGACACACCTACACTCATGACCATCTACACCGGGCTGACACACCTACACTCATGACCATCTACACCGAGGCTGACACACCTACACTCATGACCATCTACACCGAGGCTGACACACCTACACTCATGACCATCTACACCGAGGCTGACACACCTACACTCATGACCATCTACACCGAGGCTGACACACCTACACTCATGACCATCTACACCGGGCTGACACACCTACACTCATGACCATCTACACCGAGGCTGACACACCTACACTCATGACCATCTACACCGAGGCTGACACACCTACACTCATGACCATCTACACCGAGGCTGACACACCTACACTCATGACCATCTACACCGAGGCTGACACACCTACACTCATGACCATCTACACCGGGCTGACACACCTACACTCATGACCATCTACACCGAGGCTGACACACCTACACTCATGACCATCTACACCGAGGCTGACACACCTACACTCATGACCATCTACACCGAGGCTGACACACCTACACTCATGACCATCTACACCGAGGCTGACACACCTACACTCATGACCATCTACACCGAGGCTGACACACCTACACTCATGACCATCTACACCGAGGCTGACACACCTACACTCATGACCATCTACACCGAGGCTGACACACCTACACTCATGACCATCTACACCGAGGCTGACACACCTACACTCATGACCATCTACACCGAGGCTGACACACCTACACTCATGACCATCTACACCGAGGCTGACACACCTACACTCATGACCATCTACACCGAGGCTGACACACCTACACTCATGACCATCTACACCGAGGCTGACACACCTACACTCATGACCATCTACACCGAGGCTGACACACCTACACTCATGACCATCTACACCGAGGCTGACACACCTACACTCATGACCATCTACACCGAGGCTGACACACCTACACTCATGACCATCTACACCGAGGCTGACACACCTACACTCATGACCATCTACACCGGGGCTGACACACCTACACTCATGACCATCTACACCGAGGCTGACACACCTACACTCATGACCATCTACACCGAGGCTGACACACCTACACTCATGACCATCTACACCGAGGCTGACACACCTACACTCATGACCATCTACACCGAGGCTGACACACCTACACTCATGACCATCTACACCGAGGCTGACACACCTACACTCATGACCATCTACACCGAGGCTGACACACCTACACTCATGACCATCTACACCGAGGCTGACACACCTACACTCATGACCATCTACACCGAGGCTGACACACCTACACTCATGACCATCTACACCGAGGCTGACACACCTACACTCATGACCATCTACACCGAGGCTGACACACCTACACTCATGACCATCTACACCGAGGCTGACACACCTACACTCATGACCATCTACACCGAGGCTGACACACCTACACTCATGACCATCTACACCGAGGCTGACACACCTACACTCATGACCATCTACACCGAGGCTGACACACCTACACTCATGACCATCTACACCGGGCTGACACACCTACACTCATGACCATCTACACCGAGGCTGACACACCTACACTCATGACCATCTACACCGAGGCTGACACACCTACACTCATGACCATCTACACCGAGGCTGACACACCTA
Source organism: Homarus gammarus (assembly GCA_958450375.1). Taxonomy (NCBI): domain Eukaryota; kingdom Metazoa; phylum Arthropoda; class Malacostraca; order Decapoda; family Nephropidae; genus Homarus; species Homarus gammarus. The sequence goes on along the minus strand of CAUDMG010001376.1, from coordinate 448,668 downwards.
CACTCATGACCATCTACACCGAGGCTGACACACCTACACTCATGACCATCTACACCGAGGCTGACACACCTACACTCATGACCATCTACACCGAGGCTGACACACCTACACTCATGACCATCTACACCGAGGCTGACACACCTACACTCATGACCATCTACACCGAGGCTGACACACCTACACTCATGACCATCTACACCGAGGCTGACACACCTACACTCATGACCATCTACACCGAGGCTGACACACCTACACTCATGACCATCTACACCGAGGCTGACACACCTACACTCATGACCATCTACACCGAGGCTGACACACCTACACTCATGACCATCTACACCGAGGCTGACACACCTACACTCATGACCATCTACACCGAGGCTGACACACCTACACTCATGACCATCTACACCGAGGCTGACACACCTACACTCATGACCATCTACACCGAGGCTGACACACCTACACTCATGACCATCTACACCAGGGCTGACACACCTACACTCATGACCATCTACACCGAGGCTGACACACCTACACTCATGACCATCTACACCGAGGCTGACACACCTACACTCATGACCATCTACACCGAGGCTGACACACCTACACTCATGACCATCTACACCGAGGCTGACACACCTACACTCATGACCATCTACACCGGGCTGACACACCTACACTCATGACCATCTACACCGAGGCTGACACACCTACACTCATGACCATCTACACCGAGGCTGACACACCTACACTCATGACCATCTACACCGAGGCTGACACACCTACACTCATGACCATCTACACCGAGGCTGACACACCTACACTCATGACCATCTACACCGAGGCTGACACACCTACACTCATGACCATCTACACCGAGGCTGACACACCTACACTCATGACCATCTACACCGAGGCTGACACACCTACACTCATGACCATCTACACCGAGGCTGACACACCTACACTCATGACCATCTACACCCGGGCTGACACACCTACACTCATGACCATCTACACCGAGGCTGACACACCTACACTCATGACCATCTACACCGAGGCTGACACACCTACACTCATGACCATCTACACCGAGGCTGACACACCTACACTCATGACCATCTACACCGAGGCTGACACACCTACACTCATGACCATCTACACCGAGGCTGACACACCTACACTCATGACCATCTACACCGAGGCTGACACACCTACACTCATGACCATCTACACCGAGGCTGACACACCTACACTCATGACCATCTACACCGAGGCTGACACACCTACACTCATGACCATCTACACCGGGGCTGACACACCTACACTCATGACCATCTACACCGAGGCTGACACACCTACACTCATGACCATCTACACCGAGGCTGACACACCTACACTCATGACCATCTACACCGAGGCTGACACACCTACACTCATGACCATCTACACCGAGGCTGACACACCTACACTCATGACCATCTACACCGAGGCTGACACACCTACACTCATGACCATCTACACCGAGGCTGACACACCTACACTCATGACCATCTACACCGAGGCTGACACACCTACACTCATGACCATCTACACCGAGGCTGACACACCTACACTCATGACCATCTACACCGAGGCTGACACACCTACACTCATGACCATCTACACCGAGGCTGACACACCTACACTCATGACCATCTACACCGAGGCTGACACACCTACACTCATGACCATCTACACCGAGGCTGACACACCTACACTCATGACCATCTACACCGAGGCTGACACACCTACACTCATGACCATCTACACCGAGGCTGACACACCTACACTCATGACCATCTACACCGAGGCTGACACACCTACACTCATGACCATCTACACCGAGGCTGACACACCTACACTCATGACCATCTACACCGAGGCTGACACACCTACACTCATGACCATCTACACCGAGGCTGACACACCTACACTCATGACCATCTACACCGAGGCTGACACACCTACACTCATGACCATCTACACCGAGGCTGACACACCTACACTCATGACCATCTACACCGAGGCTGACACACCTACACTCATGACCATCTACACCGAGGCTGACACACCTACACTCATGACCATCTACACCGAGGCTGACACACCTACACTCATGACCATCTACACCGAGGCTGACACACCTACACTCATGACCATCTACACCGAGGCTGACACACCTACACTCATGACCATCTACACCGAGGCTGACACACCTACACTCATGACCATCTACACCGAGGCTGACACACCTACACTCATGACCATCTACACCGAGGCTGACACACCTACACTCATGACCATCTACACCGAGGCTGACACACCTACACTCATGACCATCTACACCGAGGCTGACACACCTACACTCATGACCATCTACACCGAGGCTGACACACCTACACTCATGACCATCTACACCGAGGCTGACACACCTACACTCATGACCATCTACACCGAGGCTGACACACCTACACTCATGACCATCTACACCGAGGCTGACACACCTACACTCATGACCATCTACACCGAGGCTGACACACCTACACTCATGACCATCTACACCGAGGCTGACACACCTACACTCATGACCATCTACACCGAGGCTGACACACCTACACTCATGACCATCTACACCGAGGCTGACACACCTACACTCATGACCATCTACACCGAGGCTGACACACCTACACTCATGACCATCTACACCGAGGCTGACACACCTACACTCATGACCATCTACACCGAGGCTGACACACCTACACTCATGACCATCTACACCGAGGCTGACACACCTACACTCATGACCATCTACACCGAGGCTGACACACCTACACTCATGACCATCTACACCGAGGCTGACACACCTACACTCATGACCATCTACACCGAGGCTGACACACCTACACTCATGACCATCTACACCGAGGCTGACACACCTACACTCATGACCATCTACACCGAGGCTGACACACCTACACTCATGACCATCTACACCGAGGCTGACACACCTACACTCATGACCATCTACACCGAGGCTGACACACCTACACTCATGACCATCTACACCGAGGCTGACACACCTACACTCATGACCATCTACACCGAGGCTGACACACCTACACTCATGACCATCTACACCGAGGCTGACACACCTACACTCATGACCATCTACACCGAGGCTGACACACCTACACTCATGACCATCTACACCGAGGCTGACACACCTACACTCATGACCATCTACACCGAGGCTGACACACCTACACTCATGACCATCTACACCGAGGCTGACACACCTACACTCATGACCATCTACACCGAGGCTGACACACCTACACTCATGACCATCTACACCGAGGCTGACACACCTACACTCATGACCATCTACACCGAGGCTGACACACCTACACTCATGACCATCTACACCGGGCTGACACACCTACACTCATGACCATCTACACCGAGGCTGACACACCTACACTCATGACCATCTACACCGAGGCTGACACACCTACACTCATGACCATCTACACCGAGGCTGACACACCTACACTCATGACCATCTACACCGAGGCTGACACACCTACACTCATGACCATCTACACCGAGGCTGACACACCTACACTCATGACCATCTACACCGAGGCTGACACACCTACACTCATGACCATCTACACCGAGGCTGACACACCTACACTCATGACCATCTACACCGAGGCTGACACACCTACACTCATGACCATCTACACCGAGGCTGACACACCTACACTCATGACCATCTACACCGAGGCTGACACACCTACACTCATGACCATCTACACCGAGGCTGACACACCTACACTCATGACCATCTACACCGAGGCTGACACACCTACACTCATGACCATCTACACCGAGGCTGACACACCTACACTCATGACCATCTACACCGAGGCTGACACACCTACACTCATGACCATCTACACCGAGGCTGACACACCTACACTCATGACCATCTACACCGAGGCTGACACACCTACACTCATGACCATCTACACCGAGGCTGACACACCTACACTCATGACCATCTACACCGAGGCTGACACACCTACACTCATGACCATCTACACCGAGGCTGACACACCTACACTCATGACCATCTACACCGAGGCTGACACACCTACACTCATGACCATCTACACCGAGGCTGACACACCTACACTCATGACCATCTACACCGAGGCTGACACACCTACACTCATGACCATCTACACCGAGGCTGACACACCTACACTCATGACCATCTACACCGAGGCTGACACACCTACACTCATGACCATCTACACCGAGGCTGACACACCTACACTCATGACCATCTACACCGAGGCTGACACACCTACACTCATGACCATCTACACCGAGGCTGACACACCTACACTCATGACCATCTACACCGAGGCTGACACACCTACACTCATGACCATCTACACCGAGGCTGACACACCTACACTCATGACCATCTACACCGAGGCTGACACACCTACACTCATGACCATCTACACCGAGGCTGACACACCTACACTCATGACCATCTACACCGAGGCTGACACACCTACACTCATGACCATCTACACCGAGGCTGACACACCTACACTCATGACCATCTACACCGAGGCTGACACACCTACACTCATGACCATCTACACCGAGGCTGACACACCTACACTCATGACCATCTACACCGAGGCTGACACACCTACACTCATGACCATCTACACCGGGCTGACACACCTACACTCATGACCATCTACACCGAGGCTGACACACCTACACTCATGACCATCTACACCGAGGCTGACACACCTACACTCATGACCATCTACACCGAGGCTGACACACCTACACTCATGACCATCTACACCGAGGCTGACACACCTACACTCATGACCATCTACACCGAGGCTGACACACCTACACTCATGACCATCTACACCGGGCTGACACACCTACACTCATGACCATCTACACCGAGGCTGACACACCTACACTCATGACCATCTACACCGAGGCTGACACACCTACACTCATGACCATCTACACCGAGGCTGACACACCTACACTCATGACCATCTACACCGAGGCTGACACACCTACACTCATGACCATCTACACCGAGGCTGACACACCTACACTCATGACCATCTACACCGAGGCTGACACACCTACACTCATGACCATCTACACCGAGGCTGACACACCTACACTCATGACCATCTACACCGAGGCTGACACACCTACACTCATGACCATCTACACCCGGGCTGACACACCTACACTCATGACCATCTACACCGAGGCTGACACACCTACACTCATGACCATCTACACCGAGGCTGACACACCTACACTCATGACCATCTACACCCGGGCTGACACACCTACACTCATGACCATCTACACCGAGGCTGACACACCTACACTCATGACCATCTACACCGAGGCTGACACACCTACACTCATGACCATCTACACCGAGGCTGACACACCTACACTCATGACCATCTACACCGGGGCTGACACACCTACACTCATGACCATCTACACCGAGGCTGACACACCTACACTCATGACCATCTACACCGAGGCTGACACACCTACACTCATGACCATCTACACCGAGGCTGACACACCTACACTCATGACCATCTACACCGAGGCTGACACACCTACACTCATGACCATCTACACCGAGGCTGACACACCTACACTCATGACCATCTACACCGAGGCTGACACACCTACACTCATGACCATCTACACCGGGCTGACACACCTACACTCATGACCATCTACACCGAGGCTGACACACCTACACTCATGACCATCTACACCGAGGCTGACACACCTACACTCATGACCATCTACACCGAGGCTGACACACCTACACTCATGACCATCTACACCGAGGCTGACACACCTACACTCATGACCATCTACACCGAGGCTGACACACCTACACTCATGACCATCTACACCGAGGCTGACACACCTACACTCATGACCATCTACACCGAGGCTGACACACCTACACTCATGACCATCTACACCGAGGCTGACACACCTACACTCATGACCATCTACACCGAGGCTGACACACCTACACTCATGACCATCTACACCGAGGCTGACACACCTACACTCATGACCATCTACACCGAGGCTGACACACCTACACTCATGACCATCTACACCGAGGCTGACACACCTACACTCATGACCATCTACACCAGGGCTGACACACCTACACTCATGACCATCTACACCGAGGCTGACACACCTACACTCATGACCATCTACACCGAGGCTGACACACCTACACTCATGACCATCTACACCGAGGCTGACACACCTACACTCATGACCATCTACACCGAGGCTGACACACCTACACTCATGACCATCTACACCGGGGCTGACACACCTACACTCATGACCATCTACACCGAGGCTGACACACCTACACTCATGACCATCTACACCGAGGCTGACACACCTACACTCATGACCATCTACACCGAGGCTGACACACCTACACTCATGACCATCTACACCGAGGCTGACACACCTACACTCATGACCATCTACACCGAGGCTGACACACCTACACTCATGACCATCTACACCGAGGCTGACACACCTACACTCATGACCATCTACACCGAGGCTGACACACCTACACTCATGACCATCTACACCGAGGCTGACACACCTACACTCATGACCATCTACACCGAGGCTGACACACCTACACTCATGACCATCTACACCGAGGCTGACACACCTACACTCATGACCATCTACACCGAGGCTGACACACCTACACTCATGACCATCTACACCGAGGCTGACACACCTACACTCATGACCATCTACACCGAGGCTGACACACCTACACTCATGACCATCTACACCGAGGCTGACACACCTACACTCATGACCATCTACACCGAGGCTGACACACCTACACTCATGACCATCTACACCGAGGCTGACACACCTACACTCATGACCATCTACACCGAGGCTGACACACCTACACTCATGACCATCTACACCGAGGCTGACACACCTACACTCATGACCATCTACACCGGGGCTGACACACCTACACTCATGACCATCTACACCGAGGCTGACACACCTACACTCATGACCATCTACACCGGGGCTGACACACCTACACTCATGACCATCTACACCGAGGCTGACACACCTACACTCATGACCATCTACACCGAGGCTGACACACCTACACTCATGACCATCTACACCGGGCTGACACACCTACACTCATGACCATCTCACCGAGGCTGACACACCTACACTCATGACCATCTACACCGAGGCTGACACACCTACACTCATGACCATCTACACCGAGGCTGACACACCTACACTCATGACCATCTACACCGGGGCTGACACACCTACACTCATGACCATCTACACCGAGGCTGACACACCTACACTCATGACCATCTACACCGAGGCTGACACACCTACACTCATGACCATCTACACCGAGGCTGACACACCTACACTCATGACCATCTACACCGAGGCTGACACACCTACACTCATGACCATCTACACCGAGGCTGACACACCTACACTCATGACCATCTACACCGAGGCTGACACACCTACACTCATGACCATCTACACCGGGCTGACACACCTACACTCATGACCATCTACACCGAGGCTGACACACCTACACTCATGACCATCTACACCGAGGCTGACACACCTACACTCATGACCATCTACACCGAGGCTGACACACCTACACTCATGACCATCTACACCGAGGCTGACACACCTACACTCATGACCATCTACACCGAGGCTGACACACCTACACTCATGACCATCTACACCGAGGCTGACACACCTACACTCATGACCATCTACACCGAGGCTGACACACCTACACTCATGACCATCTACACCGAGGCTGACACACCTACACTCATGACCATCTACACCGAGGCTGACACACCTACACTCATGACCATCTACACCGAGGCTGACACACCTACACTCATGACCATCTACACCGAGGCTGACACACCTACACTCATGACCATCTACACCGAGGCTGACACACCTACACTCATGACCATCTACACCGAGGCTGACACACCTACACTCATGACCATCTACACCGAGGCTGACACACCTACACTCATGACCATCTACACCGAGGCTGACACACCTACACTCATGACCATCTACACCGAGGCTGACACACCTACACTCATGACCATCTACACCGAGGCTGACACACCTACACTCATGACCATCTACACCGAGGCTGACACACCTACACTCATGACCATCTACACCGAGGCTGACACACCTACACTCATGACCATCTACACCGAGGCTGACACACCTACACTCATGACCATCTACACCGAGGCTGACACACCTACACTCATGACCATCTACACCGAGGCTGACACACCTACACTCATGACCATCTACACCGAGGCTGACACACCTACACTCATGACCATCTACACCGAGGCTGACACACCTACACTCATGACCATCTACACCGAGGCTGACACACCTACACTCATGACCATCTACACCGAGGCTGACACACCTACACTCATGACCATCTACACCGAGGCTGACACACCTACACTCATGACCATCTACACCGAGGCTGACACACCTACACTCATGACCATCTACACCGAGGCTGACACACCTACACTCATGACCATCTACACCGAGGCTGACACACCTACACTCATGACCATCTACACCGAGGCTGACACACCTACACTCATGACCATCTACACCGAGGCTGACACACCTACACTCATGACCATCTACACCGAGGCTGACACACCTACACTCATGACCATCTACACCGAGGCTGACACACCTACACTCATGACCATCTACACCGAGGCTGACACACCTACACTCATGACCATCTACACCGAGGCTGACACACCTACACTCATGACCATCTACACCGAGGCTGACACACCTACACTCATGACCATCTACACCGGGCTGACACACCTACACTCATGACCATCTACACCGAGGCTGACACACCTACACTCATGACCATCTACACCGAGGCTGACACACCTACACTCATGACCATCTACACCGAGGCTGACACACCTACACTCATGACCATCTACACCGAGGCTGACACACCTACACTCATGACCATCTACACCGAGGCTGACACACCTACACTCATGACCATCTACACCGAGGCTGACACACCTACACTCATGACCATCTACACCGGGCTGACACACCTACACTCATGACCATCTACACCGAGGCTGACACACCTACACTCATGACCATCTACACCGAGGCTGACACACCTACACTCATGACCATCTACACCGAGGCTGACACACCTACACTCATGACCATCTACACCGAGGCTGACACACCTACACTCATGACCATCTACACCGGGCTGACACACCTACACTCATGACCATCTACACCGAGGCTGACACACCTACACTCATGACCATCTACACCGAGGCTGACACACCTACACTCATGACCATCTACACCGAGGCTGACACACCTACACTCATGACCATCTACACCGAGGCTGACACACCTACACTCATGACCATCTACACCGAGGCTGACACACCTACACTCATGACCATCTACACCGAGGCTGACACACCTACACTCATGACCATCTACACCGAGGCTGACACACCTACACTCATGACCATCTACACCGAGGCTGACACACCTACACTCATGACCATCTACACCGAGGCTGACACACCTACACTCATGACCATCTACACCGAGGCTGACACACCTACACTCATGACCATCTACACCGAGGCTGACACACCTACACTCATGACCATCTACACCGAGGCTGACACACCTACACTCATGACCATCTACACCGAGGCTGACACACCTACACTCATGACCATCTACACCGAGGCTGACACACCTACACTCATGACCATCTACACCGAGGCTGACACACCTACACTCATGACCATCTACACCGAGGCTGACACACCTACACTCATGACCATCTACACCGAGGCTGACACACCTACACTCATGACCATCTACACCGAGGCTGACACACCTACACTCATGACCATCTACACCGAGGCTGACACACCTACACTCATGACCATCTACACCGAGGCTGACACACCTACACTCATGACCATCTACACCGAGGCTGACACACCTACACTCATGACCATCTACACCGAGGCTGACACACCTACACTCATGACCATCTACACCGAGGCTGACACACCTACACTCATGACCATCTACACCGAGGCTGACACACCTACACTCATGACCATCTACACCGAGGCTGACACACCTACACTCATGACCATCTACACCGAGGCTGACACACCTACACTCATGACCATCTACACCGAGGCTGACACACCTACACTCATGACCATCTACACCGAGGCTGACACACCTACACTCATGACCATCTACACCGAGGCTGACACACCTACACTCATGACCATCTACACCGAGGCTGACACACCTACACTCATGACCATCTACACCGAGGCTGACACACCTACACTCATGACCATCTACACCGAGGCTGACACACCTACACTCATGACCATCTACACCGAGGCTGACACACCTACACTCATGACCATCTACACCGAGGCTGACACACCTACACTCATGACCATCTACACCGAGGCTGACACACCTACACTCATGACCATCTACACCGAGGCTGACACACCTACACTCATGACCATCTACACCGAGGCTGACACACCTACACTCATGACCATCTACACCGAGGCTGACACACCTACACTCATGACCATCTACACCGAGGCTGACACACCTACACTCATGACCATCTACACCGAGGCTGACACACCTACACTCATGACCATCTACACCGAGGCTGACACACCTACACTCATGACCATCTACACCGAGGCTGACACACCTACACTCATGACCATCTACACCGAGGCTGACACACCTACACTCATGACCATCTACACCGAGGCTGACACACCTACACTCATGACCATCTACACCGAGGCTGACACACCTACACTCATGACCATCTACACCGGGGCTGACACACCTACACTCATGACCATCTACACCGAGGCTGACACACCTACACTCATGACCATCTACACCGTGGCTGACACACCTACACTCATGACCATCTACACCGAGGCTGACACACCCACACTCATGACCATCTACACCGAGGCTGACACACCTACACTCATGACCATCTACACCGAGGCTGACACACCTACACTCATGACCATCTACACCGAGGCTGACACACCTACACTCATGACCATCTACACCGAGGCTGACACACCTACACTCATGACCATCTACACCGAGGCTGACACACCTACACTCATGACCATCTACACCGAGGCTGACACACCTACACTCATGACCATCTACACCGAGGCTGACACACCTACACTCATGACCATCTACACCGAGGCTGACACACCTACACTCATGACCATCTACACCGAGGCTGACACACCTACACTCATGACCATCTACACCGAGGCTGACACACCTACACTCATGACCATCTACACCGAGGCTGACACACCTACACTCATGACCATCTACACCGAGGCTGACACACCTACACTCATGACCATCTACACCGAGGCTGACACACCTACACTCATGACCATCTACACCGAGGCTGACACACCTACACTCATGACCATCTACACCGAGGCTGACACACCTACACTCATGACCATCTACACCGAGGCTGACACACCTACACTCATGACCATCTACACCGAGGCTGACACACCTACACTCATGACCATCTACACCGAGGCTGACACACCTACACTCATGACCATCTACACCGGGCTGACACACCTACACTCATGACCATCTACACCGAGGCTGACACACCTACACTCATGACCATCTACACCGAGGCTGACACACCTACACTCATGACCATCTACACCGAGGCTGACACACCTACACTCATGACCATCTACACCGAGGCTGACACACCTACACTCATGACCATCTACACCGGGCTGACACACCTACACTCATGACCATCTACACCGAGGCTGACACACCTACACTCATGACCATCTACACCGAGGCTGACACACCTACACTCATGACCATCTACACCGAGGCTGACACACCTACACTCATGACCATCTACACCGGGCTGACACACCTACACTCATGACCATCTACACCGAGGCTGACACACCTACACTCATGACCATCTACACCGAGGCTGACACACCTACACTCATGACCATCTACACCGAGGCTGACACACCTACACTCATGACCATCTACACCGAGGCTGACACACCTACACTCATGACCATCTACACCGTGGCTGACACACCTACACTCATGACCATCTACACCGAGGCTGACACACCTACACTCATGACCATCTACACCGAGGCTGACACACCTACACTCATGACCATCTACACCGAGGCTGACACACCTACACTCATGACCATCTACACCGAGGCTGACACACCTACACTCATGACCATCTACACCGAGGCTGACACACCTACACTCATGACCATCTACACCGAGGCTGACACACCTACACTCATGACCATCTACACCGAGGCTGACACACCTACACTCATGACCATCTACACCGAGGCTGACACACCTACACTCATGACCATCTACACCGTGGCTGACACACCTACACTCATGACCATCTACACCGAGGCTGACACACCTACACTCATGACCATCTACACCGGGGCTGACACACCTACACTCATGACCATCTACACCGAGGCTGACACACCTACACTCATGACCATCTACACCGAGGCTGACACACCTACACTCATGACCATCTACACCGAGGCTGACACACCTACACTCATGACCATCTACACCGAGGCTGACACACCTACACTCATGACCATCTACACCGAGGCTGACACACCTACACTCATGACCATCTACACCGAGGCTGACACACCTACACTCATGACCATCTACACCGAGGCTGACACACCTACACTCATGACCATCTACACCGAGGCTGACACACCTACACTCATGACCATCTACACCGAGGCTGACACACCTACACTCATGACCATCTACACCGAGGCTGACACACCTACACTCATGACCATCTACACCGGGCTGACACACCTACACTCATGACCATCTACACCGAGGCTGACACACCTACACTCATGACCATCTACACCGGGCTGACACACCTACACTCATGACCATCTACACCGAGGCTGACACACCTACACTCATGACCATCTACACCGAGGCTGACACACCTACACTCATGACCATCTACACCGAGGCTGACACACCTACACTCATGACCATCTACACCGAGGCTGACACACCTACACTCATGACCATCTACACCGAGGCTGACACACCTACACTCATGACCATCTACACCGGGCTGACACACCTACACTCATGACCATCTACACCGAGGCTGACACACCTACACTCATGACCATCTACACCGAGGCTGACACACCTACACTCATGACCATCTACACCGAGGCTGACACACCTACACTCATGACCATCTACACCGAGGCTGACACACCTACACTCATGACCATCTACACCGAGGCTGACACACCTACACTCATGACCATCTACACCGAGGCTGACACACCTACACTCATGACCATCTACACCGAGGCTGACACACCTACACTCATGACCATCTACACCGAGGCTGACACACCTACACTCATGACCATCTACACCGAGGCTGACACACCTACACTCATGACCATCTACACCGAGGCTGACACACCTACACTCATGACCATCTACACCGAGGCTGACACACCTACACTCATGACCATCTACACCGAGGCTGACACACCTACACTCATGACCATCTACACCGAGGCTGACACACCTACACTCATGACCATCTACACCGAGGCTGACACACCTACACTCATGACCATCTACACCGAGGCTGACACACCTACACTCATGACCATCTACACCGAGGCTGACACACCTACACTCATGACCATCTACACCGAGGCTGACACACCTACACTCATGACCATCTACACCGAGGCTGACACACCTACACTCATGACCATCTACACCGAGGCTGACACACCTACACTCATGACCATCTACACCGGGCTGACACACCTACACTCATGACCATCTACACCGAGGCTGACACACCTACACTCATGACCATCTACACCGAGGCTGACACACCTACACTCATGACCATCTACACCGAGGCTGACACACCTACACTCATGACCATCTACACCGAGGCTGACACACCTACACTCATGACCATCTACACCGAGGCTGACACACCTACACTCATGACCATCTACACCGAGGCTGACACACCTACACTCATGACCATCTACACCGAGGCTGACACACCTACACTCATGACCATCTACACCGAGGCTGACACACCTACACTCATGACCATCTACACCGGGCTGACACACCTACACTCATGACCATCTACACCGAGGCTGACACACCTACACTCATGACCATCTACACCGAGGCTGACACACCTACACTCATGACCATCTACACCGAGGCTGACACACCTACACTCATGACCATCTACACCGAGGCTGACACACCTACACTCATGACCATCTACACCGAGGCTGACACACCTACACTCATGACCATCTACACCGAGGCTGACACACCTACACTCATGACCATCTACACCGAGGCTGACACACCTACACTCATGACCATCTACACCGAGGCTGACACACCTACACTCATGACCATCTACACCGAGGCTGACACACCTACACTCATGACCATCTACACCGAGGCTGACACACCTACACTCATGACCATCTACACCGAGGCTGACACACCTACACTCATGACCATCTACACCGAGGCTGACACACCTACACTCATGACCATCTACACCGAGGCTGACACACCTACACTCATGACCATCTACACCGAGGCTGACACACCTACACTCATGACCATCTACACCGAGGCTGACACACCTACACTCATGACCATCTACACCGAGGCTGACACACCTACACTCATGACCATCTACACCGAGGCTGACACACCTACACTCATGACCATCTACACCGAGGCTGACACACCTACACTCATGACCATCTACACCGGGCTGACACACCTACACTCATGACCATCTACACCGAGGCTGACACACCTACACTCATGACCATCTACACCGAGGCTGACACACCTACACTCATGACCATCTACACCGAGGCTGACACACCTACACTCATGACCATCTACACCGAGGCTGACACACCTACACTCATGACCATCTACACCGAGGCTGACACACCTACACTCATGACCATCTACACCGAGGCTGACACACCTACACTCATGACCATCTACACCGAGGCTGACACACCTACACTCATGACCATCTACACCGAGGCTGACACACCTACACTCATGACCATCTACACCGAGGCTGACACACCTACACTCATGACCATCTACACCGAGGCTGACACACCTACACTCATGACCATCTACACCGAGGCTGACACACCTACACTCATGACCATCTACACCGAGGCTGACACACCTACACTCATGACCATCTACACCGGGCTGACACACCTACACTCATGACCATCTACACCGAGGCTGACACACCTACACTCATGACCATCTACACCGTGCTGACACACCTACACTCATGACCATCTACACCGAGGCTGACACACCTACACTCATGACCATCTACACCGAGGCTGACACACCTACACTCATGACCATCTACACCGAGGCTGACACACCTACACTCATGACCATCTACACCGAGGCTGACACACCTACACTCATGACCATCTACACCGAGGCTGACACACCTACACTCATGACCATCTACACCGAGGCTGACACACCTACACTCATGACCATCTACACCGAGGCTGACACACCTACACTCATGACCATCTACACCGAGGCTGACACACCTACACTCATGACCATCTACACCGAGGCTGACACACCTACACTCATGACCATCTACACCGAGGCTGACACACCTACACTCATGACCATCTACACCGAGGCTGACACACCTACACTCATGACCATCTACACCGAGGCTGACACACCTACACTCATGACCATCTACACCGAGGCTGACACACCTACACTCATGACCATCTACACCGAGGCTGACACACCTACACTCATGACCATCTACACCGAGGCTGACACACCTACACTCATGACCATCTACACCGAGGCTGACACACCTACACTCATGACCATCTACACCGAGGCTGACACACCTACACTCATGACCATCTACACCGGGGCTGACACACCTACACTCATGACCATCTACACCGAGGCTGACACACCTACACTCATGACCATCTACACCGAGGCTGACACACCTACACTCATGACCATCTACACCGAGGCTGACACACCTACACTCATGACCATCTACACCGAGGCTGACACACCTACACTCATGACCATCTACACCGAGGCTGACACACCTACACTCATGACCATCTACACCGAGGCTGACACACCTACACTCATGACCATCTACACCGAGGCTGACACACCTACACTCATGACCATCTACACCGAGGCTGACACACCTACACTCATGACCATCTACACCGAGGCTGACACACCTACACTCATGACCATCTACACCGAGGCTGACACACCTACACTCATGACCATCTACACCGGGCTGACACACCTACACTCATGACCATCTACACCGAGGCTGACACACCTACACTCATGACCATCTACACCGAGGCTGACACACCTACACTCATGACCATCTACACCGGGGCTGACACACCTACACTCATGACCATCTACACCGAGGCTGACACACCTACACTCATGACCATCTACACCGAGGCTGACACACCTACACTCATGACCATCTACACCGAGGCTGACACACCTACACTCATGACCATCTACACCGGGGCTGACACACCTACACTCATGACCATCTACACCGAGGCTGACACACCTACACTCATGACCATCTACACCGAGGCTGACACACCTACACTCATGACCATCTACACCGAGGCTGACACACCTACACTCATGACCATCTACACCGAGGCTGACACACCTACACTCATGACCATCTACACCGAGGCTGACACACCTACACTCATGACCATCTACACCGAGGCTGACACACCTACACTCATGACCATCTACACCGAGGCTGACACACCTACACTCATGACCATCTACACCGGGGCTGACACACCTACACTCATGACCATCTACACCGAGGCTGACACACCTACACTCATGACCATCTACACCGAGGCTGACACACCTACACTCATGACCATCTACACCGGGGCTGACACACCTACACTCATGACCATCTACACCGAGGCTGACACACCTACACTCATGACCATCTACACCGAGGCTGACACACCTACACTCATGACCATCTACACCGAGGCTGACACACCTACACTCATGACCATCTACACCGGGGCTGACACACCTACACTCATGACCATCTACACCGAGGCTGACACACCTACACTCATGACCATCTACACCGAGGCTGACACACCTACACTCATGACCATCTACACCGAGGCTGACACACCTACACTCATGACCATCTACACCGAGGCTGACACACCTACACTCATGACCATCTACACCGAGGCTGACACACCTACACTCATGACCATCTACACCGAGGCTGACACACCTACACTCATGACCATCTACACCGAGGCTGACACACCTACACTCATGACCATCTACACCGAGGCTGACACACCTACACTCATGACCATCTACACCGAGGCTGACACACCTACACTCATGACCATCTACACCGAGGCTGACACACCTACACTCATGACCATCTACACCGAGGCTGACACACCTACACTCATGACCATCTACACCGAGGCTGACACACCTACACTCATGACCATCTACACCGAGGCTGACACACCTACACTCATGACCATCTACACCGAGGCTGACACACCTACACTCATGACCATCTACACCGAGGCTGACACACCTACACTCATGACCATCTACACCGAGGCTGACACACCTACACTCATGACCATCTACACCGAGGCTGACACACCTACACTCATGACCATCTACACCGAGGCTGACACACCTACACTCATGACCATCTACACCGAGGCTGACACACCTACACTCATGACCATCTACACCGAGGCTGACACACCTACACTCATGACCATCTACACCGAGGCTGACACACCTACACTCATGACCATCTACACCGAGGCTGACACACCTACACTCATGACCATCTACACCGGGCTGACACACCTACACTCATGACCATCTACACCGAGGCTGACACACCTACACTCATGACCATCTACACCGAGGCTGACACACCTACACTCATGACCATCTACACCGAGGCTGACACACCTACACTCATGACCATCTACACCGAGGCTGACACACCTACACTCATGACCATCTACACCGAGGCTGACACACCTACACTCATGACCATCTACACCGAGGCTGACACACCTACACTCATGACCATCTACACCGAGGCTGACACACCTACACTCATGACCATCTACACCGAGGCTGACACACCTACACTCATGACCATCTACACCGGGCTGACACACCTACACTCATGACCATCTACACCGAGGCTGACACACCTACACTCATGACCATCTACACCGAGGCTGACACACCTACACTCATGACCATCTACACCGAGGCTGACACACCTACACTCATGACCATCTACACCGAGGCTGACACACCTACACTCATGACCATCTACACCGAGGCTGACACACCTACACTCATGACCATCTACACCGAGGCTGACACACCTACACTCATGACCATCTACACCGAGGCTGACACACCTACACTCATGACCATCTACACCGAGGCTGACACACCTACACTCATGACCATCTACACCGAGGCTGACACACCTACACTCATGACCATCTACACCGAGGCTGACACACCTACACTCATGACCATCTACACCGAGGCTGACACACCTACACTCATGACCATCTACACCGGGCTGACACACCTACACTCATGATCATCTACACCGGGGCTGACACACCTACACTCATGACCATCTACACCGGGCTGACACACCTACACTCATGTCCATCTACACCGAGGCTGACACACCTACACTCATGACCATCTACACCGGGCTGACACACCTACACTCATGACCATCTACACCGAGGCTGACACACCTACACTCATGACCATCTACACCGAGGCTGACACACCTACACTCATGACCATCTACACCGAGGCTGACACACCTACACTCATGACCATCTACACCGAGGCTGACACACCTACACTCATGACCATCTACACCGAGGCTGACACACCTACACTCATGACCATCTACACCGAGGCTGACACACCTACACTCATGACCATCTACACCGAGGCTGACACACCTACACTCATGACCATCTACACCGAGGCTGACACACCTACACTCATGACCATCTACACCGAGGCTGACACACCTACACTCATGACCATCTACACCGAGGCTGACACACCTACACTCATGACCATCTACACCAGGGCTGACACACCTACACTCATGACCATCTACACCGAGGCTGACACACCTACACTCATGACCATCTACACCGAGGCTGACACACCTACACTCATGACCATCTACACCGAGGCTGACACACCTACACTCATGACCATCTACACCGAGGCTGACACACCTACACTCATGACCATCTACACCGGGCTGACACACCTACACTCATGACCATCTACACCGAGGCTGACACACCTACACTCATGACCATCTACACCGAGGCTGACACACCTACACTCATGACCATCTACACCGAGGCTGACACACCTACACTCATGACCATCTACACCGAGGCTGACACACCTACACTCATGACCATCTACACCGAGGCTGACACACCTACACTCATGACCATCTACACCGAGGCTGACACACCTACACTCATGACCATCTACACCGGGCTGACACACCTACACTCATAACCATCTACACCGAGGCTGACACACCTACACTCATGACCATCTACACCGGGGCTGACACACCTACACTCATGACCATCTACACCGGGGCTGACACACCTACACTCATGACCATCTACACCGGGGCTGACACACCTACACTCATGACCATCTACACCGGGGCTGACACACCTACACTCATGACCATCTACACCGGGGCTGACACACCTACACTCATGACCATCTTCACCGAGGCTGACACACCTACACTCATGACCATCTACACCGGGGCTGACACACCTACACTCATGACCATCTACACCGGGCTGACACACCTACACTCATGACCATCTACTCCGAGGCTGACACACCTACACTCATGACCATCTACACCGTGGCTGACACACCTACACTCATGACCATCTTCACCGAGGCTGACACACCTACACTCATGACCACCTACACCGAGGCTGACACACCCACATTCATGACCATCTACACCGAGGTTGACACACCTACACTCATGACCATCTACACCGAGGCTGACACACCTACACTCATGACCATCTACACCGAGGCTGACACACCTACACTCATGACCATCTTCACCGAGGCTGACACACCTACACTTATGACCATCTACACCGAGGCTGACACACCTACACTCATGACCATCTACACCGTGGCTGACACACCTACACTCATGACCATCTTCACCGAGGCTGACACACCTACACTCATGACCACCTACACCGAGGCTGACACACCCACACTCATGACCATCTACACCGAGGCTGACACACCTACACTCATGACCATCTACACCGAGGCTGACACACCTACACTCATGACCATCTACACCGAGGCTGACACACCTACACTCATGACCATCTTCACCGAGGCTGACACACCTACACTTATGACCATCTACACCGAGGCTGACACACCTACTCTCATGACCATCTACACCGGGGCTGACACAACTACACTCATGACCATCTACACCGAGGCTGACACACCCACACTCATGACCATCTACACCGAGGCTGACACACCTACACTCATGACCATCTACACCGAGGCTGACACACCTACACTCATGACCATCTACACCGAGGCTGACACACCTACACTCATGACCATCTACACCGAGGCTGACACACCTACACTCATGACCATCTACACCGTGGCTGACACACCTACACTCATGACCATCTACACCGAGGCTGACACACCTACACTCATGACCATCTTCACCGAGGCTGACACACCTACACTCATGACCATCTACACCGAGGCTGACACACCTACACTCATGACCATCTACACCGAGGCTGACACACCTACACTCATGACCATCTACACCGGGGCTGACACACCTACACTCATGACCATCTACACCGAGGCTGACACACCTACACTCATGACCATCTACACCGGGGCTGACACACCTACACTCATGACCATCTACACCGAGGCTGACACACCTACACTCATGACCATCTACACCGAGGCTGACACACCTACACTCATGACCATCTACACCGAGGCTGACACACCTACACTCATGACCATCTACACCGAGGCTGACACACCTACACTCATGACCATCTACACCGAGGCTGACACACCTACACTCATGACCATCTACACCGTGGCTGACACACCTACACTCATGACCATCTTCACCGAGGCTGACACACCTACACTCATGACCACCTACACCGAGGCTGACACACCCACACTCATGACCATCTACACCGAGGCTGACACACCTACACTCATGACCATCTACACCGAGGCTGACACACCTACACTCATGACCATCTACACCGAGGTTGACACACCTACTGTACACTCATGACCATCTTCACCGAGGCTGACACACCTACACTTATGACCATCTACACCGAGGCTGACACACCTACACTCATGACCATCTACACCGAGGCTGACACACCTACACTCATGACCATCTACACCGGGGCTGACACACCTACACACATGACCATCTACACCGAGGCTGACACACCTACACTCATGACCATCTACACCGAGGCTGACACACCTACACTCATGACCATCTACACCGAGGCTGACACACCTACACTCATGACCATCTACACCGGGGCTGACACACCTACACTCATGACCATCTACACCGAGGCTGACACACCTACACTCATGACCATCTACACCGTGGCTGACACACCTACACTCATGACCATCTTCACCGAGGCTGACACACCTACACTCATGACCACCTACACCGAGGCTGACACACCCACACTCATGACCATCTACACCGAGGCTGACACTCCTACACTCATGACCATCTACACCGAGGCTGACACACCTACACTCATGACCATCTACACCGAGGTTGACACACCTGCACTCATGACCATCTTCACCGAGGCTGACACACCTACACTTATGACCATCTACACCGAGGCTGACACACCTACACTCATGACCCTCTACACCGAGGCTGACACACCTACACTCATGACCATCTACACCGGGGCTGACACACCTACACTCATGACCATCTACACCGAAGCTGACACACCTACACTCATGACCATCTACACCGTGGCTGACACACCTACACTCATGACCATCTTCACCGAGGCTGACACACCTACACTCATGACCACCTACATCGAGGCTGACACACCCACACTCATGACCATCTACACCGAGGCTGACACACCTACACTCATGACCATCTACACCGAGGCTGACACACCTACACTCATGACCATCTACACCGAGGCTGACACACCTACACTCATGACCATCTTCACCGAGGCTGACACACTTACACTTATGACCATCTACACCGAGGCTGACACACCTACACTCATGACCATCTACACCGAGGCTGACGCACCTACACTCATGACCATCTACACCGGGGCTGACACACCTACACTCATGACCATCTACACCGAGGCTGACACACCTACTCTCATGACCATCTACACCGGGGCTGACACAACTACACTCATGACCATCTACACCGAGGCTGACACACCCACACTCATGACCATCTACACCGAGGCTGACACACCTACACTCATGACCATCTACACCGAGGCTGACACACCTACACTCATGACCATCTACACGGAGGCTGACACACCTACACTCATGACCATCTACACCGAGGCTGACACACCTACACTCATGACCATCTACACCGAGGTTGACACACCTACTGTACACTCATGACCATCTTCACCGAGGCTGACACACCTACACTTATGACCATCTACACCGAGGCTGACACACCTACACTCATGACCATCTACACCGAGGATGACACACCTACACTCATGACCATCTACACCGAGGCTGACACACCTACACTCATGACCATCTACACCGAGGCTGACACACCTACACTCATGACCATCTACACCGAGGCTGACACATCTACACTCATGACCATCTACACCGAGGCTGACCCACCTACACTCATGACCATCTACACCGGGGCTGACACACCTACACTCATGACCCTCTACACCGAGGCTGACACACCTACACTCATGACCATCTACACCGGGGCTGACACACCTAAACTCATGACCATCTACACCGGGGCTGACACACCTACACACATGACCATCTACACCGAGGCTGACACACCTACACTCATGACCATCTACACCGAGGCTGACACACCTACACTCATGACCATCTACACCGAGGCTGACACACCTACACTCATGACCATCTACACCGGCGCTGACACACCTACACTCATGACCATCTACACCGAGGCTGACACACCTACACTCATGACCATCTACACCGTGGCTGACACACCTACACTCATGACCATCTTCACCGAGGCTGACACACCTACACTCATGACCACCTACACCGAGGCTGTCACACCCACACTCATGACCATCTACACCGAGGCTGACACACCTACACTCATGACCATCTACACCGAGGCTGACACACCTACACTCATGACCACCTACACCGAGGCTGACATACCTGCACTCATGACCATCTACACCGAGGCTGACACACCTACACTCATGACCATCTACACCGAGGCTGACACACCTACACTCATGACCATCTACACCGAAGCTGACACACCTACACTCATGACCACCTACACCGAGACTGACACACCTACACTCATGACCATCTACACCGGGGCTGACACACCTACACTCATGACCATCTACACCGGGGCTGACACACCTACACTCATGACCATCTACACCGGGGCTGACACACCTACACTAATGACCATCTACACCGGGGCTGACACACCTACACTTATGACCATCTTCACCGAGGCTGACACACCTACACTCATGACCATATACACCGGGGTTGACACCCCTACACTCATGACCATCTACACCGGGGCTGACACACCTACACTCATGACCATCTACACCGGGGCTGACACACCTACATTCATGACCATCTACACCGAGGCTGACACACCTACACTCATGACCATCTACACCGAGGCTGACACACCTACACTCATGACCATCTACACCGAGGCTGACACACCTACACTCATGACCATCTACACCGAGGCTGACACACCTACACTCATGACCATCTACACCGGGGCTGACCCACCTACACTCATGACCATCTACACCAAGGCTGACACACCTACACTAATGACCATCTACACCGAGGCTGACACACCTACACTCATGACCACCTACACCGAGGCTGACACACCTACACTCATGACCATCTACACCAAGGCTGACACACCTACACTCATGACCATCTACACCGAGGCTGACACACCTATACTCATGACCATCTACACCGAGGCTGACACACCTACACTCATGACCATCTACACCGAGGCTGACACACCTACACTCATGACCATCTACACCGAGGCTGACACACCTACACTCATGACCATCAACACCGGGGCTGACACACCTACACTCATGACCATCAACACCCGGGCTGACATATTTACACTCATGACCAACTACACCGGGGCTGACACCCCTACACTCATGACCATCTACACCGAGGCTGACACACCTACACTCATGACCATCTACACCGAGGCTGACACACCTACACTCATGACCATCTACAACGGGGCTGATACACCTACAGTCATGACCATCTACACCGGAGCTGACACACCTACACTCATGACCATCTACACCGGGGCTGACACTCCTTCATTCATGACCATCTACACCTGGGCTGACACACCTACACTCACCCCTAATACTTTTTGAGACAAAGAGTAAGAGTAACTAGTGTGATCAGCCTGGAGAGGTCTGTTGGGCTGTTGCTGAGTAGAGTGACAGCCAGGAGAGGTCTGTTGGGCTGTTGCTGAGTAGAGTGACAGCCGGGAGAGGTCCGTTGGGCTGTTGCTGAGTAGGGTGACAGCCAGGAGAGGTCTGTTGGGCTGTTGCTGAGTAGAATGACTGCAGGGAGAGGTCAGTTGGGCTGTTGCTGAGTACGGTGACAGCCTGGAGAGGTCCGTTGGGCTGTTGTTGAGTAGGGTGACAACCTGGAGAGGTCTGTTGTGCTGTTGCTGAGTAGAGTGACAGCCTGGAGAGGTCTGTTGGGCTGTTGCTGAGAAGAATGACAGCCTGGAGAGGTGTGTTGGGCTGTTGCTGAGTAGAGTGACAGCCTGGAGAGGCCTGTTGGGCTGTTACTGAGTTGAATGACAGCCTGGAGAGGTGTGTTGGGCTGTTGCTGAGTAGAGTGACAGCCTGGAGAGGTGTGTTGGGCTGTTACTGAGTAGAATGACAGCCTGGAGAGGTCTTTTGGGCTGTTGCTGAGTAGAGTGACAGCCTGGAGCGGTCTGTTGGGCTATTGCTGAGTAGAGTGACAGCCTGGAGAGGTCTGTTGGGCTGTTGCTGATTAGATTGACAGCCTGGAGAGGTCTGTTGGGCTGTTGCTGAGAAGAATGACAGCCTGGAGAGGTGTGTTGGGCTGTTGCTGAGTAGAGTGACAGCCTGGAGAGGCCTGTTGGGCTGTTGCTGAGTTGAATGACAGCCTGGAGAGGTGTGTTGGGCTGTTGCTGAGTAGGGTGACAACCTGGAGAGGTCTGTTGTGCTGTTGCTGAGTAGAGTGACAGCCTGGAGAGGTGTGTTGGGCTGTTGCTGAGTAGAGTGACAGCCTGGAGAGGCCTGTTGGGCTGTTGCTGAGTTGAATTTCAGCCTGGAGAGGTGTGTTGGGCTGTTGCTGAGTAGAGTGACAGCCTGGTAGAGGTGTGTTGGGCTGTTACTGAGTAGAGTGACAGCCTGTAGAGGTCTGTTGGGCTGTTGCTGAGTAGAGTGACAGCCTGGAGAGGTCTGTTGGGCTGTTGCTGAGTAGAGTGACAGCCTGGAGAGGTCTGTTGGGCTGTTGCTGAGTAGAGTGACAGCTGGGAGAAGTCTGCTGGGTTGTTGCTGAGTAAAGTGACAGCTGGGAGAGGTGTGTTGGGCTGTTACTGAGTAGAGTGACAGCCTGTAGAGGTCTGTTGTGCTGTTGCTGAGTAGAGTGACAGCCTGGAGAGGTCTGTTGGGCTGTTGCTGAGAAGAATGACAGCCTGGAGAGGTGTGTTGGGCTGTTGCTGAGTAGAGTGACAGCCTGGAGAGGCCTGTTGGGCTGTTGATGAGTTGAATGACAGCCTGGAGAGGTGTGTTGGGCTGTTGCTGAGTAGAGTGACAGCCTGGAGAGGTGTGTTGGGCTGTTACTGAGTAGAATGACAGCCTGGAGAGGTCTTTTGGGCTGTTGCTGAGTAGAGTGACAGCCTGGAGCGGTCTGTTGGGCTATTGCTGAGTAGAGTGACAGCCTGGAGAGGTCTGTTGGGCTGTTGCTGAGTAGAGTGACAGCCTGGAGAGGTCTGTTGGGCTGTTGCTGAGAAGAATGACAGCCTGGAGAGGTGTGTTGGGCTGTTGCTGAGTAGAGTGACAGCCTGGAGAGGCCTGTTGGGCTGTTACTGAGTTGAATGACAGCCTGGAGAGGTGTGTTGGGCTGTTGCTGAGTAGGGTGACAACCTGGAGAGGTCTGTTGTGCTGTTGCTGAGTAGAGTGACAGCCTGGAGAGGTGTGTTGGGCTGTTGCTGAGTAGAGTGACAGCCTGGAGAGGCCTGTTGGGCTGTTGCTGAGTTGAATGACAGCCTGGAGAGGTGTGTTGGGCTGTTGCTGAGTAGAGTGACAGCCTGGTAGAGGTGTGTTGGGCTGTTACTGAGTAGAGTGACAGCCTGTAGAGGTCTGTTGGGCTGTTGCTGAGTAGAGTGACAGCCTGGAGAGGTCTGTTGGGCTGTTGCTGAGTAGAGTGACAGCCTGGAGAGGTCTGTTGGGCTGTTGCTGAGTAGAGTGACAGCTGGGAGAAGTCTGCTGGGTTGTTGCTGAGTAAAGTGACAGCTGGGAGAGGTGTGTTGGGCTGTTACTGAGTAGAGTGACAGCCTGTAGAGGTCTGTTGGGCTGTTGCTGAGTAGAGTGACAGCCTGGAGAGGTCTGTTGGGCTGTTGCTGAGTAGAGTGACAGCCTGGAGAGGTCTGTTGGGCTGTTGCTGAGTAGAGTGACAGCTGGGAGAAGTCTGCTGGGTTGTTGCTGAGTAAAGTGACAGCTGGGAGAGGTCTGTTGGGCTGTTGCTGAGTAAAGTGACAGCCTGGAGAGGTCTGTTGGGCTGTTGCTGAGTAGAGTGACAGCCTGGAGAGGTCTGTTGGGCTGTTGCTGAGTAGAGTGACAGCTGGGAGAAGTCTGCTGGGTTGTTGCTGAGTAAAGTGACAGCTGGGAGAGGTGTGTTGGGCTGTTACTGAGTAGAGTGACAGCCTGTAGAGGTCTGTTGGGCTGTTGCTGAGTAGAGTGACAGCCTGGAGAGGTCTGTTGGGCGGTTGCTGAGTAGAGTGACAGCCTGGAGAGGTCTGTTGGGCTGTTGCTGAGTAGAGTGACAGCTGGGAGAAGTCTGCTGGGTTGTTGCTGAGTAAAGTGACAGCTGGGAGAGGTCTGTTGGGCTGTTGCTGAGTAAAGTGACAGCTTTTATGTGTACCTGAGGTATTATAATTGGGTTCTGGTAAACTTACGCGCCAATAACACAAATCAAACCAAGTAGTCCTCCCCCTAACCAGCGCACACCAAATATTTACCTCATATTAAATGTTATTATTAACATATTAACCAACTGTAAATCAATTTATGTACAGTCGCTCAGAAAACTATCTATAAAAAATTGTGTTTAAAAAATATGACACAACGGACGAAGGATTTTGACAACAATACCGAGACAACAGGAGTCGCAGTGTTCATTCTGAAATTCATCGACCCTCCGATGTACAGATAGTTATTTGAGTGACTGTATGTATTCAGGTACCAATAGTTTGATGTAGTAATGGACACGTCACTGGAGGAAAAAATAGGAAATATTTGAACAATATCCTGAATATTTACCAATGATTATACATATATTGTAGATATATCACACTATACACCTACTACGCTATACATATATCACACTATACATATATCACACTATAAATATGCCACACTATATATATATATATATATATATATATATATATATATAATATATATATATATATATATATATATATATATCACACTATACACATGCCACACTATACACGTACCACACTATACACATACGACACTATACTCATACCACACTATACATATACCACACTATACACATACCACACTATACACATACCACACTATACACATACCACACTATACATATATCACACTATACACATACCACACTATACACATACCACACTATACATATATCACACTATACTCATACCACACTATACATATACCACACTATACACATACCACACTATACATATATCACACTATACACATACCACACTATACACATACCACACTATACACATACCACACTATACACATACCACACTATACACATACCACACTATACATATACCACACTATCCACATACCACACTATACACATACCACACTATACACATACCACACTTTACACATACCACACTACACACATACCACACTATACACATACCACACTATACACATACCACACTATACATATATCACACTATACACATACCACACTATACACATACCACACTATACACATACCACACTATACATATATCACACTATACACATACCACACTATACACATACCACACTTATAATGCGACAAAACTCACAAGAAGAGAGAATTACATATATATAGTAGGAAGTATAGAGAGTAGGAATGTAAAGATAGGAAACTTGGTAGCGTGGCCTGGATGTTATTTACTCAGCGTCACTACGCTTATCCTATCTCGTAAGTCAATACACATACATCACTTCTTAAAGGGACAACTTGTTAAACACCTCTTTGATACAACTATTTATTACTTCACTCAATGACATGAACACATTAATATCACTTGTATATCGGGGTACTAACACATCATGCTTTACGTTACTTGACACTGACTCTCGGACACACCTGAATGAATACACTTCCCACAGTAGGTAACTCACCCTAGGACGTTCTGACAAGACTCACGTGTACAGTACCCTGACGTAGGCCCAATGAGTGCTGGCTGGGCTGCCTCCTATGGGAGAATCTGCTTAGCTGGCGATGCCGTGGTCTGGTCGGGAGGTCTCCCTCCCGACCTGGGGAGGGGACGTGCGTGACTGCTTAGTGAACCGAGTGACGACCCGAACGGGAGAGATATGACAGCAACCAGGATGATAATGGTACTGCAATCGTAATGGTAATGCCCGTGGACGGGACTGCAGGGCCTTTATATGGGGTCGGCACAGCCGGCTTCTGACCTCTAACCAATTAGCACTAAACTGGTTTGATCTGGATAGCTGCTGCAGGTGTGGTCCCGGCCAGGTGTCTTGGCTAGGTGCGGCTGTAGGTCACCTGACTCACGTCATTAGCGGGCGAGGTCAAGTCACATGGGTCGACCTGAGGTGTGTCAACCCGGAATGTGGTGGTACCACGATGTCTGTAATGTACTTGCTGCTATATACGGCATAATTCTGGGCTGTAAGGTTTGGTCTGACAATCAATCATTACACCTCCCGCCAAGACCAAAGCTTCATCACAGACTGATGCCACATATAGACAGCAACGTCACGTGTGGTGTCAAAGATAATCCCTGGGGCGATAACATTTACAATCAACAATCTCATAAGTGTATGTTTTTCTACTGGCGCTAGTTTGATCTGACAAAGCTCACTATACCTCCCGCCAAGATCAAAGCTTCTATGCCAGGAGAAAAAGGAAACATAGCAAGTGAACATAGAATGAAAAAAAAATCCTCCATATCTAGATTTGTATCCGAGACAACTTGCAAATCAAAACAACAGGTGTTACATCTTATCAGCCCATGTCAAAATAATAATTCATCTCAGTCAGTAATATGGCTACAACATCGTGTTCCATGAACTCATAGAAACAAGTGAGACTAAAAAAAAGACATTCTTTGTAGTAAACATCAACAAAAATCAACAGAAAATACTTCAAAATACACAAAAATGTTCCTACTTCACATATTAGGGTATTGATATCTTTTTATTATACATCAACAACATCAGTACATTAGTTGGGTCCGGCATAGTTCACGTCTTCCATCCAGCTGGTATCTGAAAAATAGGGGATGGCGGCAGCTCAGCAGCTGTAGTCGGTTGGTCCTTCATCATCGACTTTCTTGTGATGTCAGGACAGCACATCTTCTGTCTTCTTTCTTCACATAGCACGTCTTTTGCCTTTTTTCTTCACACAGCACATCTTCTGTCTTCTTCACATACCGCACCTTGTAGGTCGTTTCTCCACACCTTCTGACTTCTTCTCACTTCCTCCTGGTTTCTATACTATTCCAGACGAGTTTTCTGTCCCATCTGCGTTCTTTATACATCTCCATTTTCATATTCCAGACGATTTTTCTGCTCATCTGCGTTTCTTTATACATCTTCATTTTCATATTCCAGATGAATTTTTCTGCTCCATCTGTATTTCTTCTCTGCAACATCATTATTTTCAACATATTCCAGACGATTTTCTGTTCATCTGCCGTCGGCCCCCTCCGGCCGGGATGAAGGCCGGTCCACTGTGTGGGCTGTCGTCTCCTTAGATGACTTGTAAGGCAGGTTCCGCGGACCAGGGCTCGCCCTCCGTACGTGAGTGTCGGCGAGACCAAAGACCGTCCTGTCTTACACCTTCCACAGTGGTGAATCCCTCCCTGGCTGGGCTCACCAGGGTTCGTTGTGTGGCGATTCATTCCACACTCCTTAACTGCCTAGTAGAAAAATATAACATCTTCTTAATCCTAGACCAAGGGAGGACTTGAAAGAAGTGGCGTGGTGTGTGGTGGGTTTCGTGCTGCATTCATCAAGCTGCTTTCACCATGCTGGTTCTTCTCTGCTCGTATGTACTGTGGTTGACGTCCGGCTGGCCATGGGTGGTACTGTGTGTGACATTTGACAGAGAAACAATCCTAAAGGGGTGATGGATTAGTTGGAAGTGTATTCGCAAAAAAAAAAATGTTTACTTCAAAAGATTCTAACTATCACTGTCACACGCAACGAGGCGGAGCGGGTCAAAAGGAGGTAAGGTCACACGAGGTGGGTGAGGTGGGGCTGAGGCGAGGTGCGGCGGGGCTGAGGTGAGGCGTGGCGGGTGAAGTGGGGAGGAGCCGAGGCGTGGTTGATCGGGCCAGGCCGGGGCTGCAGGGCAGGGCAGGGACGGAAGGGTAAGGTTGAGGTAAGGATTAGGACAGGGGGAAGGATGTAGGTTAAAGACATGTTAAGTTATAACAGTTAGTACAGACACCGCTTTCATCACTGAAACACAATGACTACATTTAACACTGACCAACAATCAAACTGCACTTGGGCTACTGAGAATGTCACAGATCGCGGGGGACACTGAGAAATTACGTTAAGCACTGAACATATTTCTATTAAAAATTCTTTCATACCACGACGAGAGACATTCACTTGAGCTGTAACAGAGACACACTAGGACACTTTTCACCCTACTACGCAGGAACTTCTTTTCACGCACTTTTGAACTAACGAGCCAGGTGTTATGGCTACCGGGGGAGGGCATGGGTTAACTTCATAGTTCGCTGCCACCAATATAATGCTACAAAGAGGAAGATGTAACCGCTGCCACCAATATAATGAGACAAAATAAACAGAGAGAGGATTACATATATAAGTAGGAGGTATAGAGAGTAGGAATGTAAAGATAGGAAACTTGGTAGCGTGGCCTGGATGTTATTTACTCAGCGTCACTACGCTTATCTTATCTCGTATGTCAATACACATACATCACTTCTTAAAGGGACAACTTGTTAAACACCTCTTTGATACAACTATTTATTACTTCACTCAATGACATGAACACATTAATATCACTTGTATATCGGGGTACTAACACATCATGCTTTACGTTACTTGACACTGACTCTCGGACACACCTGAATGAATACACTTCCCACAGTAGGTAACTCACCCTAGGACGTTCTGACAAGACTCACGTGTACAGTACCCTGACGTAGGCCCAATGAGTGCTGGCTGGGCTGCCTCCTATGGGAGAATCTGCTTAGCTGGCGATGCCGTGGTCTGGTCGGGAGGTCTCCCTCCCGACCTGGGGAGGGGACGTGCGTGACTGCTTAGTGAACCGAGTGACGACCCGAACGGGAGAGATATGACAGCAACCAGGATGATAATGGTACTGCAATCGTAATGGTAATGCCCGTGGACGGGACTGCAGGGCCTTTATATGGGGTCGGCACAGCCGGCTTCTGACCTCTAACCAATTAGCACTAAACTGGTTTGATCTGGATAGCTGCTGCAGGTGTGGTCCCGGCCAGGTGTCTTGGCTAGGTGCGGCTGTAGGTCACCTGACTCACGTCATTAGCGGGCGAGGTCAAGTCACATGGGTCGACCTGAGGTGTGTCAACCCGGAATGTGGTGGTACCACGATGTCTGTAATGTACTTGCTGCTATATACGGCATAATTCTGGGCTGTAAGGTTTGGTCTGACAATCAATCATTACACACTATACAATATACATATACCACACTATACACATACCACACTATACACATACCACACTATACACATACCACACTATACAGATATCACATTATATATTAAACTTTGAATATTAAATAATATCTTCACAATCTCTGAGTTTGTTGGCAGTATATCCACTTTAATATTTTTACTGACAATCTATCGTTCTTCACCACTCCTCTCCTGGGCACTACTTCATGTTGCCTCGTGTTCTTCATCTGGTTTTCTCATTCTGTCTCTCACTCTCTCTCTTCTTTCATTTTTTTTCTCTCTCAGTATTATTTCTTTCTTTCTAACATTTATTTCTTTCAGTCATTAGTATCTCTATTTCTCTCTGTCTCTCACTCGCCCTACCTGGTATTTCTCTTATCTCTCTTACTCTCTGTATTGTTTCTTTCACTCTCTCTCTCTCTCTCTCTCTCTCTCTCTCTCTCTCTCTCTCTCTCTCTCTCTCTCTCTCTCTCTCAAGATACACCCTATCTGCCAACACTTGGGAGCCGAGGTATAACCACAGGTGACTCGTTGAGAAGTATGTCAATATTTAATTTCCAATACGCCAGTCGGGGACGCTATCAGCACCGAGGAGGAGGAGGAGGAGGAGGAAAACGTGTAGAAGGAGGAGGAGGAAGAGTAGGAGGAGTTAAAGGAGGAGGGGGAGGAGGATAAGGAGGAGGAAAACGTGTAGAAGGAGGAGGAGAAAGAGGAGGATGAGTTAAAGGAGGAGGAGGAGGAGGAGGAGGAGGAAAACGTGTAAAGGGAGGAGGAGGAGGAAGTCGTTGATGACGATGAGTTAAAGGAGGAGTAGGAGAAGGGGAGGAAGAGAAAGAGGAGGAAAGGGAGGAGGAAGAAAATTAAGAGGAAAAAACGAGGAGTTAAGAAAGAAGAAAGGAGGAAGAGCTAAACAAAAAGAAGATCAATATAAAGAGGAGGAGGATGAGAAGAGGAGAAGGAGGACATAAAGGAGGTGAAGAGGAGAAGGAGAAGAAGAGGAGGAGGAGGAGGAAAAGGACATAAGGGAAATGAAGATGAGGAGAAAGAGAAGAAGAAAAGGAGAAAGATGAGGAGGAGGAGGAAGAGGAGGAAGAAAGAGACAGGAAGAGCCTCTGATGATCGAAACATTAAACAGGTTCTTATTTTTCAGTTAAAAAAAAATATCCAAGTGTCTCCAATATCCCAAGAAAGGAAGAAGAAAACAACATAAAGGAAAAGGCGAAATGTTATCGTTATTCTCAGGTGATGGACCGATTACGGCATCAGCTTACGGGAGACGACACAATTTAAGAATAATTATCTGTGGTGCAACCTGAAGGCGTAAAACACATCTATCTACTCATGTCTCAAGCACCGGAAAATGTGATGCTTCTGACATCAGGAGAGAGAGAGAGAGAGAGAGCTGTATGTAAGAAAGTAAACCAACAATGAGAGACACTGAAGGCTACATGTCGAGGCACATTTTTCCACGTCAAACTAATCCGAATCAGAATTTAATATAATTATTTTTGTTTTAAGTTGAGATTCTGTTCTGTGAGGCAAGAGAATTAATTAACATATATAATGTTGTAGCTCGCTGTAATATATTCATGATCCAACTTCATAAAGAGATTAACCAACAAACTCGCTAACTTAATCAGTCTACGTTGTTGATGCAACTTGGCAATATCCTTTTACCTTCCTTAAATTGATAACTCATCAATACACTTCTCTAAGTTTGACGCCTCATTATTACTGGAGGTGAAAGTTGAAGGCTGCCTCAGGCTGAGAATGACGCTTGAATACCTTAACAGTTTCAGCCACACCACTTTACCACCGAGACTATAATTATGTACAGACAGTATTTATAATATACACAGTATATCAGATCAACAGAGGGCTGGGATCAGTGATGTCTTAACTGCCAGAGAACGATTGTATTGTAAAGTTCAACTGGTAACTAAATTTATGTCGTATAAAGTTACTGACAAAACGACACAACAGTTTCACCTGGAAGTAACTATCACTTTAGTTCTTATTGTGGCAACAGCCCTTTGATGACGTCATGAATGAGGGGCTGAGCCATGCTAGTTGCTTGGGGGCAGCTACTTCAAAACGGGTTTTACGCTAAACTATTACGACTTTTCTCGAAATATTAACCATTTCATTACAATTAACAATATGAACACATAAATATTAAACTGGGTTGTTCTCTTAAGTGTGCATATACCAGATTTACCTCATTACAATTTTGAATCACTTGAAATTCAAATTTGAACCTCGACGAATCATAGAGCCAATTGTCTTCAAACACCTAAGTTTATTCCCAACTGATTCGCTACAACTTGCACCTGATTCCTCTGTGAGTTGGAAATTAGCAACTCAGAGGCGACGCAACAAATCTTGGCAGAACTTCATAACAAACTTTGCAACATCTATGTCACACAAGCAACATCTATGTCACACAGGAAATATCTATGTCACACAGGCAACATCTATGTCACACAGGCAACATCTATGTCACACAGGCAACATCTATGTCACACAGGAAACATCTATGTCACACAGGCAACATCTATGTCACACAGGCAACATCTATGTCACACAGGCAACATCGATGTCACACAGGAAACATCTATGTCACACAGGCAACATTTTTGTCACACAGGCAACATCTATGTCACACAGATGAACTTACACCTTCTGCCCCTGTGTTTCATGGCCACCTTAAGTCAAAACAGCTCCTCTGTCTACCCATCAGAAATTGGGAACCTGGAAGTTAATCGATTTGCGGATAGTGTTACGGGCTAATGATTTACCAGTGCAGTTGGCCAGCTGTCCGGTCTTCTCGGATTATTCCTTGACACTGGATCATACAGCTCGTTAACTTAGGGTGTGATTTTGTTGGCGACAGCCTCTACCTACACATAAACAAATCCACGCCTAAGTGGTCCTAGGGTCGGCCATCCTCGAACACAAGGGACAATTATTATAAGTCATAACATGTGACTGCAATGATATGTGACATCAGACTAACCTATCAACCTAACTGTCAAAGTCAAATTTAATGAGAAATGAATGAGAGAGAGAGAGAGAGAGAGAGAGAGAGAGAGAGAGAGAGAGAGAGAGAGAGAGAGAGAGAGAGAGAGAGAGTAATTTTTTCCCATCTCTGAAACCAGAAAATAATGAATCACCATCAGGCTATGAATCACTATCACGCAAGAATCACTATCACGCTATGAATCACTATCAGGCGTTGAATCACTATCACGCTATGACTCACTATACGCTATGAATCACTATCAGGATATGAATCACTATCAGTCTATGTTATCACTATCAAGCTATGAATCACTATCACGCTATGAATCACAATACACTATGAATCACTAGCAGGCTATGAATCACTAACAGGCTATGTTATCACTATCACGCTATGAAATACTATCACGCTATGAATCACTCTCAGGCTAGGAATCACTATCACGCTATGAATCACCATCACACTATGAATCAATATCACGCTATGAATCACTATCACGCTATGAATCACTATCACGCTATAAATCACTATCACGCTGTGAATCACTATCAGGCTATGAATCAATATGACGCTATGAATCACTATCACGCACTGAAATACTATAACGCTATGAATGAATATCAGGCTATGAATTACTATCACGCTATGAAATACTATCACTCTATGAATCACTAGCACGCTATGAATCACCATCACGCAATGAATCACTATCACGCTATAAATCACTATCACGCTATGAATCACTATCACGCTATGAATCACTATAAAGCTATAAATCACTATCACACTACGAATCACAATCAAGCTATGAATCACTATCAAAATATAAATCACTATCACGCTATGAATCACCATCACACAATGAATCACTATCACGCTATAAATCAATATCACGCTATGAATCACTATCACGCTATGAATCACTATCAATATATAAATCACTATCACGCCATGACATACTATTACGCTATGAATCACTATCACGCTATGAATCACTATCACGCAAAGAATCACTATCACGCTATGAATCACTATCACGCTATGAATCACTATCACGCTATGAATCACTATCACGCTATGAATCACTATCACGCTATGAATCACTATCACGCTATGAATCACTATCACGCTATGAATCACTATCACGCTATGAATCACTATCACGCAATGAATCACTATCAGGCTATGAATTACTATCACGCTATGAAATACTATCACTCTATGAATCACTAGCACGCTATGAATCACCATCACGCAATGAATCACTATCACGCTATGAATCACTATCACGCAATGAATCACTATCACGCTATGAATCACTATCACGCTATGAATCACTATCACGCAATGAATCACTATCACGCTATGAATCACTATCACGCTATGAATCACTATCACGCAATGAATCACTGTCAGGCTATGAATCACTATCAGGCTATGTTATCACTATCACGCATTGAATCACTATCACGCTATGAATCACTATCACGCAATGAATCACTATCACGCTATGAATCACTATCACGCTATGAATCACTATCACGCAATGAATCACTATCACGCTATGAATCACTATCACGCAATGAATCACTGTCAGGCTATGAATCACTATCAGGCTATGTTATCACTATCACGCTATGAATCACTATCACGCTATGAATCACTATCACGCTATGAATCACTATCACGCAATGAATCACTGTCAGGCTATGAATCACTATCAGGCTATGTTATCACTATCACGCTATGAATCACTATCACGCAATGAATCACTATCACGCTATGAATCACTATCACGCTATGAATCACTATCACGCAATGAATCACTGTCAGGCTATGAATCACTATCAGGCTATGTTATCACTATCACGCTATGAATCACTATCACGCTATGAATCACTATCAAGCTATAAATCACTATCACGCTACGAATCACAATCACGCTATGAAATAATATCACGCTGTGAATCACTATCAGGCTATGAATCACTATCAAAATATAAATCACTATGACGCTATGAATCACCATCACACTATGAAATACTATCACGCTATGAATCACAATCACGCTATGAAATAATATCACGCTGTGAATCACTATCAGGCTATGAATCACTATCAAGCTATGAATCACTATCAAACTATAAATCACTCTCACGCTATGAATCACCATCACGCAATGAATCACTATCACGCTATAAATCACTATCACGCTATGAATCACTATCACGCTATGAATCACTATCACGCTATAATTCACTATCAAGCTATGAATCACTATCACGATATGAATCATTATCAGGCTATGAATCACTGTCAGGCTATGAATCACTATCACGCTATAAATCACTATCAAGCTATGAATCACTTTCACGATATGAATCATTATCAGGCTATGAATCACTATCAGGCTATGAATCACTATCACGCTATAAATCACTATCAAGCTATGAATCACTATCAGGCTATGAATCACTATCACGCTATGAATCACTATCACGCTATAATTCACTATCAAGCTATGAATCACTATCACGATATGAATCATTATCAGGCTATGAATCATGCCAGGCTATGAATCACTATCACGCTATAAATCACTATCAAGCTATGAATCACTTTCACGATATGAATCATTATCAGTCTATGAATCACTATCAGGCTATGAATCACTATCACGCTATAAATCACTATCAAGCTATGAATAACTATCACGCTATGAAATACTATCACGCAATGAATCACTATCACGCTATGAATCACTATTATGCTATGAATCACTATCACGCTATGAATCACTATCAGGCATAGAATCACATTCACGCTATGAATCACTATCACGCTATGGATCACTATCACGATATGAATCATTATCAGGCTATGAATCACTATCACGCTATGAATCACTATCAGGCATAGAATCACATTCACGCTATGAATCACTATCACGCTGTGAATCACTATCACGATATAAATCACCAATACAATATATTAATTTCATTACTACACCCACACACACACACACACACACTGTCGTCGTCAGTATGCAACAAGCCAGCAGCAACAATCAACTGTGTTGCATAAAAGCTCAGCTATTATCATACAGCAGGATTACTGCTTCGTCGACACCGTGCAGGAACACTTGCAACATGGACAGGTGTAACATAGATGCAACATGGGCAGATGTAACATAGATGCAACATGGACAGGTGACACATAGATGCAACATGGGCAGATGTAACATAGATGCAACATGGACAGGTGTAATAGAAAAGCAACATGGACAGGTGTGACATTAACAGGTGCAACAAGGATAAATGTACACTGAACAGGTGTAAGATGGACAAATAAGGTATAAACAGATATGTCAAATGATTTTAACACAGGCAGGTAAGGTGAGAGAGAGAGAGAGAGAGAGAGAGAGAGAGAGAGAGAGAGAGAGAGAGAGAGAGAGAGAGAGAGAGATTATAAACTGATGCAACAGCTACAATTGTTATTTAATCACCGCGTCCGCCATTTTGTTTATTCAGGTGCGCTCTGCGATGGTGGTAGAGAGGGCGTGGTTGTGTGGTGGTGGTAGAGAGGGCGTGGTGGTGTGGCGGTGGTTGAGAGGGCGTGGTGGTGTGGTGGTGGTAGAGAGGGTGTGGTGGTGTGGTGGTGGTAGAGAGGGCGTGGTGGTGTGGTGGTGGTAGAGAGGGCGTGGTGGTGTGGTGGTGGTAGAGAGGGCGTGGTGGTGTGGTGGTGGTAGAGAGGGCGTGGTGGTGTGTTGGTGGTAGAGAGGGTGTGGTGGTGTGGTGGTGGTAAAGAGGGCGTGGTGGTGTGGTGGTGGTAGAGAGGGCGTGGTGGTGTGGTGGTGGTAGAGAGGCGCGTGGTGGTGTGGTGGTGGTAGAGAGGGCGTGGTGGTGTGGTGGTGGTAAAGAGGGCGTGGTGGTGTGGTGGTGATAGAGAGGTGCGTGGTGGTGTGGTGGTGGAAGAGAGGGTGTGGTGGTGTGGTGGTGGTAGAGAGGGCGTGGTGGTGTGGTGGTGGTAGAGAGGGCGTGGTGGTGTGGTGGTGGTGGTAGAGAGGGTGTGGTGGTGTGGTGGTGGTAGAGAGGGCGTGGTGGTGTGGTGGTGGTAGAGAGGGCGTGGTGGTGTGGTGGTGGTAAAGAGGGCGTGGTGGTGTGGTGGTGGTAGAGAGGGCGTGGTGGTGTGGTGGTGGTAAAGAGGCGCGTGGTGGTGTGGTAGTGGTAGAGAGGGTGTGGTGGTGTGGTGGTAGTAGAGAGGGCGTGGTGGTGTGTTGGTGGTAGAGAGGGCGTGGTGGTGTGTTGGTGGTAGAGAGGGTGTGGTGGTGTGGTGGTGGTAAAGAGGGCGTGGTGGTGTGGTCGTGGTAGAGAGGGCGTGGTGGTGTGGTGGTGGTAGAGAGGCGCGTGGTGGTGTGGTGGTGGTAGAGAGGGTGTGGTGGTGTGGTGGTGGTAAAGAGGGCGTGGTGGTGTGGTGGTGGTAAAGAGGGCGTGGTGGTGTGGTGGTGGTAGAGAGGGCGTGGTGGTGTGGTGGTGGTAAAGAGGGCGTGGTGGTGTGGTGGTGGTAGAGAGGGCGTGGTGGTGTGGTGGTGGTAAAGAGGGCGTGGTGGTGTGGTGGTGGTAAAGAGGGCGTGGTGGTGTGGTGGTGGTAGAGAGGCGCGTGGTGGTGTGGTGGTGTGGTGGTGGTAGAGAGGGTGTGGTGGTGGTAGAGAGGCGC
Organism: Homarus gammarus; assembly: GCA_958450375.1. Lineage (NCBI taxonomy): Eukaryota > Metazoa > Arthropoda > Malacostraca > Decapoda > Nephropidae > Homarus > Homarus gammarus. Next base: position 407,651 of record CAUDMG010001376.1, on the reverse strand, counting down.
GTGATGGTGTGGTGGTGGTAAAGAGGGTGTGGTGGTGTGGTGGTGGTAGAGAGGGCGTGGTGGTGTGGTGGTGGCAGAGAGGGTGTGGTGGTGGTAAAGAGGGCGTGGTGGTGTGGTGGTGGTAGAGAGGGTGTGGTGGTGTGGTGGTGGTAAAGAGGGTGTGGTGGTGTGGTGGTGGTAGAGAGGGTGTGGTGGTGGTAGAGAGGGTGTGGTGGTGGTAGAGAGGTGTGGTGGTGGTAGAGAGGCACGTGGTGGTGTGGTGGTGGTAAAGAGGGCGTGGTGGTGTGGTGGTGGTAAAGAGGGCGTGGTGGTGTGGTGGTGGTGGTAGAGAGGCGCGTGGTGGTGTGGTGGTGGTAGAGAGGCACGTGGTGGTGTGGTGGTGGTAGAGAGGGCGTGGTGGTGTGGTGGTGGTAAAGAGGGCATGGTGGTGTGGTGGTGGTAGAGAGGCGCGTGGTGGTTTGGTGGTGGTAAAGAGGGCGTGGTGGTGTGGTGGTGTTAAAGAGGGCGTGGTGGTGTGGTGGTGGTAGAGAGGGTGTGGTGGTGGTAGAGAGGCGCGTGATGGTGTGGTGGTGGTAAAGAGGGTGTGGTGGTGTGGTGGTGGTAGAGAGGGCGTGGTGGTGTGGTGGTGGTAGAGAGGGTGTGGTGGTGGTAAAGAGGGCGTGGTGGTGTGGTGGTGGTAGAGAGGGTGTGGTGGTGTGGTGGTGGTAAAGAGGGTGTGGTGGTGTGGTGGTGGTAGAGAGGGTGTGGTGGTGGTAGAGAGGGTGTGGTGTTGGTAGAGAGGTGTGGTGGTGGTAGAGAGGCACGTGGTGGTGTGGTGGTGGTAGAGAGGGCGTGGTGGTGTGGTGGTGTTAAAGAGGGCGTGGTGGTGTGGTGGTGGTAAAGAGGGCGTGGTGGTGTGGTGGTGGTTGAGAGGGCGTGGTGGTGTGGTGGTGGTAGAGAGGCGCGTGGTGGTGTGGTGGTGGTAAAGAGGGCGTGGTGGTGTGGTGGTGTTAAAGAGGGCGTGGTGGTGTGGTGGTGGTAAAGAGGGCGTGGTGGTGTGGTGGTGGTTGAGAGGGCGTGGTGGTGTGGTGGTGGTAGAGAGGCGCGTGGTGGTGTGGTGGTGGTAGAGAGGGCGTGGTGGTGTGGTGGTGGTAGAGAGGGCGTGGTGGTGTGGTGGTGGTAGAGAGGGCGTGGTGGTGTGGTGGTGGTAGAGAGGCGCGTGGTGGTGTGGTGGTAAAGAGGGCGTGGTGGTGTGGTGGTGGTAGAGAGGGCGTGGTGGTGTGGTGGTGGTAGAGAGGGCGTGGTGGTGTGGTGGTGGTAGAGAGGGCGTGGTGGTGTGGTGGTGGTAGAGAGGCGCGTGGTGGTGTGGTGGGGGTAGAGAGGCGCGTGGTGGTGTGGTGGTGGTAGAGAGGGCGTGGTGGTGTGGTGGTGGTAGAGAGGGTGTGATGGTGTGGTGGTGGTAGAGAGGGCGTGGTGGTGTGGTGGTGGTAGAGAGGGCGTGGTGGTGTGGTGGTGGTAGAGAGGCGCGTGGTGGTGTGGTGGTGGTAGAGAGGGCGTGGTGGTGTGGTGGTGGTAGAGAGGGCGTGGTGGTGTGGTGGTGGTAGAGAGGGCGTGGTGGTGTGGTGGTGGTAGAGAAGGCGTGGTGGTGTGGTGGTGGTAGAGAGGGTGTTGTGGTGCGGTGGTGGTAGAGAGGGCGTGGTGGTGTGGTGGTGGTAGAGAGGGCGTGGTGGTGTGGTGGTGGTAGAGAGGCGCGTGGTGGTGTGGTGGTGGTACAGAGGGCGTGGTGGTGTGGTGGTGGTAGAGAGGGCGTGGTGGTGTGGTGGTGGTAGAGAGGCGCGTGGTGGTGTGGTGGTGGTAGAGAGGGCGTGGTGGTGTGGTGGTGGTAGAGAGGGTGTGGTGGTGTGGTGGTGGTAGAGAGGGCGTGGTGGTGTGGTGGTGGTAGAGAGGGCGTGGTAGTGTGGTGGTGGTAGAAAGGTGTGGTGGTGGTAGAGAGGCGCGTGGTGGTGTGGTGGTGGTAGAGAGGGCGTGGTGGTGTGGTGGTGGTAGAGAGGGCGTGGTGGTGGGGTTGTGGTAGAGAGGGTGTGGTGTGGTGGTGGTAGAGAGGCGCGTGGTGGTGTGGTGGTGGTAGAGAGGGTGTGGTGGTGTGGTGGTGGTAGAGAGGCGCGTGGTTGTGTGGTGGTGGTAGAGAGGGCGTGGTGGTGTGGTTGTGGTAGAGAGGGTGTGGTGGTGTGGTGGTGGTAGAGAGGCGCGTGGTGGTGTGGTGGTGGTAGAGAGGGCGTGGTGGTGTGGTTGTGGTAGAGAGGGTGTGGTGGTGTGGTGGTGGTAGAGAGGGTGTGGTGGTGGTAGAGAGGGCGTGGTGGTGGGGTTGTGGTAGAGAGGGTGTGGTGGTGTGGTGGTGGTAGAGAGGCGCGTGGTGGTGTGGTGGTGGTAGAGAGGGTGTGGTGGTGTGGTGGTGGTAGAGAGGCGCGTGGTTGTGTGGTGGTGGTAGAGAGGGCGTGGTGGTGTGGTTGTGGTAGAGAGGGTGTGGTGGTGTGGTGGTGGTAGAGAGGCGCGTGGTGGTGTGGTGGTGGTAGAGAGGGCGTGGTGGTGTGGTTGTGGTAGAGAGGGTGTGGTGGTGTGGTGTGGTGTGGTGGTAAAGAGGGCGTGGTGTGTGGTGGTGGTAGAGAGGGCGTGGTGGTGTGGTGGTGGTAGAGAGGGCGTGGTGGTGTGGTTGTGGTAGAGAGGGTGTGGTGGTGTGGTGGTGGTAGAGAGGCGCGTGGTGGTGTGGTGGTGGTAGAGAGGGCGTGGTGGTGGGGTTGTGGTAGAGAGGGTGTGGTGGTGTGATGGTGGTAGAGAGGCGCGTGGTGGTGTGGTGGTGGTAGAGAGGGTGTGGTGGTGTGGTGGTGGTAGAGAGGCGCGTGGTTGTGTGGTGGTGGTAGAGAGGGCGTGGTGGTGTGGTTGTGGTAGAGAGGGTGTGGTGGTGTGGTGGTGGTAGAGAGGCGCGTGGTGGTGTGGTGGTGGTAGAGAGGGCGTGGTGGTGTGGTTGTGGTAGAGAGGGTGTGGTGGTGGTGTGAGGGTGTGGTGGTGGTAGAGAGGGCGTGGTGGTGTGGTGGTGGTAAAGAGGGCGTGGTGGTGTGGTGGTGGTAGAGAGGGCGTGGTGGTGTGGTTGTGGTAGAGAGGGTGTGGTGGTGTGGAGGTGGTAAGAGGGCGTGGTGGTGTGGTGGTGGTAAAGAGGGCGTGGTGGTGTGGTGGTGGTAGAGAGGGCGTGGTGGTGTGGTGGTGGTAGAGAGGGTGTGGTGGTGGTAGAGAGGCGCGTGATGGTGTGGTGGTGGTAAAGAGGGTGTGGTGGTGTGGTGGTGGTAGAGAGGGCGTGGTGGTGTGGTGGTGGTAGAGAGGGTGTGGTGGTGGTAAAGAGGGCGTGGTGGTGTGGTGGTGGTAGAGAGGGTGTGGTGGTGTGGTGGTGGTAGAGAGGGTGTGGTGGTGTGGTGGTGGTAGAGAGGGTGTGGTGGTGGTAGAGAGGTGTGGTGGTGGTAGAGAGGTGTGGTGGTGGTAGAGAGGCACGTGGTGGTGTGGTGGTGGTACAGAGGGCGTGGTGGTGTGGTGGTAGTAAGAGGGCGTGGTGGTGTGGTGGTGGTGTAGAGAGGCGCGTGGTGGTGTGGTGGTGGTAGAGAGGGCGTGGTGGTGTGGTGGTGTTAGAGAGGGCGTGGTGGTGTGGTGGTGGTAAGAGGGCGTGGTGGTGTGGTGTGGTAGAGAGGGCGTGGTGGTGTGGTGGTGGTAAAGAGGGCGTGGTGGTGTGGTGGTAGAGAGGGCGTGGTGGTGTGGTGGTGGTAGAGAGGGCGTGGTGGTGTGGTGGTGGTAGAGAGGGCGTGGTGGTGTGGTGGTGGTAGAGAGGCGCGTGTGGTGTGGTGGTGGTAAGAGGGCGTGGTGGTGTGGTGGTGGTAGAGAGGGTGTGGTGGTGTGGTGGTGGTAGAGAGGGCGTGGTGGTGTGGTGGTGGTAGAGAGGGTGTGGTGGTGTGGTGGTGGTAGAGAGGGCGTGGTGGTGTGGTGGTGGTAGAGGGTGGTGGTGTGGTTGTGGTAGAGAGGGTGTGGTGGTGGTAGAGAGGGTGTGGTGGTGTGGTGGTGGTAAAGAGGGCGTGGTGGTGTGGTGGTGGTAAAGAGGGCGTGGTGGTGTGGTGGTGGTAGAGAGGGCGTGGTGGTGTGGTAGTAAGAGAGGCGCGTGGTGGTGTGGTGGTGGTAGAGAGGGCGTGGTGGTGTGGTGGTGGTAGAGAGGGCGCGGTGGTGTGGTGGTGGTAGAAAGGGCGTGGTGGTGTGGTGGTGGTAAAGAGGGCGTGGTGGTGTGGTGGTGGTAAAGAGGGCGTGGTGGTGTGGTGGTGGTAGAGAGGCGCGTGGTGGTGTGGTGGTGTGGTGGTGGTAGAGAGGGTGTGGTGGTGGTAGAGAGGCGCGTGATGGTGTGGTGGTGGTAAAGAGGGTGTGGTGGTGTGGTGGTGGTAGAGAGGGCGTGGTGGTGTGGTGATGGTAGAGAGGGTGTGGTGGTGGTAAAGAGGGCGTGGTGGTGTGGTGGTGGTAGAGAGGGTGTGGTGGTGTGGTGGTGGTAAAGAGGGTGTGGTGGTGTGGTGGTGGTAGAGAGGGTGTGGTGGTGGTAGAGAGGGTGTGGTGGTGGTAGAGAGGTGTGGTGGTGGTAGAGAGGCACGTGGTGGTGTGGTGGTGGTAAAGAGGGCGTGGTGGTGTGGTGGTAGTAAAGAGGGCGTGGTGGTGTGGTGGTGGTGGTAGAGAGGCGCGTGGTGGTGTGGTGGTGGTAGAGAGGGCGTGGTGGTGTGGTGGTGTTAAAGAGGGCGTGGTGGTGTGGTGGTGTTAAAGAGGGCGTGGTGGTGTGGTGGTGGTAGAGAGGGCGTGGTGGTGTGGTGGTGGTAGAGAGGCGCGTGGTGGTGTGGTGGTGGTAGAGAGGGCGTGGTGGTGTGGTGGTGGTAGAGAGGGCGTGGTGGTGTGGTGGTGGTAGAGAGGGCATGGTGGTGTGGTGGTGGTAGAGAGGCGCGTGGTGGTGTGGTGGTGGTAAAGAGGGCGTGGTGGTGTGGTGGTGGTAGAGAGGGTGTGGTGGTGTGGTGGTGGTAGAGAGGGCGTGGTGGTGTGGTGGTGGTAGAGAGGGCGTGGTGGTGTGGTGGTGGTAGAGAGGGTGTGGTGGTGGTAAAGAGGGCGTGGTGGTGTGGTGGTGGTAGAGAGGCGCGTGGTGGTGTGGTGGTGGTAGAGAGGGTGTGGTGGTGGTAGAGAGGCGCGTGATGGTGTGATGGTGGTAAAGAGGGTGTGGTGGTGTGGTGGTGGTAGAGAGGGCGTGGTGGTGTGGTGGTGGTAGAGAGGGTGTGGTGGTGGTAAAGAGGGCGTGGTGGTGTGGTGGTGGTAGAGAGGGTGTGGTGGTGTGGTGGTGGTAAAGAGGGTGTGGTGGTGTGGTGGTGGTAGAGAGGGTGTGGTGGTGGTAGAGAGGGTGTGGTGGTGGTAGAGAGGTGTGGTGGTGGTAGAGAGGCACGTGGTGGTGTGGTGGTGGTAAAGAGGGCGTGGTGGTGTGGTGGTAGTAAAGAGGGTGTGGTGGTGTGGTGGTGGTAGAGAGGCGCGTGGTGGTGTGGTGGTGGTAGAGAGGGCGTGGTGGTGTGGTGGTGTTAAAGAGGGCGTGGTGGTGTGGTGGTGGTAAAGAGGGCGTGGTGGTGTGGTGATGGTAGAGAGGGCGTGGTGGTGTGGTGGTGGTAGAGAGGCGCGTGGTGGTGTGGTGGTGGTAGAGAGGGCGTGGTGGTGTGGTGGTGGTAGAGAGGGCGTGGTGGTGTGGTGGTGGTAGAGAGGGCGTGGTGGTGTGGTGGTGGTAGAGAGGCGCGTAGTGGTGTGGTGGTGGTAAAGAGGGCGTGGTGGTGTGGTGGTGGTAGAGAGGGTGTGGTGGTGTGGTGGTGGTAGAGAGGGCGTGGTGGTGTGGTGGTGGTAGAGAGGGAGTGGTGGTGTGGTGGTGGTAGAGAGGGTGTGATGGTGTGGTGGTGGTAGAGAGGGCGTGGTGGTGTGGTGGTGGTAGAGAGGGCGTGGTGGTGTGGTGGTGGTAGAGAGGCGCGTGGTGGTGTGGTGGTGGTAGAGAGGGCGTGGTGGTGTGGTTGTGGTAGAGAGGGCGTGGTGGTGTGGTGGTGGTAGAGAGGGTGTGGTGGTGGTAGAGAGGGCGTGGTGGTGTGGTGGTGGTAAAGAGGGCGTGGTGGTGTGGTGGTGGTAGAGAGGGCGTGGTGGTGTGGTTGTGGTAGAGAGGGTGTGGTGGTGTGGTGGTGGTAGAGAGGCGCGTGGTTGCGTGGTGGTGGTAGAGAGGGCGTGGTGGTGTGGTTGTGGTAGAGAGGGTGTGGTGGTGTGGTGGTGGTAGAGAGGGCGTGGTGGTGTGGTGGTGGTAGAGAGGGCGTGGTGTTGTGGTTGTGGTAGAGAGGGTGTGGTGGTGTGGGGTGGTAAAGAGGGCGTGGTGGTGTGGTGGTGGTAAAGAGGGCGTGGTGGTGTGGTGGTGGTAGAGAGGGCGTGGTGGTGTGGTGGTGGTAGAGAGGGCGTGGTGGTGTGGTGGTGGTAGATAGGGCGTGGTGGTGTGGTGGTGGTAGAGAGGGTGTGGTGGTGTGGTGGTGGTAGAGAGGCGCGTGGTGGTGTGGTGGTGGTAGAGAGGGCGTGGTCGTGTGGTGGTGGTAGATAGGGCGTGGTGGTGTAATAGTGGTAGAGAGGCGCGTGGTGGTGTGGTGGTGGTAGAGAGGGCGTGGTGGTGTGGTTGTGGTAGAGAGGGTGTGGTGGTGGTAGAGAGGGTGTGGTGGTGTGGTGGTGGTAGAGAGGGCGTGGTGGTGTGGTTGTGGTAGAGAGGGTGTGGTGGTGTGGTGGTGGTAGAGAGGAGCGTGGTGGTGTGGTTGTGGTAGAGAGGGTGTGGTGGTGGTAGAGAGGGTGTGGTGGTGTGGTGGTGGTAGAGAGGGCGTGGTGGTGTGGTTGTGGTAGAGAGGGTGTGGTGGTGTGGTGGTGGTAGAGAGGCGCGTGGTTGTGTGGTGGTGGTAGAGAGGGCGTGGTGGTGTGGTTGTGGTAGAGAGGGTGTGGTGGTGTGGTGGTGGTAGAGAGGCGCGTGGTGGTGTGGTGGTGGTAGAGAGGGCGTGGTGGTGTGGTTGTGGTAGAGAGGGTGTGGTGGTGTGATGGTGGTAGAGAGGGTGTGGTGGTGTGGTGGTGGTAGAGGGTGTGGTGGTGTGGTGGTGGTAAAGAGGGCGTGGCGTTGTGGTGGTGGTAGAGTGGGTGTGGTGGTGTGGTGGTGGTAAAGAGGGCGTGGTGGTGTGGTGGTGGTAAAGAGGGTGTGGTGGTGGTAAAGAGGGCGTGACGGTGTGGTGGTGGTAGAGAGGGTGTGGTGGTGTGGTGGTGGTAAAGAGGGCGTGGTGGTGTGGTGGTGGTAAAGAGGGCGTGGTGGTGTGGTGGTGGTAGAGAGGGCGTGGTGGTGTGGTAGTAAGAGAGGCGCGTGGTGGTGTGGTGGTGGTAGAGAAGCGCGTGGTGGTGTGGTGGTGGTAGAGAGGGCGCGGTGGTGTGGTGGTGGTAGAAAGGGCGTGGTGGTGTGGTGGTGGTAAAGAGGGCGTGGTGGTGTGGTGGTGGTAGAGAGGGCGTGGTGGTGTGGTGGTGGTAGAGAGGCGCGTGGTGGTGTGGTGGTGTGGTGGTGGTAGAGAGGGTGTGGTGGTGGTAGAGAGGCGCGTGATGGTGTGGTGGTGGTAAAGAGGGTGTGGTGGTGTGGTGGTGGTAGAGAGGGCGTGGTGGTGTGGTGATGGTAGAGAGGGTGTGGTGGTGGTAAAGAGGGCGTGGTGGTGTGGTGGTGGTAGAGAGGGTGTGGTGGTGTGGTGGTGGTAAAGAGGGTGTGGTGGTGTGGTGGTGGTAGAGAGGGTGTGGTGGTGGTAGAGAGGGTGTGGTGGTGGTAGAGAGGTGTGGTGGTGGTAGAGAGGCACGTGGTGGTGTGGTGGTGGTAAAGAGGGCGTGGTGGTGTGGTGGTAGTAAAGAGGGCGTGGTGGTGTGGTGGTGGTGGTAGAGAGGCGCGTGGTGGTGTGGTGGTGGTAGAGAGGGCGTGGTGGTGTGGTGGTGTTAAAGAGGGCGTGGTGGTGTGGTGGTGTTAAAGAGGGCGTGGTGGTGTGGTGGTGGTAGAGAGGGCGTGGTGGTGTGGTGGTGGTAGAGAGGCGCGTGGTGGTGTGGTGGTGGTAGAGAGGGCGTGGTGGTGTGGTGGTGGTAGAGAGGGCGTGGTGGTGTGGTGGTGGTAGAGAGGGCATGGTGGTGTGGTGGTGGTAGAGAGGCGCGTGGTGGTGTGGTGGTGGTAAAGAGGGCGTGGTGGTGTGGTGGTGGTAGAGAGGGTGTGGTGGTGTGGTGGTGGTAGAGAGGGCGTGGTGGTGTGGTGGTGGTAGAGAGGGCGTGGTGGTGTGGTGGTGGTAGAGAGGGTGTGGTGGTGGTAAAGAGGGCGTGGTGGTGTGGTGGTGGTAGAGAGGCGCGTGGTGGTGTGGTGGTGGTAGAGAGGGTGTGGTGGTGGTAGAGAGGCGCGTGATGGTGTGATGGTGGTAAAGAGGGTGTGGTGGTGTGGTGGTGGTAGAGAGGGCGTGGTGGTGTGGTGGTGGTAGAGAGGGTGTGGTGGTGGTAAAGAGGGCGTGGTGGTGTGGTGGTGGTAGAGAGGGTGTGGTGGTGTGGTGGTGGTAAAGAGGGTGTGGTGGTGTGGTGGTGGTAGAGAGGGTGTGGTGGTGGTAGAGAGGGTGTGGTGGTGGTAGAGAGGTGTGGTGGTGGTAGAGAGGCACGTGGTGGTGTGGTGGTGGTAAAGAGGGCGTGGTGGTGTGGTGGTAGTAAAGAGGGTGTGGTGGTGTGGTGGTGGTGGTAGAGAGGCGCGTGGTGGTGTGGTGGTGGTAGAGAGGGCGTGGTGGTGTGGTGGTGTTAAGAGGGCGTGGTGTGTGGTGGTGGTAAAGAGGGCGTGGTGGTGTGGTGATGGTAGAGAGGGCGTGGTGGTGTGGTGGTGGTAGAGAGGCGCGTGGTGGTGTGGTGGTGGTAGAGAGGGCGTGGTGGTGTGGTGGTGGTAGAGAGGGCGTGGTGGTGTGGTGGTGGTAGAGAGGGCGTGGTGGTGTGGTGGTGGTAGAGAGGCGCGTAGTGGTGTGGTGGTGGTAAAGAGGGCGTGGTGGTGTGGTGGTGGTAGAGAGGGTGTGGTGGTGTGGTGGTGGTAGAGAGGGCGTGGTGGTGTGGTGGTGGTAGAGAGGGAGTGGTGGTGTGGTGGTGGTAGAGAGGGTGTGATGGTGTGGTGGTGGTAGAGAGGGCGTGGTGGTGTGGTGGTGGTAAGAGGGCGTGGTGGTGTGGTGGTGGTAGAGAGGCGCGTGGTGGTGTGGTGGTGGTAGAGAGGGCGTGGTGGTGTGGTTGTGGTAGAGAGGGCGTGGTGGTGTGGTGGTGGTAGAGAGGGTGTGGTGGTGGTAGAGAGGGCGTGGTGGTGTGGTGGTGGTAAAGAGGGCGTGGTGGTGTGGTGGTGGTAGAGAGGGCGTGGTGGTGTGGTTGTGGTAGAGAGGGTGTGGTGGTGTGGTGGTGGTAGAGAGGCGCGTGGTTGCGTGGTGGTGGTAGAGAGGGCGTGGTGGTGTGGTTGTGGTAGAGAGGGTGTGGTGGTGTGGTGGTGGTAGAGAGGGCGTGGTGGTGTGGTGGTGGTAGAGAGGGCGTGGTGTTGTGGTTGTGGTAGAGAGGGTGTGGTGGTGTGGGGTGGTAAAGAGGGCGTGGTGGTGTGGTGGTGGTAAAGAGGGCGTGGTGGTGTGGTGGTGGTAGAGAGGGCGTGGTGGTGTGGTGGTGGTAGAGAGGGCGTGGTGGTGTGGTGGTGGTAGATAGGGCGTGGTGGTGTGGTGGTGGTAGAGAGGGTGTGGTGGTGTGGTGGTGGTAGAGAGGCGCGTGGTGGTGTGGTGGTGGTAGAGAGGGCGTGGTCGTGTGGTGGTGGTAGATAGGGCGTGGTGGTGTAATAGTGGTAGAGAGGCGCGTGGTGGTGTGGTGGTGGTAGAGAGGGCGTGGTGGTGTGGTTGTGGTAGAGAGGGTGTGGTGGTGGTAGAGAGGGTGTGGTGGTGTGGTGGTGGTAGAGAGGGCGTGGTGGTGTGGTTGTGGTAGAGAGGGTGTGGTGGTGTGGTGGTGGTAGAGAGGAGCGTGGTGGTGTGGTTGTGGTAGAGAGGGTGTGGTGGTGGTAGAGAGGGTGTGGTGGTGTGGTGGTGGTAGAGAGGGCGTGGTGGTGTGGTTGTGGTAGAGAGGGTGTGGTGGTGTGGTGGTGGTAGAGAGGCGCGTGGTTGTGTGGTGGTGGTAGAGAGGGCGTGGTGGTGTGGTTGTGGTAGAGAGGGTGTGGTGGTGTGGTGGTGGTAGAGAGGCGCGTGGTGGTGTGGTGGTGGTAGAGAGGGCGTGGTGGTGTGGTTGTGGTAGAGAGGGTGTGGTGGTGTGATGGTGGTAGAGAGGGTGTGGTGGTGTGGTGGTGGTAGAGGGTGTGGTGGTGTGGTGGTGGTAAAGAGGGCGTGGCGTTGTGGTGGTGGTAGAGTGGGTGTGGTGGTGTGGTGGTGGTAAAGAGGGCGTGGTGGTGTGGTGGTGGTAAGAGGGTGTGGTGGTGGTAAAGAGGGCGTGACGGTGTGGTGGTGGTAGAGAGGGTGTGGTGGTGTGGTGGTGGTAAAGAGGGCGTGGTGGTGTGGTGGTGGTAAAGAGGGCGTGATGGTGAGGTGGTGGTAGAGAGGGCGTGGTGGTGTGGTAGTAAGAGAGGCGCGTGGTGGTGTGGTGGTGGTAGAGAAGCGCGTGGTGGTGTGGTGGTGGTAGAGAGGGCGCGGTGGTGTGGTGGTGGTAGAAAGGGCGTGGTGGTGTGGTGGTGGTATAGAGGGCGTGGTGGTGTGGTGGTGGTAAAGAGGGCGTGGTGGTGTGGTGGTGGTAGAGAGGGCGTGGTGGTGTGGTTGTGGTAGAGAGGTGTGGTGGTGGTAGAGAGGCACGGTGTGGTGTGGTGGTGGTAGAGAGGGCGTGGTGGTGTGGTTGTGGTAGAGAGGGTGTGGTGGTGTGGTGGTGGTAGAGAGGCGCGTGGTGTGTGGTGGTGGTAGAGAGGGCGTGGTGGTGTGGTTGTGGTAGAGAGGGTGTGGTGGTGTGGTGGTGGTAGAGAGGCGCGTGGTGGTGTGGTGGTGGTAGAGAGGGCGTGGTGGTGTAGTTGTGGTAGAGAGGGTGTGGTGTGTGGTGGTAGAGAGGGTGTGGTGTGGTGGTGGTAGAGGGTGTGGTGGTGTGGTGGTGGTAAAGAGGGCGTGGTGTTGTGGTTGTGGTAGAGAGGGTGTGGTGGTGTGGGGTGGTAAAGAGGGCGTGGTGGTGTGGTGGTGGTAAAGAGGGCGTGGTGGTGTGGTGGTGGTAGAGAGGGCGTGGTGGTGTGGTGGTGGTAGAGAGGGCGTGGTGGTGTGGTGGTGGTAGAGAGGGCGTGGTGGTGTGGTGGTGGTAGAGAGGGCGTGGTGGTGTGGTGGTGGTAGAGAGGCGCGTGGTGGTGTGGTGGTGGTAGAGAGGGCGTGGTCGTGTGGTGGTGGTATATAGGGCGTGGTGGTGTAATAGTGGTAGAGAGGCGCGTGGTGGTGTGGTGGTGGTAGAGAGGGCGTGGTGGTGTGGTTGTGGTAGAGAGGGTGTGGTGGTGGTAGAGAGGGTGTGGTGGTGTGGTGGTGGTAGAGAGGGCGTGGTGGTGTGGTTGTGGTAGAGAGGGTGTGGTGGTGTGGTGGTGGTAGAGAGGAGCGTGGTGGTGTGGTTGTGGTAGAGAGGGTGTGGTGGTGGTAGAGAGGGTGTGGTGGTGTGGTGGTGGTAGAGAGGGCGTGGTGGTGTGGTTGTGGTAGAGAAGGTGTGGTGGTGTGGTGGTGGTAGAGAGGCGCGTGGTTGTGTGGTGGTGGTAGAGAGGGCGTGGTGGTGTGGTTGTGGTAGAGAGGGTGTTGTGGTGTGGTGGTGGTAGAGAGGCGCGTGGTGGTGTGGTGGTGGTAGAGAGGGCGTGGTGGTGTGGTTGTGGTAGAGAGGGTGTGGTGGTGTGATGGTGGTAGAGAGGGTGTGGTGGTGTGGTGGTGGTAGAGGGTGTGGTGGTGTGGTGGTGGTAAAGAGGGCGTGGCGTTGTGGTGGTGGTAGAGTGGGTGTGGTGGTGTGGTGGTGGTAAAGAGGGCGTGGTGGTGTGGTGGTGGTAAAGAGGGTGTGGTGGTGGTAAAGAGGGCGTGACGGTGTGGTGGTGGTAGAGAGGGTGTGGTGGTGTGGTGGTGGTAAAGAGGGCGTGGTGGTGTGGTGGTGGTAAAGAGGGCGTGATGGTGAGGTGGTGGTAGAGAGGGCGTGGTGGTGTGGTAGTAAGAGAGGCGCGTGGTGGTGTGGTGGTGGTAGAGAAGCGCGTGGTGGTGTGGTGGTGGTAGAGAGGGCGCGGTGGTGTGGTGGTGGTAGAAAGGGCGTGGTGGTGTGGTGGTGGTAAAGAGGGCGTGGTGGTGTGGTGGTGGTAAAGAGGGCGTGGTGGTGTGGTGGTGGTAGAGAGGCGCGTGGTGGTGTGGTTGTGTGGTGGTGGTAGAGAGGGTGTGGTGGTGGTAGAGAGGCGCGTGATGGTGTGGTGGTGGTAAAGAGGGTGTGGTGGTGTGGTGGTGGTAGAGAGGGCGTGGTGGTGTGGTGGTGGTAGAGAGGGTGTGGTGGTGGTAAAGAGGGCGTGGTGGTGTGGTGGTGGTAGAGAGGGTGTGGTGGTGTGGTGGTGGTAAAGAGGGTGTGATGGTGTGGTGGTGGTAGAGAGGGTGTGGTGGTGGTAGAGAGGGTGTGGTGGTGGTAGAGAGGTGTGGTGGTGGTAGAGAGGCACGTGGTGGTGTGGTGGTGGTAAAGAGGGCGTGGTGGTGTGGTGGTAGTAAAGAGGGCGTGGTGGTGTGGTGGTGGTGGTAGAGAGGCGCGTGGTGGTGTGGTGGTGGTAGAGACGGCGTGGTGGTGTGGTGGTGTTAAAGAGGGCGTGGTGGTGTGGTGGTGGTAAAGAGGGCGTGGTGGTGTGGTGGTGGTAGAGAGGGCGTGGTGGTGTGGTGGTGGTAGAGAGGCGCGTGGTGGTGTGGTGGTGGTAGAGAGGGCGTGGTGGTGTGGTGGTGGTAGAGAGGGCGTGGTGGTGTGGTGGTGGTAGAGAGGGCATGGTGGTGTGGTGGTGGTAGAGAGGCGCGTGGTGGTGTGGTGGTGGTAAAGAGGGCGTGGTGGTGTGGTGGTGGTAGAGAGGGTGTGGTGGTGTGGTGGTGGTAGAGAGGGCGTGGTGGTGTGGTGGTGGTAGAGAGGGCGTGGTGGTGTGGTGGTGGTAGAGAGGCGCGTGGTGGTGTGGTGGTGGTAGAGAGGCGCGTGGTGGTGTGGTGGTGGTAAGAGGGCGTGGTGGTGTGGTGGTGGTAGAGAGGGCGTGGTGGTGTGGTGGTGGTAGAGAGGGTGTGATGGTGTGGTGGTGGTAGAGAGGGCGTGGTGGTGTGGTGGTGGTAAAGAGGGCGTGGTGGTGTGGTGGTGGTAGAGAGGCGCGTGGTGGTGTGGTGGTGGTAGAGAGGGCGTGGTTGTGTGGTGGTGGTAGAGAGGGCGTGGTGGTGTGGTGGTGGTAGAGAGGGCGTGGTGGTGTGGTGGTGGTAGAGAGGGTGTGGTGGTGTGGTGGTGGTAGAGAGGGCGTTGTGGTGTGGTGGTGGTAGAGAGGGCGTGGTGGTGTGGTGGTGGTAGAGAGGCGCGTGGTGGTGTGGTGGTGGTACAGAGGGCGTGGTGGTGTGGTGGTGGTAGAGAGGGCGTGGTGGTGTGGTGGTGGTAGAGAGGCGCGTGGTGGTGTGGTGGTGGTAGAGAGGGCGTGGTGGTGTGGTGGTGGTAGAGAGGGCGTGGTGGTGTGGTGGTGGTAGAAAGGTGTGGTGGTGGTAGAGAGGCGCGTGGTGGTGTGGTGGTGGTAGAGAGGGCGTGGTGGTGTGGTGGTGGTAGAGAGGGCGTGGTGGTGTGGTGGTGGTAGAAAGGTGTGGTGGTGGTAGAGAGGCGCGTGGTGGTGTGGTGGTGGTAGAGAGGGCGTGGTGGTGTGGTGGTGGTAGAGAGGGCGTGGTGGTGTGGTGGTGGTAGAGAGGGCGTGGTGGTGTGGTGGTGGTAAAGAGGGCGTGGTGGTGTGGTGGTGGTAGAGAGGCGCGTGGTGGTGTGGTGGTGGTAGAGAGGGCGTGGTGGTGTGGTTGTGGTAGAGAGGGTGTGGTGGTGTGATGGTGGTAGAGAGGCGCGTGGTGGTGTGGTGGTGGTAGAGAGGGTGTGGTGGTGTGGTGGTGGTAGAGAGGCGCGTGGTTGTGTGGTGGTGGTAGAGAGGGCGTGGTGGTGTGGTGGTGGTAGAGAGGGTGTGGTGGTGCGGTGGTGGTAGAGAGGTGCGTGGTGGTGTGGTGGTGGTAGAGAGGGCGTGGTGGTGTGGTTGTGGTAGAGAGGGTGTGGTGGTGGTAGAGAGGGCGTGGTGGTGTGGTGGTGGTAAAGAGGGCGTGGTGGTGTGGTGGTGGTAAAGAGGGCGTGGTGGTGTGGTGGTGGTAAAGAGGGCGTGGTGGTGTGGTTGTGGTAGAGATGGTGTGGTGGTGTGGTGGTGGTGGTAGAGAGGCGCGTGGTTGTGTGGTGGTGGTAGAGAGGGCGTGGTGGTGTGGTTGTGGTTGAGAGGGTGTGGTGGTGTGGTGGTGGTAGAGAGGGCGTGGTGGTGTGGTGGTGGTAGAGAGGGCGTGGTGGTGTGGTTGTGGTAGAGAGGGTGTGGTGGTGGTAGAGAGGGTGTGGTGGTGTGGTGGTGGTAGAGAGGGCGTGGTGGTGTGGTTGTGGTAGAGAAGGTGTGGTGGTGTGGTGGTGGTAGAGAGGCGCGTGGTTGTGTGGTGGTGGTAGAGAGGGCGTGGTGGTGTGGTTGTGGTAGAGAGGGTGTTGTGGTGTGGTGGTGGTAGAGAGGCGCGTGGTGGTGTGGTGGTGGTAGAGAGGGCGTGGTGGTGTGGTTGTGGTAGAGAGGGTGTGGTGGTGTGATGGTGGTAGAGAGGGTGTGGTGGTGTGGTGGTGGTAGAGGGTGTGGTGGTGTGGTGGTGGTAAAGAGGGCGTGGCGTTGTGGTGGTGGTAGAGTGGGTGTGGTGGTGTGGTGGTGGTAAAGAGGGCGTGGTGGTGTGGTGGTGGTAAAGAGGGTGTGGTGGTGGTAAAGAGGGCGTGACGGTGTGGTGGTGGTAGAGAGGGTGTGGTGGTGTGGTGGTGGTAAAGAGGGCGTGGTGGTGTGGTGGTGGTAAAGAGGGCGTGATGGTGAGGTGGTGGTAGAGAGGGCGTGGTGGTGTGGTAGTAAGAGAGGCGCGTGGTGGTGTGGTGGTGGTAGAGAAGCGCGTGGTGGTGTGGTGGTGGTAGAGAGGGCGCGGTGGTGTGGTGGTGGTAGAAAGGGCGTGGTGGTGTGGTGGTGGTAAAGAGGGCGTGGTGGTGTGGTGGTGGTAAAGAGGGCGTGGTGGTGTGGTGGTGGTAGAGAGGCGCGTGGTGGTGTGGTTGTGTGGTGGTGGTAGAGAGGGTGTGGTGGTGGTAGAGAGGCGCGTGATGGTGTGGTGGTGGTAAAGAGGGTGTGGTGGTGTGGTGGTGGTAGAGAGGGCGTGGTGGTGTGGTGGTGGTAGAGAGGGTGTGGTGGTGGTAAAGAGGGCGTGGTGGTGTGGTGGTGGTAGAGAGGGTGTGGTGGTGTGGTGGTGGTAAAGAGGGTGTGATGGTGTGGTGGTGGTAGAGAGGGTGTGGTGGTGGTAGAGAGGGTGTGGTGGTGGTAGAGAGGTGTGGTGGTGGTAGAGAGGCACGTGGTGGTGTGGTGGTGGTAAAGAGGGCGTGGTGGTGTGGTGGTAGTAAAGAGGGCGTGGTGGTGTGGTGGTGGTGGTAGAGAGGCGCGTGGTGGTGTGGTGGTGGTAGAGACGGCGTGGTGGTGTGGTGGTGTTAAAGAGGGCGTGGTGGTGTGGTGGTGGTAAAGAGGGCGTGGTGGTGTGGTGGTGGTAGAGAGGGCGTGGTGGTGTGGTGGTGGTAGAGAGGCGCGTGGTGGTGTGGTGGTGGTAGAGAGGGCGTGGTGGTGTGGTGGTGGTAGAGAGGGCGTGGTGGTGTGGTGGTGGTAGAGAGGGCATGGTGGTGTGGTGGTGGTAGAGAGGCGCGTGGTGGTGTGGTGGTGGTAAAGAGGGCGTGGTGGTGTGGTGGTGGTAGAGAGGGTGTGGTGGTGTGGTGGTGGTAGAGAGGGCGTGGTGGTGTGGTGGTGGTAGAGAGGGCGTGGTGGTGTGGTGGTGGTAGAGAGGCGCGTGGTGGTGTGGTGGTGGTAGAGAGGCGCGTGGTGGTGTGGTGGTGGTAAAGAGGGCGTGGTGGTGTGGTGGTGGTAGAGAGGGCGTGGTGGTGTGGTGGTGGTTGAGAGGGCGTGGTGGTGTGGTGGTGGTAGAGAGGGCGTGGTGGTGTGGTGGTGGTAGAGAGGGTGTGGTAGTGTGGTGGTGGTAGAGAGGGCGTGGTGGTGTGGTTGTGGTTGAGAGGGTGTGGTGGTGTGGTGGTGGTAGAGAGGGCGTGGTGGTGTGGTGGTGGTAGAGAGGGCGTGGTGTTGTGGTTGTGGTAGAGAGGGTGTGGTGGTGTGGTGGTGGTAAAGAGGGCGTGGTGGTGTGGTGGTGGTAAAGAGGGCGTGGTGGTGTGGTGGTGGTAGAGAGGGCGTGGTGGTGTGGTGGTGGTAGAGAGGGCGTGGTGGTGTGGTGGTGGTAGATAGGGCGTGGTGGTGTGGTGGTGGTAGAGAGGGTGTGGTAGTGTGGTGGTGGTAGAGAGGCGCGTGGTGGTGTGGTGGTGGTAGAGAGGGCGTGGTGGTGTGGTTGTGGTAGAGAGGGTGTGGTGGTGTGGTTGTGGTTGAGAGGGTGTGGTGGTGTGGTGGTGGTAAAGACGGCGTGGTGGTGTGGTGGTGGTAGATCGGGCGTGGTGGTGTGATAGTGGTAGAGAGGCGCGTGGTGGTGTGGTGGTGGTAGAGAGGGCGTGGTGGTGTGGTTGTGGTAGAGAGGGTGTGGTGGTGGTAGAGAGGGTGTGGTGGTGTGGTGGTGGTAGAGAGGGCGTGGTGGTGTGGTTGTGGTAGAGAGGGTGTGGTGGTGTGGTGGTGGTAGAGAGGCGCGTGGTTGTGTGGTGGTGGTAGAGAGGGCGTGGTGGTGTGGTTGTGGTAGAGAGGGTGTGGTGGTGTGGTGGTGGTAGAGAGGCGCGTGGTGGTGTGGTGGTGGTAGAGAGGGCGTGGTGGTGTGGTTGTGGTAGAGAGGGTGTGGTGGTGTGGTGGTGGTAGAGAGGGTGTGGTGGTGTGGTGGTGGTAGAGAGGGTGTGGTGGTGTGGTGGTGGTAAAGAGGGCGTGGCGTTGTGGTGGTGGTAGAGAGGGTGTGGTGGTGTGGTGGTAGTAAAGAGGGCGTGGTGGTGTGGTGGTGGTAAAGAGGGTGTGGTGGTGGTAAAGAGGGCGTGACGGTGTGGTGGTGGTAGAGAGGGTGTGGTGGTGTGGTGGTGGTGAAGAGGGCGTGGTGGTGTGGTGGTGGTAAAGAGGGCGTGGTGGTGTGGTGGTGGTAGAGAGGGCGTGGTGGTGTGGTAGTAAGAGAGGCGCGTGGTGGTGTGGTGGTGGTAGAGAAGCGCGTGGTGGTGTGGTGGTGGTAGAGAGGGCGCGGTGGTGTGGTGGTGGTAGAAAGGTGTGGTGGTGCTAGAAAGGTGTGGTGGTGGTCGAGAGGCGCGTAGTGGTGTGATGGTGGTAGAGAGGGTGTGGTGGTGTGGTGGTGGTAGAGAGGGTGTGGTGGTGTGGTGGTGTGGTGGTGGTAGAAAGGTGTGGTGGTGGTAGAAAGGTGTGGTGGTGGTAGAAAGGTGTGGAGGTAGTAGAAAGGTGTGGTGGTGGTAGAATGGTGTGGTGGTCGTAGAGAGGGCGTGGTGGAGTGATGGTGGTAGAGAGGGTGTGGTGGTGTGGTGGTGGTAGAAAGGTGTGGTGGTGGTAGAAAGGTGTGGAGGTGGTAGAAAGGTGTGGTGGTCGTAGAGAGGGCGTGGTGGAGTGATGGTGGTAGAGAGGGTGTAATAATAATAATAATAATAATAATAATTAACGGTTTATTGAAAGAGCTTGGCAGCCAGAAGGCTGAAAATATACAGTTACATATTTGGGGAATGGGTTTCGAATTACAAATAATATACAAGTAACATAAGTGACACAAATAAGACATATAATAACTAGATGGGGAAAAGCTCAAACTACAGTTCATTTCAACATAGTTACAGAGCAAGAAGTAGTATTTACTGGGAGTGAATACACTGGTTTATTACAAGTTATTGATAATTTTTACAATGGTTGGGACTGGGCTGTTCTTATAGCGATCAGTTCGTGCACGTATGGGCTGGATGCGGTTGTGGTGTCGAACAGCAATTCTCGGGCTAGGGATCTCAGGTAGTAGTAGGAGCCGGTGTCGAGGATGGTGTAGAAGCTTCTTACCAAATTTGCAGATGAGGTCGTGGTGATGGTCAGTGAGAGTGGAAAGGGTCAGTGTGTTGAGCACTTCTTGATATGTGGAGTAGGAAGGGGAGAGAATAATCTTGCATGCCCTCTTTTGCATTTTTTCTCGGTGTTTACGTTGTGTGGCATTTAGGGAGGGTGTGGTGGTTTGGTGGTGGTAGGGAGGCGCGTGGTGGTGTGGTGGTGGTACAGTACAGAGGGTGTAGTCGTGTGGTAGTGGTGGAGAGAGTGTGGTGGTGGTGGTGGTGGTAGAGGGCGTGGTGATGTGATGGTGTACCGTAGTGGTGATGAAGACTGTGGCGTAATGTAGATGATGATGATAGTAGGTAGGCGATGGTGATGATGATGATGATGATGATGGTGATGATGATGATGATGACGATGATGATAATGATAATGATGATGATGACGATGATGATGATAATGATGATGAAAATGACATTGGGGGAATGGTGAATATGATGGGATTGTGCTAATGGTGATGTGGTATAAGTGTTGGTGATAGTGTGGTGGAGGTGGCGGCGACGATAGTGATGATGTGCCGATGGAAATAATAACAATCATGATGGCAGTGATGGTGTTGACGACAGGCGTAGTGATAATGATTGGTGTCATTCATTTTGGTGGTGAATGATTATGGTCTTGTTGTTGTGGTGATGATAGTGACAGTGATGGTGACAAGGGTAAGGTTGTCAACATGGGGGTGATGGTTGGTTTGGGGCGGTGTAATTTTTTTTCATTAATCAAACGAGTTTTGATCAACCTTTGTGGACTCAAGCGCTGAATGAGAGAGAGAGAGAGAGAGAGAGAGAGAGAGAGAGAGAGAGCGAGAGAGAGAGAGAACGCTCTCATAATTTTCAACAGAATCTTCAGTGAAAAATGTTCCCCGAAAAAACATCACGATCCCAAATTTTTTCATCACAAAAAATTAAGTAAACTAACACGTGGAAAATAACACTGAAAACACAACGCCATCAACAACTATCAGCGAAAAATGTAAGATAAAACAAACAAAATGACATTAAAAATACCTCAACAAAAAACTGGAAAAAAGGGAATTTCCATCAAAATTCAATCAACGCAAAACGCTAAAAGAAACAAAATCCCAGAATAAAAGAAAAAAAACTGGCAAAACGCCAGGAGTAAACACGGCATGAAAAACTCCGCAGGTAAAAACTCACTGGAGGCTAAAACTCACCGTGGTGGAAAAAAACCGCTGAGGGTAAAAACTCCCTTGAAAAACGCAGTTGACACCCGTTAACAATTAGCCGAACGCTCATGCTGCCACTACTTGGCCGTTGGTAAAACATCTGTGTCCGGGAAATCGGTAAATGTGCGGTTAATCGGTGAGGCTTTAGTGAATAATTACGTTGATGAGCTGTCCGGGCCGAGGCTACCTCACTCGTCAGACTGAGTTATGACTGCGTCCGAAAACATGATTTGGTAGGAAGGCGAGGAATGATAATGACCGTGACCCAACCAGCCACTCAAAATGGCTGTATAAACAAGCCATAATTTGTTATTGGGTTAAATTATCGACATGTGGCGTCTGAGAGGCGAATTAATATATTATTTTAAGTCCAAAGTATTGTATGACAAACTGTTAGGAGTAATTGTTTGTCCTGTTCAGTCGATGATCATTCAGTGCTCTCGACACTTAAGGTTTATATTCTGGCTTTAACACCAGTCAACATTATTCAGCTTAGAGTAAACCTGTACTTGGAGTGTTGACATATACAGTACATGGAAGATACAGACACTGAGCTAAAGAGATGGCTATCTAATATTACCGACGGCATTACACTTGGTGAGAGAGTAACAGTGCTACTCCTGGGACAGCTGCTGCTGCACGACACGACGTGGAAAAACTGCTTGTTTGGAGTTGGCCCAGAGAAAGGCATATAGGCAGATATACACATCTACGTACACAAAAACGTACACTGAAGCACACAAATGTGGTCCTGAAAAGTGAAGTTGGCCACGGGCTCGGCGCCACAGTCATCTGTGTGGTTGAGGACCAAACTCTCACCAGTGAACTGTCAACAAGCTTCAGCGAATATTAATGGCGCCCCAGTTAAGTTATTATATACTACAACGGTGATGTTTTGTCAAACATTTGGAAATCCTTCCGTAACTAAAATAAAATAAACTTTGTGGGATTTTTTGTTGTTGAAGTAAAAACCAACTGTTTCTCGACACACGTGAAGGCTTGCTGCGAGGGAAAGATGGCCTAAACGTCATCAACAAACAACTTGTGGATAAAGTTACATTTATCGCCGCTGAACATGAGTCGAGAAGCTGTTGGGTGTCACAGAACTGCCGTCGATAACTGGAATTGCTCAACTTGATGCTGTCGTGAATCTGGGGAGTGAGTGGTCGGTCGCTGACACAATCAAAGCTTTGACACATGACACGGCTGCCTCCAACACGGGCGAGAAGAACGAGACACACCGTACTGTACATGTAAAACTGAAGGTCAGACTCTTCCATCTGGACGAGAAAGCATTTGTCACATGCCTTGACACATCATCTGGTCCTCAACGTGGCTTATCCAAACGTTTTCGGTAAAAGTTCGAGTTGACTGACACGTCCAAGTTTAGAATGCTGACGGACAAGGTGGACACTGCTGTCCTCAAGGACCTCCTCCAATTTACCAAGGATATTTGGGAGCAACTTAAGTGCTTTCTACCTGATATATACTGCACTATCAATATATCTCTTTCGTGAACTATTTATATGACTAGAGAATCGTAGGGATTTTTGCAAAACATCTTAAGTTTTGTTCAAGATGTTAAGGCAAAATCAGAAGGTCGGCGAAAATTCCCTACCAGCATTGTTTTTGTGTTAATTACTCACAGATGACAGTCTCTCCACCAACGCGTGGAGGCATCGTCTTGTTGTGAGTGGACTGCATGTCAACCGTTGGTGGAAAGATTGCCATCTACAGTATGTGTGATGAACAGAAACATAATGCTAGCAGGGAATTTTCGGCGAACTTTTTATTTTGACTGTGCCTAGAAGCTTAGCACATTACTCCGGTGAGCTTACCTGCTTCAAGGATCAACTTCAAACTTGTATAAGACATTTCTTTGCCATCAGTGGTGATGAAGTGGTTGCGTTGCCTTCATGTGATCTGAAGACGAAGTCTCAATAGCCACCAGAGAATGGCGTTGAGAGCCTCGGATAAGGAATAAACAACTGCACAGGACAGACACCATCAAGACTGATCAAGTTAATGGTAGTCTGTCTCAAGATTATTTTGTTACCGAGAATAAGAAGCGATTTTTTCACCTTACTGGACAGCCTCGCTGACGTCTTGGGCTGACGAGAGTTACACAAACAAAAAAACTGTCTACCTGTTGAAAGTCGTGGAAAACGTAACAGAATGAAGCGTCACCCTGATGCAGACCTTCATCGTTACTCTGACACAAGAGGAGCAGAAAAAGTACCTGCTTCTCACACACACACACACACACACACACACACACACGACGGGTCAAGACTGGTCAGACGCACCTGGCACTGCTCAGCAGCAGCCATGTCAACTGTTATGTTCGCTCATACCAACTCCCTCCCCTGAACCCTCCTCCCCACCGGAATACCAACAAGTTGTCGCCAGAAGTTACTATTTCATTTGGAAAAGGAATGGAACCAGTGTTGAATAGTGGTGAACAATGCTTAAGTCAGTGAAAAACTACTCAGCAGTTGAGTCTGAGCCAAGCTAACCTTCACACAGTGAGGTCCCAGGTACCCAGTGATAATTCCCCTGAGACTCCACAATAGAGAGGCCTGGGACCACACCTCACCCACTTGAGTGAGGGAATTCCTGTGACAACGGACCTCGTGGTGTCCCATTATGCACGACACCGCATAGTGAATGAGTTGCCACAGCATCATGTGAAGTTCCTCATAACAACTGCGAGGGAATTACTACACCACATGATGCCCCTCATAACATAAGAACATAAGAACATAAGAATGGAGGAAACTGCAGCGGGCCTATTGGCCCATGCTGGGCAGTCCCGTTTACACCCAACCCCTATTGCTCATATAAGCATCCAACCTATGTTTGAAGCTATTCAGCGTATTCGAGTTAATGATGATATTTGGTAACTTGTTCCATTCATCCACTACTCTGTTTCCAAACCAGTGTTTACCTATTTCACACCTAAATCTAAATTTGTCTAATTTAAAACCACTGTTACGAGTTCGCTCCTGGTTGGCTAGTTTGAGTACCTTTGTAATGCCCCCTTTGTTTAGCCCTGACTTCCACTTAAACACCTCTATCAGGTCGCCCCTCCCTCTACGTCTCTCCAGGGAGTGCAAATTAAGATGCTTTAACCTGTCTCTATACTCAAGGTTCCTAATGCCCGGGATTAGTCTTGTCATTCTCCTCTGAATTCTTTCCAAGGATTCTATATCCATTCTGTAATACGGTGACCAGAACTGAACTGCGTAATCCAGGTGTGGTCTCACAAGAGCAAGATACAGTTTTAGGATGACCTCGCTAGTCTTGTAACTAACACTCCTTTGTATGAACCCAAGTACTTTATTAGCCTTGTTACGAGCAAAAACACATTGTTTACTTGGCTTAAGGTTCCTACTTATCATTACTCCTAAATCTCTCTCGCAGTCGGATTTCTCTATGGCATCGTTGTTCATCTGGTATCTGGTTTCCCTGTTTACATCTCCTATACTGAGTACTTTACATTTGTCCACGTTGAATTTCATCTGCCATTTTTCAGACCATTCGAAAAATTTGTTTAGATCTTCCTGTAGTTTTGCAGAGTCCTCGTCAGATTTAATAACACGTCCTATTTTAGTGTCATCAGCAAATTTACTTATGTTGCTGTCTATTCCGATATCTATGTCGTTTATGTATATAATAAATAATAATGGTCCAAGTACTGAGCCTTGGGGAACTCCACTTGTAAAGTTGCTCCAATGGGACTTAGTGCCGTTAATGCTCACTCTCTGTTTCCTGTCCTGTAACCACGCCCTAATCCATTTAAGAATGTTACCTTTGATGCCATGTGCTTCTACCTTTCTAATTAGTCTTTCGTGGGGGACTCTGTCGAAGGCTTTGCTAAAGTCGAGATATACCACATCATAATTGTGCCCCTCGTCCACCGATTCGAAAACTAATGAAAAGAATGTTAATAGATTAGTTAGACAAGAACGTCCGCTTGTGAAGCCATGCTGTGAATCATTGATCAATCGGTGCTTCTCCAGGTGATTTCGTATAGAGTTTGAAATGATTTCTTCCAGTAATTTGCCTACTATTGATGTTAGACGCCATGTGATGCCACTTATAACACCATCTGTGAGGGAATTACTACACCACATCAGGCCCCTCATAACACCATCTGTGAGGGAATTACTACACCACATCAGGCCCCTCATAACACCATCTGTGAGGGAAGTACTACACCACATCAGGCCCCTCATAACACCATCTGTGAGGGAAGTACTACACCACATCAGGCCCCTCATAACACCATCTGTGAGGGAATTACTACATCATCAGGCCCTTCGTAACACCATCTGTGAGGGAATTACTACACCACGTCAAGCCCCTCATAACACCACCTGTGAGGGAACTAGTACTCCACGTGTTGCCCCTCATAACGCCATCTGTGAGGGAGTTACTACACTACGTGTCTGCTGTTCAACACCTCAGTCCACATGATCTACGTGTGTAAACATTAATTTGTATGTTCACTGTATGTTCCTTCACCTTTCTCTAATGAAGGCTTTTGTTAAACAACCAATGTATGTAATAAGTCATTTATGTCCAATGCATATTTTCAGCCTTCGGGCTGGAAACTTTTTCAATAAACCGTTTATTATTATTATTATTATTATTATTATTATTATTATTATTATCATTATTATTATTATTACACACACACATGCTCGCCAAAAAAAGGCCAAAGGTCAAACAGCAACTGTCAGTCTTTGTCAGAGCAACATACATAAACCAAGCTCCCCACGTACAGTGTTCCACCAAGCTCCCACGTACAGTGTTCCACCAAGCTCCCCACGTACAGTGTTCCACCAAGCTCCCCACGTACAGTGTTCCACCAAGCTCCCCACGTACAGTGTTCCACCAAGCTCCCCACGTACAGTGTTCCACTAAGCTCCCCACGTACAGTGTTCCACCAAGCTCCCCACGTACAGTGTTCCACCAAGCTCCCCACGTACAGTGTTCCACCAAGCTCCCCACGTACAGAATCTTCCACTAAGCTCCCTACTTACAGTCTTTTCCAACAAGTTCCTCTGTTAAAAATATTATTGTGTCGTCTGGAGAGCAAAAATTATATTCAATATTCAGTTGGTGTGAATATTGTCAGTCCACGTTGTATATATACATAATATTTATTTTCCTGTCACGCTCTTTTTGTTCTCATGGGATAATCTGTGTGTGTGTGTAGAGCATGAGTTATCCAAACCTACGTGCTCTCACTTGTTTATCTCTTAATACTTCACTTCCCTCACCCATAAAACTGAAGGCAAGAAGAAGAGGAAGAAGAAGGAGAAGAAGAAGAAGGAGAAGAAAATGAAGAAAAAGAAGAAGAAGAAGAAGAAGAAGAAGAAGATAGACTATGAACTAAGATGTATATTTCTGGCATATTCTTCTTTCAATCTTTTTCAATGTTGTGCACTACAGTAACCCGAGGGCCTGGGGGAGGGGGGGGATGGGTGAGGATTGTGTGGGGGGAGAGATAGGAAGGGAGAGAGGAAAAGAGATAGGTAGTGGAGGGGAAGGGAGCAGATAGAAGGGAGAGGGGAAGGAAAAGAACGTGGCGGGATGTGGGAGAGGGAAGTGGAGATGAAGAGGAGGTAAAGAGAGGAGTGGAAGAGGAGGAAAGAAGAGGAAGGGGCGGGGATTGTTGAGTTGAGATAAGGTCATTCAGTGCACGGAACTGTTCCAAACCAATTAAATCTAAAAAAAAAAATATTAACAAATCTAACCTAAGGAACATAACTTAAACTAGGGAATATTAACATAACTAGGTAACATTAACTAACATAACCTAACTTAACCCAACCAAGAAACAAGACCAACTAACCTAAATCAACCTGAGAAACATTAAAAATTTACAACCTAACCTAACCAATCATTGGGAGCAGTGACTAAAAGCTTGACCCATCTTAGTTAAGGTGTTGTACAGTTTAGATGCCATAGACCCCTCGTAGACAAGAAACAACACCATTATTACATTTATAATGGTGATGGTGATGGTGGTGATGGATGGTGAGAGAGTGTACTTGCTGGTGGTGGTTGTGGTAGTGATTATAGTGGTGGTAGTAATGATAGCGAGAGAGTTTATCTGGTGATGGTAAACAGAGAGAGAGAGAGAGAGAGAGAGAGAGAGAGAGAGAGAGAGAGAGAGAGAGAGAGAGAGAGAGAGAGAGAGAGAGAGCATGAATGTAAAGCACTGCAGATTCTTTCTTTTTCCGATCTAAATCCTCAGCTCTCATGTCAGTTATCTGGAACCACAGAACCAGGAAAAAAAAAAAGAGTCAAGTGTGCGAAAAAATACCCGCCAAAAAAGTTCATTTTTTCCCTTTGGATCACCGTCCGAGCGTTTATAAAAACAGAGCGTATTTTTTCATTCTCGAACGCGGATATCGCCTCAGCCCCATACCCCCTTCACTACCACCCCTTCAGCACAGCCCTTCCCCCTTCACTCTCACCTCTCCTACCCCCTCCCCCCTCGTCTAAATCCCTACACTCGAAAACTCACTTAAAAAAACTTCATTCAGTTCTCCGATTCAGTTTTTTTTTCCTTTTCGAGAAACACAAAGAGAATATCAACGAGGAACAGACAAGATTTGGTAAAAAAAAAGTAAGTACGGAATTTTTGCTCTCTTAAAATCCAATAGATCTTTTGTATGGGTTTAGTGAAACTGTGTAACTAAAGAGAATTTTTGTAGTTCTGGCTATTGTTTGTATTTATCAACAAAAGATGAGCGTTCTATTATATACTAAAAAAAAAAGTGTGTGGAATCGGAATTTGACACATTTTTTAGTTTCGCAGAAAGTTATTTTACCTGTCAGGCGAGACCTGGGTCATGGTGAGTGAGGTGGATGGTGAGTGAGGTGGATGGTGAGTGAGGTGGATGGTGAGTGAGGTGGATGGTGAGTGAGGTGGATGGTGAGTGAGGTGGATAGTGAGTGAGGTGGATGGTGAGTGAGGTGGATGGTGAGTGAGGTGGATGGTGACTGGGGTGGATGGTGACTGAGGTGGATGGTGCCTGAGGTGGATGATGACTTATGTGGATGGTGACTGATGTGGATGGTGACTGGTGTGGATGGTGACTGAGGTGGATGGTGAGAGGTGGATGGTGACTGATGTGGATGGTGAGTGAGGTGGATAGTGCCTGAGGTGGGTGGTGACTGAGGTGGATGGTTACTGATATGGATGGTTACTGGTGTCTTATCTAAATGATAATTTATTTGTAATTTGTTATTGTATTGTCTACGGTTGGCTGTTTCCCTAAAAATAAGGTCTTTTTGGATTGTTTTTACCAATCAACTATTTTGGTCTGTTCCTATTGCCTCTCATTGTGGATATCTCTTATTAGCTATCATATAGGTCGTTTCTTATTGGCCAGAATATTGGCTACTTTTTTCTCGTCATATCTGACTATTCTTAGTGGCTACTAATTGGTTATTATTTTATTAGCAATTCCTTGCTTAGCTATTTTTGGCTATATTTCCCTGGCTGTCTCTATGGTTACCTGTTCTCAACCTGTTTCTCATCTTGAAGTGGCGTAAAGTATTGGCATTTTAATAAAGTTCTTGTACGTACAGTAGGTAAAAAAAAGTATCTGTGGATACCCTGTGTGAAACATTGAGACACGGACGATAGGTATTGGGATATGCGTGTTGCCTTCTTATACTATGTAATAGTAATCATTTAACCGTTTATTTTATTCCTATATGTCAACTCACCCCATGTGTTGGACCCACCCTGTCAGATACTTTTTTTTAGCTACTACATTCCAGAGAGCAAAATTGAAAATTGGAAATTTTCAATAAACTTAACTCTTTTTCTCCCAAACTCTGTCTGTTCGTTTCGCTCTCCCTGTCTCTGTCGGCCTGTTTAGTTCTTTTCTCTGTCTATATGTCTGTCTCTCTCTTTTACTGTTTCATTCTTTATTTCCCGGTCTCTCTCTCTCTCTTCCTCTTTCATAGCCATCGGTATCATCAAAGTTTTATACAACTAGGATTGTATTTTGACCTTTTTGAAAGAGATTGTAAATCATCGATGAATGAAGGAATATTTCAAAGGTCACGAGAGAGAGAGAGTGAGAGAGAGAGAGAGAGAGAGAGAGAGAGAGAGAGAGAGAATTCTCGCTCTGTATGACGTAACTCCTTGTTTCTCAGCGTTTCTCACCTCAACTACAACCTTTGGTAGAGTTATTACCACAACACGACATAATATGTCAACACAGGTGATCGTCTAACTTTATTTTCCTCTCCTCCCTTTGCTCCATCCCCCACTCCTCCCCCCTTCCCCCACTCCTCCCCTCTTCCCCTTTCCCCACCCCTTCCGACAACTCCTCCGCTCTTCCGCCACCCCTCCCCACCCCCTCCTACTTACCCTCTTCACTATATCTATACAAGTAACACCCCGTCTCCCACTAAAATAGGTAATGAAGATATTATGTATGCAGATGACTTCACTCAAATAACAACACATCAAGGAAAATCGCGAGCGTTACAGGTTGACAACACCAGGCGGGAATTAGAAAGGGTAAATAATTACGAAAAACAATGGAGAATCCAAACCAGTCTCCCGAAATTCACAGTGATACCCTTATGCAGAAGTAAAACCCATCTATTAGTAACCAATAATGCCCAGATAGAATACAAAAGCAGAGGCACCCTCCTGGGCTTGCATATCCACGACAGGTTACTCCCATCATATCCAACACCAGGAAGGAAAAGGCAAGAAGAGAGCTGAGAAAACTATACCGCTTTAAAGCGCTTCCTGAGAAAATAAAACTCCGCCTGGTGACATCATTTATCACACCGATATTAACTTACCCAGAAGTACCTCTTCATACTATGAGCACCACTCAAATATTAAAATTACAGGTGGTCCAAAATGAAGCCCTAAGATTCGTCACAGGTGAAAGATACCCCTTCACCAGAACCACAGCCGAGATACATAGAGGCCTGAGAATAAAACCCATCAACCAGCAGCTGCACACCCTGGCCAGCAGAATCTGGCAAAAGATAGAACGATCAGAGCAAGAACTCCTTCAAAGACCTCCATACCATACATGGTTCCCAAAAAGTTACCAAATCTCAAAAGGTCCATTACCACCCCCAATCTACACTGCCAGGCAATAGACAACCTCCCTAGACCAGCATCCGCCAGTAGGGTCGGTGGAATATGAAATAAGGCCCTTAAAACACCCATATATGGGATAGGGTAGGATGTCTAGTGCCTGTACCGACAGACAATAACTGACGCATGACACAACCCTAACACACTATTAGCTTAGCTAGGCGATCAGCCCACCATCTCTTACCTCCTCCTAAATTTCTTCAAGTTCCGAACTACAACTTCCTCCCCCCACCTCTAATCTTCTTCCCCCTCCCCTTTCTCTAAAAAAAAAAAAAAAAAATCCTCTTCATCCCCTCCCCTGGCCCATAGAGGGAGACATACTGTTTTTGTAGTATCCCATTCAGTCTTCTAACAAAACACAATTGATTACCTTCCATATTTTCTGGTCCGATTAATTTGAGGTTTAGTAAACATGTCCTCATGGTCAGCTGCTTCAAATTTAACTAATTTTCTATTTTGTTCAGTTCCTCACTACAATTTTACGGAGATCAAGTGCTCAACACAACAATAACATACATCTTGGCCTGCGGGTAGTCTTTGGCTTACACACACACAAACTCTGAGAGCCTGTAAACAGAAAAACAAAACGATGTAATGTTTGCAAAGTTTTATTAATATACGGACATGAAAGCTAGAAACTCTTTGTAAAATTTGGGGTTTTCTTTCCAACTGTTACTTCATTTGTCATTCAATCAAGTCATAACATTGCACACAGGCACCTTGATAAACCCTCACAGGCAGATTGAAACAAATTCAGAACTTCTAGACTTTGGTTCCTACAGTAAAGAGTCAAAGGTTACGAAAAATAATTCGGGGTTTCATCCTGTCAATCTTGTTTATTTTGAATAATTTATATCAACCTCTGTACAAAACTCCCAGAGGCTGCTCTCAAGGCCTCGCCGACAAACATATTTCGAATTTCTGCTATTTTATTGACGTCCCACGGGTGTAAGGTCACGAGAGTCTCACACAGAAGACTGAATGGTACTGTCTATAACAGGTGTTTTAGCTATCAATGTAAAGTCTTAACCTTTCTCCGGCCATGAGGGGTGGGGAAGAGGGGAAGGGGTGGGGAAAGAGGGGAGGGGATGGGGGAAGAGGGGATGGGGATAAGAGGGTAGGGGAAGGGGAGGGTGGGGAAGGGGAAAGGGAGGAAGATGAAGGGGGAGGGAAAGAGGGGAAAAGGGAAGGGAGGAAAATAAAAGTTGGATGATGCAGGGTTAACCAATTTAAACCATAGCTAATTACTCGCCACCTATGGTTTTCAAGGTCACTTTTTTGTTTATGAGTTATTCTGGTTGTACTTAAGTAGTTAGACACATTAAATTTCAATTCCGAGAGAAAATGTGTTTACGGCCTAAAATCCTATATGGCTTACCGTTTTGGCCATAATCTTGATCTCACCGATTTTGTTAAAAATCTCAATATATGTACTCCTGAAAATGATGTTTAGGGATCTGTTGTTCGCAATTTCATATCTGTATAATTACTTGTCCAAATGACACCTCAAAAACTTTAATTACTTCTCTGACGCAAATTACTCGCCTGTGTTGACATCACTACAGTGTGGGCATCGTCTGACGCTGGGGAGGGGGGGGGGGGGGTGAACTGCATGTTGCTTAAGACTACCGGAGACTGTAGCTCGTGTTACCTCTTTAGTGACAGAGTAGCATGTGTTGATTACCAGCACACACACACACCTGCTGGGGTTAGGTAGAAGGTGAACATATTAGGTGATTTCCTCTCTACATGTCTCTATTAATCCTCCCTTGTGTGGACTGTGTCAGCTACCCTCTCTCTCTCTCTTTCTACTTTTGTTTTTCCATTCTTTGTCTCTACATTCTTTCACTGCATCTACTTTATTTTTCTCACTTTCTATCTCACTTTCCCTCTTTTCTTTCTATCTCTCACTTTCTTACTTTCTATATTTATATCTATTTCTATTTCTTGGTCTTCCTTGTCTCTATATGTCTTTCTCCTTGCTTTGATTACGCACCACTGGCACTATTTGTCTGTCTGTCTCGGTCTCTTTTTCTTTCTTTCTCTTATCCATCCATCTTTCTTTGCCTGTCTCTCTCTCTCTCTCTCTCTCTTTCTCTTATTCCTCAATATCTGTTTGTCAGTATGTCTCTTAATCTTTCATCTCCCCATCTGTTTGTCTCGCTTTCTCTCTCTCTCTCTCTTTTCCTCTTATTCCTCCATCACTGTCTGTCTGCCTGTCTCTCTCTCTCTCATTCTCTCTCTTCCTCTTATTCCTCCATTTCTCTCTCTCAATTACAAATTATCAACGCCCTTATGGTAAAATATGACCCAAAATGAAAAAAAAATATTAGCGCTTGGCGTAGCTCTTCTCTCCCTGGCAATGATAGCGTTCACGAGAAGTTGTACGCCTGGCGAACGTTTGCTCCCCCTTCTGCCTGTAGTGGTGATGTTTCTAACACTGTCACATCTAATCCTTTGTTCCACCGTTTATCTATTTATCTACCATTAACTACGTTCATCCATGTCCTTATCTACTTTCATCCACATTAATCTATCTCCATCTAAATCATTACTGCCTCATCTACCTTTCAATTATATCTTCATTAACCTGTCATCATTATCTACGTTTACCTTCAATAGCTTATTTTTGTCTACCTTCATCTTCGTGTCTCTACATCTATACCTCTATCAAGTTGGTCTGGTGTAGGAAAATCTCGCCTTACATCTACCTCCATCTACCTGGCCTCGTAGATGGAGGTCACTAGGTCACGCCAGGGAACACCTTAATGGAAAATGTTGTGAAAAACACGAAAGCTTCTTATACCTGTCTAATTACCACGTCCCTGTTTGTTTGTTTGTTTTCCTGTCTATTTCCTCTTTCTGTAAGAATTAAGTCTACTAGAATGTCTGTCTTTATCTGTCTCTCTGACACGTGCCTCTGTGTCTATATGACTGTATGCGTGGCCGGACAGATGGCCAAAGGACATTTGGCCGACGGACGTTTCACCGACGCACATTTGACCTAACGGACATCGAGCCAACGGACATTTGACCGAACGGACAATAGACCGAACGGACAAATGGCCGAACGGACATTTGGCCGAATAGACATATGGCCTTTTTATTTTTTTTTATATCTTCTTTGCAATGTATTTTTTGAACATTTACTAAAGGATAAAAGATATTAATTGTAATGTAATCTATCTATCTATATATATATATATATATAATCAACGACCTCACCAGCAAGGAATCGAACCCTCGACCTACTGGGTGGCCCTAGGGAGCGCTTACCGGCTAGCCCACAAGGACACTAAAAGCAGTTCTAGACTCTGTTATATTTCACACAAAGCCTGTTCATCGAGCTGATGGCGCCGTGAACCTCATTGGGAAACTGCCCGTGCCTCGTATGTGGTGTCAGTAGCATTTTACCGAATCCAGCTGGTATGAAACGCGAGGTACATATATATACTTCATTTTTAGTCCATTTAACACGCGGACTTTGAACATATAATCAACGACCTCACCAGCAAGGAATCGAACCCTCGACCTACTGGGTGGCCCTAGGGAGCGCTTACCGGCGAGCCCACAAGGACACTAAAAGCAGTTCTAGACTCTGTTATATTTCACACAAAGCCTGTTCATCGAGCTGATGGCACCGTGAACCTCATTGGGAAACTGCCCGTGCCTCGTATGTGGTGTCAGTAGCATTTTACCGAATCCAGCTGGTATGAAACGCGTGTTAAATGGACTAAAAATGAAGTATATATATGTACCTCGCGTTTCATACCAGCTGGATTCGGTAAAATGCTACTGACACCACATACGAGGCACGGGCAGTTTCCCAATGAGGTTCACGGCGCCATCAGCTCGATGAACAGGCTTTGTGTGAAATATAACAGAGTCTAGAACTGCTTTTAGTGTCCTTGTGGGCTAGCCGGTAAGCGTTCCCTAGGGCCACCCAGTAGGTCGAGGGTTCAATTCCTTGCTGGTGAGGTCGTTGATTATATGTTCAAAGTCCGCGTGTTAAATGGACTAAAAATGAAGTATATATATGTACCTCGCGTTTCATACCAGCTGGATTCGGTAAAATGCTACTGACACCACATACGAGGCACGGGCAGTTTCCCAATGAGGTTCACGGCGCCATCAGCTCGATGAACAGGCTTTGTGTGAAATATAACAGAGTCTAGAACTGCTTTTAGTGTCCTTGTGGGCTAGCCGGTAAGCGCTCCCTAGGGCCACCCAGTAGGTCGAGGGTTCGATTCCTTGCTGGTGAAGTCGTTGATTATATGTTCAAAGTCCACGTGTTAAATGGACTAAAAATGAAGTATATATATGTACCTCGCGTTTCATACCAGCTGGATTCGGTAAAATGCTACTGACACCACATACGAGGCACGGGCAGTTTCCCAATGAGGTTCACGGCGCCATCAGCTCGATGAACAGGCTTTGTGTGAAATATAACAGAGTCTAGAACTGCTTTTAGTGTCCTTGTGGGCTAGCCGGTAAGCGCTCCCTAGGGCCACCCAGTAGGTCGAGGGTTCGATTCCTTGCTGGTGAGGTCGTTGATTATATGTTCAAAGTCCGCGTGTTAAATGGACTAAAAATGAAGTATATATATATATATATATATATATATATATATATATATATATATATATATATATATAAACAAAGAAGTATGTTTGTTTGTTTGTGTGTGTGTCTGCATGAGAATCTCGGACACTACCGATCTGTAGTGATGATGGATGGTGTTATATGTAGTGATGATGATGGATGGTGTTATATGTAGTGATGATGGATGGTGTTATATGTAGTGATGATGGAGGTTGTTATATGTAGTGATGATGGGTGGTGTTATATGAAGTGATGATGGATGGTGTTATATGTAATGATGATGGATGGTGTTATATGTAGTGATGATGGGTGGTGTTATATGTAGTGATGATGGATGATGTTATATGTAGTGATGATGGATGTTGTTATATGTAGTGATGATGGGTGGTGCTATATGAAGTGATGATGGATGGTGTTATATGTAGTGATGATGGATGGTGTTATATGTAGTGGTGGTGGTGGTGATGGTGGTAGTGACAGTGGTAGTGGTGGTGATGGTGATAGTAGCATGTTTGTGGTGACAGTGGTGGTAGTAGAGACTGGTTGATAGTAATGGTAATGATGGTGGTGGTAATGATGATGGTGGTAGTAGTGGTGGTAGTGATGATGGTGGTAGTAGTGATGATGGTCGTAGTAGTGATTGTAGTGATGGTGGTGCTCTATGTAGTGATGATGGATGGTGTAATATGTAGTGATGATGGATGGTGTTATATGTAGTGATGATGGATATTGTTATATGTAGTGATGATGGGTGGTGTTATATGTAGTGATGATGGGTGGTGTTATATGTAGTGATGATGGATATTGTTATATGTAGTGATGATGGGTGGTGTTATATGTAGTGATGATGGATGGTGTTATATGTAGTGATGATGGGTGGTGTTATATGTAGTGATGATGGGTGGTGTTATATGTAGTGATGATGGGTGGTGTTATATGTAGTGATGATGGATGGTTTTATATGTAGTGATGATGGGTGGTGTTATATGTAGTGATGATGGATGGTGTTATATGTAGTGATGATGGGTGGTGTTATATGTAGTGATGATGGATATTGTTATATGTAGTGATGATGGGTGGTGTTATATGTAGTGATGATGGATGGTGTTATATGTAGTGATGATGGGTGGTGATATATGTAATGATGATGGGTGGTGTTATATGTAGTGATGATGGATGATGTTATATGTAGTGATGATGGATGTTGTTATATGTAGTGGTGATGGGTGGTGTTATATGTAGTGATGATGGATGGTGTTATATGTAGTGATGATGGGTGGTGATATATGTAATGATGATGGGTGGTGTTATATGTAGTGATGATGGATGATGTTATATGTAGTGATGATGGATGTTGTTATATGTAGTGGTGATGGGTGGTGTTATATGTAGTGATGATGGTGGTGCTATATGTAGTGATGATGGATGGTGTAATATGTAGTGATGATGGATGGTGTTATATGTAGTGATGATGGATATTGTTATGTGTAGTGATGATGGGTGGT
The DNA here is from genome assembly GCA_958450375.1 of Homarus gammarus. NCBI lineage: Eukaryota > Metazoa > Arthropoda > Malacostraca > Decapoda > Nephropidae > Homarus > Homarus gammarus. The sequence goes on along the minus strand of CAUDMG010001376.1, from coordinate 372,795 downwards.
GTTATATGTAGTGATGATGGATGGTGTTATATGTAGTGATGATGGATATTGTTATGTGTAGTGATGATGGGTGGTGTTATATGTAGTGATGATGGGTGGTGTTATATGTAGTGATGATGGATGGTGTTATGTAGTGATGATGGATGGTGTTATATGTAGTGGTGGTGGTGGTGACGGTGGTAGTGACAGTGGTAGTGGTGGTGATGGTGATAGCAGCATGTTTGTGGTGATAGTGGTGGTGGTAGAGACTGGTTGATAGTAGTGGTAATGATGATGGTGGTAGTAGTGGTGGTAGTGATGATGGTGGTAGTGATGATGGTGGTAGTAGTGATGGTAGTGATGATGGTGCTATATGTAGTGATGATGGATGGTGTAATATGTAGTGATGATGGATGGTGTTATATGTAATGATGATGGATGATGTTATATGGAGTGATGATGGGTGGTGTTATATGTATTGATGATGGATGGTGTTATATGTAGTGATGATGGATGATGTTATATGTAGTGATGATGGGTCGTGTTATATGTAGTGATGATGGATGGTGTTATATGTAGTGATGCTGGATGGTGTTATATGTAGTGATGATAGATGGTGTTATATGTAGTGATGATGGATGATGTTATATGGAGTGATGATGGGTGGTGTTATATGTAGTGATGATGGATGGTGTTATATGTAGTGATGATGAATGGTATTATACGTAGTGATGATGGATGGTGTAATATGTAGTGATGATGGATGGTGTTATATGTAGTGATGATGGATGATGTTATATGGAGTGATGATGGATGGTGAAATATGTAGTGATGATGGATGGTGCTATAAGTAGTGATGATGGATGATGTTATATGTAGTGATGATTGGTGGTGTTATATGTAGTGATGATGGATGGTGTTATATGTAGCGATGATAGATGGTGATATATGTAGTGATGATGGATGATGCTATATGGAGTGATGATGGGTGGTGTTATATGTAGTGATGATTAGACAATAAAATAATAACAGTTTAATGCTAAAAAAGTATACTTTGCTGTACCATTGTAGTGAAAACATGGTGGAACTTACATACACCGTTAATGAACTATTGATGGAAGAAGAAGTTTTGGGGACTGAACAGTGAGACAATGTGGAGCCTCCCGGAGGGTGGCGTCCTACCGTGGCCTAGCAGATGAGCCGCCCAGAGGATGGAGGTTCTGCTAGTCTATATATATAAAACAAAGAAGTATGTCTGTGTGTTTGTGTGTGTGTGTCCGCACGAGAATCTCGGAAACTACTTTACCGATCTGTAGTGATGATGGATGGTGTTACTGTATATGTAGTGATGATGGATGGTGTTACTGTATATGTAGTGATGATGGAGGGTGTTACTGTATATGTAGTGATGATGGATGGTGTTACTGTATATGTAGTGATGATGGATGGTGTTACTGTATATGTAGTGATGATGGATGGTGTTACTGTATATGTAGTGATGATGGAGGGTGTTACTGTATATGTAGTGATGATGGATGGTGTTACTGTATATGTAGTGATGATGGATGGTGTTACTGTATATGTAGTGATGATGGATGGTGTTACTGTATATGTAGTGATGATGGATGGTGTTACTGTATATGTAGTGATGATGGATGGTGTTACTGTATATGTAGTGATGATGGATGGTGTTACTGTATATGTAGTGATGATGGATGGTGTTATATGTAGTGATGATGGATGATGATATTATATGCAATGATGATAGATGTTGTTATATGTAGTGATGATGGGTGGTGTTATATGTAGTGATCATGGATGGTGTTATATGTAGAGATGATGGATGTTGTTATATGTAGTGATGATGGGTGGTGTTATATGTAGTGATGATGGGTGGTGTTATATGTAGTGATGATGGATGGTGTTATATGTAGTGATGATGGATATTGTTATATGTAGTGATGATGGGTGGTGTTATATGTAGTGATGATGGATGGTGTTATATGTAGTGATGATGGATGATGTTATATGCAGTGATGATTCGACAATATAATAATAACAGTTTAATGCTAAAAAAAATATACTTTGCTGTACCGTTGTAGTGAAAAACATGGTGGATCTTACATACACCGTTAATGAACTATTGATGGAAGAAGTTTTGGGGACTGAATAGTGAGACAATGTGGAGCCTCCCCGAGGGTGGCGTCCTACCGTTGCCTAGTGGATGAGCCGCCCGGAGGGCGGTGATTCTGTTAGTTGCTTTATAAAAATTGCTTTAGTCTTGTGTTTAATATCCGGTAGTTGTCGGGAATAATCAGCAATACTCGGAAACAATCAGCATTATTTTCCACAATTTCAATATAACTAGTGAATTACAAGGACTGAGGGAGGTTTATGTACACAGGGTGACCTTACAAAACATGAGGTCAGGTCAAAAACACGACATCCGCTAATCCACCCACCAACATCACCACAAACACAAAAGAAAAGGCGACGTAACTAGTCATGTTAAGTCAGGTCAAGTTTTTGAAAGACTGCTTGTTCGAACTTTCCCCAAACCAACCAAACATTAGCCCTGCTTGCCTAGACTCTGATGCAGTCGCTCTTCAGAGATTGTAAAGGTAAGCCGATGTTGTTATCATCATCATCATCATCATTATTATTATTATTATTATTATTATTATTATTATTATGATTATTATTATCATTATTATTATTATTATGACAGTATTATTATTATTATTATTATTATTATTATTATTATTATTATTATTATTATTACTTTATTTAATATTTGTTTCTTTTAAGACCATGGAATTCATACCAACGCCAAGAGGAGGTAGAAGGCTTTTGCTTGATGGCTACGCCTACATCGTCGATAAACGGAAAGACAATGTAATATATTGGCGATGTGAATGCAAAGGAAGTTGTTGGGGACGATTAAAAACAGAAGAAGACGTTATTCAAGGAGAAGCAAGTAATCACTCACATCCGCCTGATGCCGGACGTAACCTGTCCTTGAAAACAGTGAAGAAAATTAAAGAAAGAGCCAGCCAGTCGGAGGAAGTGACATCGACTATTATACAAAACTGCACCAGTGAGTCCCCTCTTGATGCTGCAGGTGCTCTTCCTAAGAAAGAAACTCTGGCAAGAATGGTGCACAGACAACGCATGGCACCAGACGGGGACTTTTTAACTGGCGACTTACGGAAATCAATTAGAGGAGAAGACTTTGTCATCCATGAAAGTGACAACCTGCTAATTCTGTCAACACCTCGAAACTTACAGCTTCTTGCTTTCAAAGACCACTGGCTGTGTGATGGGACATTTGATTCTGCGCCAGTAGGCTTTCAGTTATATACAGTGCATGTTATGCTGGATGAGAGCCATACAATTCCATTGGTATACTGCATTGCAAGGAACAAAAACCAAGCAACTTATGACTTGCTTTTAGCACCCTCAAGCAAGTGAGACCAGATCTCAATCCTGTTTCAGTCACCATTGACTATGAAAGAGCGGCTCTTAATAGCATCACAGCATGTTTTCCAAACACAAACATTTTTGGATGTTTTTTTTTCCATTTCGGGGAGTGCTTGTGGAGACAAATACTGGGCTTAGGACTGAAGACTTGGTATAATGACCCAAGAAATGCACTCATCGTCAAGTCCGTTCAGGCATTTGTGCCAGTCAGTGACGTTGCTGAAAGCCTGAATGAATTTGTTACAGCACTAGATGATGAGACTGATGAACTTCTATCTGAATTTCTTGGCTACTTTGAAGCGACATGGATTGGTGTTGTACAGCGTGGAAGACGACGAAGACCAGCATTCGAACTCAGGCTATGGAACATATTGGAGAGAAACACACTAGGCTTTCCACGGACAACAAACTCTCTTGAAGGATGACACAGAGGGTTTGAGCAGAGAATGGCAATCACCCACCCCACCGTCTGCCGTCTCGTTTCAAAACTAAGAAAAGAGCATTCGGACTGGGAGTTGACAATTGAGCAGGCAGCAGCAGGAATGGTATTGAGGAAACCGAAGAAGTACCAGATATTAAACACAAGACTGAAGTCTGTCATTGAGAATGAGGAGTATCTCAGAATCGACTTCTTGAGAGCAAATGCCGACACTCTTTAAATATTTATGAACATTTTGTTTTATACAGCAATTTTTATAAAGCAATTACATTACATTTAATATCTTCTATCCTTTAGTAAATGTGCAAACAAAAATGTATATCAAGCAAATGTATCACATTACAATTATGTTATCTTGTTATCCTTTGTTTTATAAAGCAAATACATTGCAAAGAAGAAAGAAAAATAACATCAAAACTTAAAAAGGCCCTATATCCATTCGGCCAAATGTTCGTAGGCTCGATGTCCGTTCGGTCAAATGTCCGTCGGCCAAATGTTCTTCGGCCATCTGTCCGGGAGCCGATTGTATGCATGTTTATTTACAAGTTTATGTAATGTTTATTTCTCTCGCGGTCTATATGTCTGTTTATCTGTCTGTATGATTACATGTTATGTCCTTCTGTATATGACTGTCTGTATCTCTCACTCTGATATACCTCTCTCTCTCTCTCTCTCTCTCTCTCTCTCTCTCTCCTTCAACAGCAGTTCTGTCTTTCCATAACATTGACGGCCCCTTTCCCGTCTACTTCTCCTTCCCCTTCCTTTTCTCTCTCCCCGGCTTTCCCTCCTGCCCCCCCCCAACCTCCTGCCCCTCCCGAACCTCCTGCCCCTCCCCAACCTCCTTCCTTGCCCCAACCTCCTTCCTTGCCCCAACCTCCTGCTCCTCCCCAACCTCCTGCCCCTCCCCAACCTCCTTCCTTGCCCTAAACTCCTTCCTCGCCCAACCTCCTTCCTCCCCAACGTCCTTTCTCCCCAACCTCCTGCCCCTCCCCAACCTCCTTCCTTGCCCCAACCTCCTTCCTTGCCCCAACCTCCTGCCCCTCCCCAACCTCCTGCCCCTCCCCAACCTCCTTCCTCGCCCAACCTCCTTCCTCCCCAACGTCCTTTCTCCCCAACCTCCTGCCCCTCCCCAACCTCCTTCCTTGCCCTAACCTCCTTCCTCGCCCAACCTCCTTCCTCCCCAACGTCCTTTCTCCCCAACCTCCTGCCCCTCCCCAACCTCCTTCCTTGCCCTAACCTCCTTCCTCGCCCAACCTCCTTCCTCCCCAACGTCCCTTCTCCCCAACCTCCTGCCCCTCCCCAACCTCCTTCCTTGCCCCAACCTCCTTCCTTGCCCCAACCTCCTGCCTCTCCCCAACCTCCTGCCCCTCCCCAACCTCCTGCCCCTCCCCAACCTCCTTCCTTGCCCTAACCTCCTTCCTCGCCCAACCTCCTTCCTCCCCAACGTCCTTTCTCCCCAACCTCCTGCCCCTCCCCAACCTCCTTCCTTGCCCTAACCTCCTTCCTCGCCCAACCTCCTTCCTCCCCAACGTCCTTTCTCCCCAACCTCCTGCCCCTCCCCAACCTCCTTCCTTGCCCCAACCTCCTGCCCCTCCCCAACCTCCTGCCCCTCCCCAACCTCCTTCCTTGCCCTAACCTCCTTCCTCTCCCCAACCTCCTTCCTCCCCAACGTCCTTTCTCCCCAACCTCCTGCCCCTCCCCAACCTCCTTCCTTGCCCCAACCTCCTGCCCCTCCCCAACCTCCTTCCTTGCCCCAACCTCCTTCTTCTCCAACCTCCTTCCTACCCAACGTCCTTCCTCCCCCTCAACATCAAAACCCTTCCTCCCTCCCCTGGGTATGACTGGGAAAGGAGGAGGCGGAGGAGGAGGAGGAGGATGTGTAGCTGTGTCAGTAATTACGTAGGTGGATGGAGGCTTATCTGCTGCGGCTGGAGTAATAACTTGACGTGGTGGTGGAGGGCCTCGGGCAGTTCCCTCACAAGATCGACGGTGCCAGCTCTCTCTCTCTCTCTCTCTCTCTCTCTCTCTCTCAGACCATTGGAATATATACCTCTGACCAGCCGACCACCAGAAGATATATCCCTGACCAGCCAACCACCAGAAGATATATCCCCGACCAACCGACCACTAGAAGATATATCACTGACCAGCCGACCACTAGAAGATATATCCCCGACCAACCGACCACTAGAAGATATATCACTTACCAGCCGACCACCAGAAGATATATCCCCGACCAACCGACCACTAGAAGATATATCCCCGACCAGCCGACCACTCGAAGATACATCCCCGACCAGCCGACCACTAGAAGATACATCCCCGACCAGCCGACCACTAGAAGATATATCACCGACTGCTTTCCCCCGAATTACCATTACCTGTAGATGGGGTAGATAAAGTAAGAGTGGTCGGAGTAGGAGTAGATGGTGTTGAGATCTGATTGTTGGATGTTCGGGTTAGGGGAGAGAGAGAGAGAGAGAAGGAGGAGGCGTGGAGGAACAGGAGACGCCACGGCCTCCAGGCGCTCGACACAGATCACGTTGGGATTAGTTTGGATAAGACTTTCTGTTTACTGTCTCCCTGTGTCTGTGAGTCTGTCTGTAGGTGGACGCACGCACGCACGCACGCACGCACGCACTATTTTTGGTTTGTTTTTTAACACTGTGATGGACCTTGAGGAGGAACATGTTATCATTTCTCTTTGAAGGGTGATGTAATACTACAGTGGGTATAAGAGTATGTCCAATTTTTACAAGATGTAGGAAGTAGGGGACGTAGGCTGGTGGAAAGGTGTGAGAGCTCTACTATCGAGGTGGCAGGTAGTGTGTGTGTTTGGGAAAGTGTGAACTGGAGAGAGAAGACGAGAGTGAAAATCGCAGAAGCAATACAGAGATGTAAGGAACATAATATAGGAGAGGACATCAGGTTTGGCTGTGTTTTATAAGTTTTGGTGAGTCGCTAGGATAGTGAGGGCTCTGTGACTAGCTGCGTGACGCCATTTGTAAAGTAAAAGGTTTCTGAATCGACTGTCAATATCTGCTAAAGTAGAGCAAATAAGATGGGGAATAATGTGGAAATTGAAATAACAAAGGATGGCTATTTCATCAACATGGCTGAAGGTGAGAATGCTTTCAAATTGAGAGATTAAGAAGGCAAAGGGTGTAGGATTAGCGTTACTGGGGGAGTGATAGATGAAAGGTAAGTGAAAGCTTAAACCGTAGCTGATCAATAGTTAGGGGACTCAAGCTGTCGAGGTAGAGAACTCTGAACAGTTCTGCTCTTGATGGCAAAAAAACAACAGGAAGGTGCTAACAGGAGCTAAGCAGAAATTAGGGCCAACAGTCGAGGAAACCTGAGAGTTATTAAGACAGGGAATATAGAGACGTGATTTCAGATGGATGTGCATAAGGTTTACGTTAGTGTGGCCTGTTCTATGTTATAGCACAACATTATAACAAAAGCAATGAAGCTGATTGGCTGGATGGCCGAGGAGGATTTTTACTTGCTGTAAGGTTCATTGGATTATTGCTCACAGTCGTTATGTGGCTGCAGTGACGACAAGAGGCGTGAAACAAATAAGTGAATCTAACTCCGAGATCGATGAATAAAAACAGTCTACATGTGGCCCTGCCCCCCCCCCCCCCCCTTCAAGTAGCAAGGATCTGTCCAGTCGCAAACTGACATTACTCCTATCCCGGGATTACTCGCTTGCTGATTGGACAGCTTCCCTTAGCGCTCCTATAAGGTTTAGTTCCATGTTGCCTCAAGCGGCGCTGTTGTGCCACGATAACCTGTACCATCTACTAGCGCAGCTAACCTCTCTGAGCCAAGGGACCCAACATACGGAGAGAGGGAGCAGAGAGAAAAGTGTGAGACAGTAAGAGTAGAAGGTGAGTGGGAAGAGGAAATAAAGCGGAATATAGTAGATGTGGAGAAAGCAGGCTGAGAGTGGCGGTGTAAGTGAAGGTTCAGTTTAGCTCCATCAGGCGTCTCTCGTGGCCACCAGCACAGCGGTAACACTTCCACGGGAGGCTTACTGGTCGTATCCTACTCGTATCATTCATAGGTTTGGTTAACTCAGATTAGGTTAAATTAAATTAATTCAAGTTGTGTCCGATTTCAGTGTTCAGGATTTATGTAGTATTACATAATATCACCAGGTAATCTAGAGTAGTTTGAATCAAGTTAGTGATCCTCTCAGCTGTTCCTATTCCGAAATGGTATTGTTATCCTCTACTATACGGAGTTATTACTATTACGATATCATGAAGCTGTGACACTAATGGTGATGACAACCTGTACCAACATGGGATGAGTAAGAACCATTATTGTTATAACTCCTAAGATATTTCACCACGCCCAACAACCCTTACATGAACCTGTCATAATAGATCTTTGCCGTCACGCTATTTGTTATTAACGAACAGACGGACAAATAGACATGGGTATAAATATGTGCACATGTATATATACACATAGATACTGATACAATGTATATATAAACTCTCTCTTTCTACATATAAACACAAAGAGACAGACAGACTCTCTTTCTCTCTCTCTATCTCTCTCTCACTTGCCTATAAACACGTAAAAAGTAGTAAAGCCAGGAAGAAGAAAGAAAGACAGAAAGACTTGAGGATCTCGATTCTGCGCAGTATGTGTGTGTGTGGTTAGGAGGCCTTCATTAACCGCCCTAACTCACTCTATTTACACCTGTTAAGAGAGAGAGAGAGAGAGATCCGTGTAGATAAATATAGGGGTAAAAGAATGCATAAATAATGTTTTAGTCCAGATAAACATTAAACAAATAAACAATAATGTATATAAATAAAAACAAAATAACAGGTTAATTAAAACAAACATAATACAACTAATAAACACACCTGATGTATAAAGTGGCCTATACACCTACGACACATGGCAGCGAGAGAACATATTAAATAAAAGCAAGTCTCATCAAATAGTAAAGAAAATGCTGTGCACTTCTTATGGCAACACCAACCGCTTATACCAGATAATAACGACAAATAAAACCCTTATGAGTGAAGTACCTAAGTGTGAGTTTTATGGGGATATTAAGTCAAGACGAGTTGGTAACACTGTCGAGGGGCAATTACACCTGCCTTGGGAGTGTACAGTCAGCGAAAGGTTAAATTGAAATAAAGGACTCTTCTATTTAATGAAAATGAGAGAAGATATTTAAAACTAGATATTTATAATGCGGAATATATAAAACGAGGGATATATGAAACGAGGGATATATAAACGAGGGATATATAAAACGAGGGATATATAAAACGAGGGATATATAAAACGAGGGATATATAAAACGAGGGATATATAAAACGAGGGATATATAAACGAGGGATATATAAAACGAGGGATATATAAAACGAGGGATATATAAAACGAGGGATATATAAAACGAGGGATATTTAAAACGAGGGATATATAAACCGAGGGATATATAAAACGAGGGATATATAAAACGAGGGATATATAAAACGAGGGATATATGAAACGAACACGATCTTTAAGGTCTTTATTTTGTTCATTAAAATTCAACCTAAACAAGAACTTGGTTTATCAATTGAAACAAGAAAATGTAGTGATGGGTTGTCAGACCGCAGCTTGCATCTCAGAGACAGGCCAGTCTTGACCCGACATTAGGGAGGTCAAGTGTAAGGGTATCCCTCGCAGGTGCTCAAGGATGTTGTAAATCAACTAGCTCCCCTCCCATGTGACATGTCACCACAACAGACATGTAAGAAGGCACCGGCCGGCTCTCTCCCAATATACACAATATCCTACACCTCAGAAAGAAGTCCAGACCTGACCTCACATTAGCCAGGTCAAATGTAACCCTCGAGCCCAACTCAAGGGGCCACAAACCAACCAGGGCCTCTCATGTCACAAGACCCCACCTGATGACTTTTCCAGAAGATATAACTTACAGTCTCTGAACAAAGTCCAGACCTGACCCTACATTAGCGAGGTCAAATGTATGGAGACCCTTCGCCGCCCCCCCCCCCCCCGGCCAGCTCAACCTCACGGCTCGAATCCCAATATATAGGACGTGCTAGTCCTCCCTCAGGGACTTTCGCAGAGAGAGATACCCGGAGACAGAGTCAGAGAGAGAGACACACAGGGATCGGAGGAGGAGGTCCACCACAGCCGAGTCCCGCTCACGGGAGGAGAGTCGTGCAGGACTTCCCTCCCCGACTTCCCTCCGGTGTCCCAGCTAAGCAGTCGCCCTCCCGACACCAGTGTCCCAGCTAAGCAGTCGCCCTCCCGACACCAGTGTCCCAGCTAAGCAGTCGCCCTCCCGACACCAGTGTTCCAGCTAAGCAGTCTCCCTGCTAGGCCTCCCCTAGGTCACGTGAGTGTTTGTCAGAGCTTTCCACGGGATGAGTTACTTATGTGGGAAGTGTATTCATTTCATGTTCGTGTCCGAGAATCAGTGTCTAGTAACGTAATAATGTCCTAGTAACTTTCAATAGAAGGTGTTATTAATGTGTCCATGCCATGTTCGTAATTAATAAAGAGTTGTAACGAAGCAGTGTTTGACAAGTCGCCTTTAAGAACGTAATAGATGTGTATTGACGTATAAGATACGATAAGTGTACGATAAGTGTAAATAACTATCACGGCCACGCTACCAAAATCTTCCTCTCTTTTATACTCCTCTCTCTATAATATTCTACTACTATAACCTCCTAACTTACTTCTTCATGTCTCATTATGTTTCATTACAAAAACAACTCCAGACAGCGTAGAAAGAACACAACGTAAACAAATCATAAACAGTTCTAAAATAACATCGAAAGTGAAGGGAGAAAAAATTTTACTTTGTGTTTTATAACAAAACAGAAGAAACGAATAACAAACTATTAAGATAGAATTAGAAGTGATGATGAGTGTAAGTGAAGTAGAATTGATGATGAGTGTAAGTGAAGTAGAAGTGATGATGAGTGTAAGTGAAGTCGAAGTGATGATGAGTGTAAGTGAAGTAGAAGTGATGATGAGTGTAAGTGAAGTAGAAGTGATGATGAGTGTAAGTGAAGTAGAAGTGATGATGAGTGTAAGTGAAGTAGAATTGATGATGAGTGTAAGTGAAGTAGAAGTGATGATGAGTGTAAGTGAAGTCGAAGTGATGATGAGTGTAAGTGAAGTAGAAGTGATGATGAGTGTAAGTGAAGTAGAAGTGATGATGAGTGTAAGTGAAGTAGAAGTGATGATGAGTGTAAGTGAAGTAGAAGTGATGATGAGTGTAAGTGAAGTAGAAGTGATGATGAGTGTAAGTGAAGTAGAAGTGATGATGAGTGTAAGTGAAGTAGAAGTGATGATGAGTGTAAGTGACGTAGAAGTGATGATGAGTGTAAGTGAAGTAGAAGTGATGATGAGTGTAAGTGAAGTAGAAGTGATGATGAGTGTAAGTGAAGTAGAAGTGATGATGAGTGTAAGTGAAGTAGAAGTGATGATCAGTGTAAGTGAAGTCGAAGTGATGATGAGTGTAAGTGAAGTAGAAGTGATGATGAGTGTAAGTGAAGTAGAAGTGATGATGAGTGTAAGTGAAGTAGAAGTGATGATGAGTGTAAGTGAAGTAGAAGTGATGATGAGTGTAAGTGAAGTAGAAGTGATGATGAGTGTAAGTAAAGTAGAAGTGATGATGGGTGTAAGTGAAGTAGAAGTGATGATGAGTGTAAGTGAAGTAGAAGTGATGCTGAGTGTAAGTGAAGTAGAAGTGATGATGAGTGTAAGTGAAGTAGAAGTGATGATGAGTGTAAGTGAAGTAGAAGTGATGATGAGTGTAAGTGAAGTAGAAGTGATGATGAGTGTAAGTGAAGTAGAAGTGATGATGAGTGTAAGTGAAGTAGAAGTGATGATGACTGTAAGTAGAGATAACCAACAGTGACGGGAATAAGGTTAGTAAACAAATAAATGTATGAAAGGAGGAAAATAACTGAAACAATCGAATGGCAGAAAATGGAAGCTTACCAAGGGGAGGCTGAACTAAAAACAAGTGCCTGCTGTAAGAGAGAAACACGAGGTAACCAACGAAGTCACGGGGATTATCCTTTTTTTTATATATACACTCACAAAGGACACACAAAGAAGGGAAGAGGATATGATAGGAATATGGAAGAGAAAGGGGTGTTAGTATGGAAGAGTGTGTGGGTGAGAGGGGTGTGAGTATGGAAGAGTGTGTGGGTGAGAGGGGTGTTAGTATGGGAGAGAATGTGTGATTTTGATTTTGCCGCTTACAGCGGCTAGTTTATTGTGCACCCCATACTCATCTTGTGAACGGTAGCGCAAAAGGATTACAGAGTTTGGTTTACAAAGAGTCATAATAATTAACCCCCGTGGTCAGGATATTATGGCACTGAGTGTTACACAGTATTTCAATTACATTATTTGATTATGTTCTATACATAAAGGGTAACTTAATCACACCTGCGCGAGTACAGGAGTGTGAGGCAGTATGTCTGGCCGTAAACTTTGTTGTTCACATTTGCGTGAGAAGTATTCAAGCACATTGCGTATTTAGTTATTCACATGAGAACTGATATAGTTACTAAGTGCAAAAAAGTGGATACAATCTTAATATGTCGGCTATCTTGCCATTAGAGATGAAATGTTGTACCATTTCACACACATTGTGCTTGGACCTGTCCCTAAAAGGTTCTATCTTCACACAGTCGAGGACGTAGTGTTCAAGTGTGTGGCCATATGTCTGGCCACACACTTTACATTTAGTCTTGTTTACATCTGCTTGAAGACCATACTGCCAAAAGTACTTACAGTATATCCTAACCTTAATCTAGCGGTTACAACATCTTGTAATCTAGTGATCTTGTTACTTGCTCCATGTACATGTTTCACTTGATACATCTCATCATGGTAAACTATGGGTCGACTAGTGCCTGTTTGCACTTGTCTACTTGCGTCAAATTCATCAATAAGTTCTTTCCTAATTACAGTTTTAAGGGTTCTTTTTGACAGACCCATATTGTATTCAACAGTGTCTTTGTTTGACGCGAGTTTGGCGAGGGCATCAACTCTGTCATGTTTTATGAGGCCTATGTGAGAGGGGATCCACAACAGTTTGACCTTGACACCCCGGTCAACAAGGTACGCATATTTGTGTCTGGCTTCAGAGACAAGCGCGTGACAACTTGAGTTGAGGGTGTCAAGGGCAAGTAGTGAGGATAGATAGCCAGTGATGATGAGACTGTCAGTGACAGTGGTTTCAATGAATTTAACAGCTGTGAGTATGGCAACTAATTCAGTTTGTAGAGTGGACTCCCAGATGTTAATTCTAACTCCTTTCTCAATTATATTACCGTCAGGTTGAGTCACATAAATAGCACTTCCAGCCCTCCCACAGGCGGTGTTACAGAGCGCACCCAACCTTCATAGCGAGCGCAGCACGCCTCGCTCCCTGCCCAGTTCAAATTGCTGACCCTTGCGACTGTCGGCCTTGTTTTTCACGTTGGGTTCGCTCTGGCTGCTTTATCTTGTAGTTGTACATGGATATTATTATTCTTGTACACTGCGCTTCTTCCCTATCCTATTAGGGTGTGTCATAGGAGGGAAGATCAGCTAAAACTAATGGCCCATCACTTTTTTGGTAGATTTTAGTGTATATAAACAGAAAATAATTTCAGTTTCAATATTTTGCAACCTTTTGCTAGGTAAATTTTAGCGTGAAATTTATCGAAAATCTAACGTACAGCTGAATTACTGCATTACAATTAAATAGTGAACATTGCTTTCTGACTTCATTCTTTAACAACCCAACTAACAATATTTTTTTCTGTTTCAGATTCTGATGCATTTATAAGTTGATAATATTTGCGATGGCTTCTTGTGTCAGGACGAGGAACCAAAAATCCAGCCATCTCAGTCACTATCTTGGGTCTGGGAGAGAGCTCCTGAAGTCGGAGTTGCCTACATTGAGAGATGCTTTGAGATACGGTGTTTTAATCAGGCAAATCAGTGAAAAGAACCAAAGAACTTACACAAACAAAGACATTGCCAGTGATCTGACCAAAGCTGTCTTGGCACAGTACACTCTGGCTAACGCTCAGTTCAAGCCTCCAGTCACAACAAGTCAGAAGAAGATTAGTGAGAGACTGCTAGCCAGTTGGGAAAAGGCAAGAGATATCTCTCTTGGGAGAGGAAAACTTGCAGTTAAGGACAGCTTTGCCAAGCAACTGGACCAGTTATTTGACATAATTACTTGCAAGTGCCCAATTGTTCTCTGTCCTGAGTTTGGATGCGATCGTGACTGTAAATCCGAGGCCCACATCTCCTGTATTTGCAAGCGTGAACTGAAGATTCCTGTGATCGAACTGGCATTTGTCAAAGCACAGAGAGAGAAGGCTGGCAGTATAGGGGCTCTCATGATTTCTAGCCAAGATATTCCGGAGTCCAAGAGACAGGAGGCTGCCACAGAGAGACAGAAGAGAAGAGTTGCCGAGGAAAAGAGACTTGAGAAGGCCCAGGGTGAGGTAAAAAAGGCCGATGATTGGAGTCAAGCTGATTCAGAGTTTAATGACTTCCCCATGGCTGATCCGAGTGCTGACCAGGAGAATGGTGACTTTGTCCCTAACCCAGAAAATAATGATCCCAAACCTTCCAGGCATAACATTCGAAATAGAAAAGATATCCCGAGCATAGCTCTGGCCAGCATGCGACACCACACTGGTCTCAGAGAAACTGCAGAGATAGCAACAGCTGCCTGGATTGACGGTGGTTTGATAACACCTGATGATGTTCACCTGGTGATAGATCATAACAAAGTAAGGAGAGCTCAGGAGAAACTTGTCAGTAACCTAGAAGAGGAGTTTGATAAGGGGATAAGAGAAAATGGAATCAATTGTTTATTCTTTGATGGGAGAAGGGATGACACTAAAGTGTTCATGAAAGTTGGAGATTCTGACAAGTTGTTCCCTGCCATGGTGAAGGAGGAACACTACTCCTGCTGCAGTGAACCAGGAGGGAAGTATTTGTGGCATTTCACTCCAGAGAAAGATGACATCAGGAAACCAGCTGAGATAGTGGCAGAGAACATTGTGAACTGGCTCAGAGAGAGGAACGTAGACCTGACCTTGCAGGCCATTGGAGGGGACAGCACCAACACGAACACAGGGTAGCAAGGGGGGGTCATACAGTGGATAGAGCGGAAGATTGGGAGGAAGCTGGTCTGGATTGTTTGTGACCTCCAAACCAACGAGTTGCCACTCAGACATCTGATCCAGGAGCTGGATGGCAAGACTCTTTCAAACAACAGATGGTCTGGTCCTCTTGGCAAGATGCTGGACTCTGCCACTGAGTTAGAAATGAATCCGAGCTTTGAAAAAATCACAGTTGGCCCTCCACTCGTTGAGCTTGCACATACTGTCATTGACGACCTGAGTACTGACCAGTACTATGGTTACATGATTTGCAGTGCCATCAAAACTGGGGTCATGCCTGATAGACTTGCTTACCTGCAGATAGGTCCAGTCTCACATTCTAGGTGGCTCACAACGGCTCTCAGGTTCTGCAGAATTTGGGTCGCTCATCATAAACTGAAAGGGAACCAGCTTCACAACCTGAGACTTATTGTCCAATTCATCGTGAGTGTCTACTTGCCAAATTGGTTCAACACCAAGGTCAAGTCATCGTTCTCCGAAGGTCCGAGGCATGTTCTCTTCCAGCTTGAGCTCCTGAGGAGTCAGCCAAGGAAGGTTGTTCAGATTGTGGAGCAGACTGTGAGGAGATCTTCCTGGTATGCTCATCCCGAGGCAGTTCTGCAGACAATGCTCTGCAGTAAGGATGAGGAGGAGAGAAGAGTGGCAGTCAAAAAGATCTTGGATATGAGACTTATGAGAGGATCTGGGCATGACGAATCAGTTGGTGACGATTCCTTCAGGGTCAGGAAGACTCCTGAAGTCAATCTAGGTGCCAAGACCCTCACTGATCTCATAGATCTGGATAACATCCAGGCTGGCAGTGAGCCCCCTCTTACCTGCAGCCTCACGAATGTTCAAGTCAGAGCTTTCCTGGACAACCCCATGCATGTCCCTGCCTGGCCCTCGCACACCCAGAGTATAGAGCGTTGTGTACAGCAAGTGAGCGAGGCCAGCAGTCACGTGTACAGCCAGGAGAGGAGGGAAGGCTACATCCGAGCTCAGGTGGTCAGCAGGGAGGTGATGAGTAGAAACAGAAGCAAGAAAGACATGTTCTCTATGGTGTGCAGCAACACCGGGTCGTAGTAGTAAAACCGGTTTTTGTATTTGATGATTTTGTTTTCTAAAGGAATATTAAATTTAATAAATGTGTCAAGATCATTCGTTTCGCTATTCTGGATCATTTTCATCCTAATAAATTAACCTGATAAATTTACTTTACTTTAAATAAGCTATTTAGTGGTGTTGGTAAAAGGGTGGGAATACTGAATTTTCATAAGATTTCAAGTTAAAATTTACCTTGCAAAAAATGAAAACTTTTCAAATCTGAAGATATCACATGATTCTGCACATAGAACTACATCATTAATACCATGGGCAGATTTTTCAACTTAAAAAAAAGAAAAAATTCGCCTCCGTATGACACACCCTACTATCCTATCCTTTCGCCTAGAGTCCCTACTATTTGGTAACGACGCGAACCCTGCGGGCAAAGCCACAAGGGGGGCCCTTAGAGAGCTGCTGAGTCGAGACAGTAAGGGTGGCACCATTTCTGTTAGGGATTCGGCAGTGCTTCATAACCTGTCACTGTTGGGTGTTAGGGCTTGGCTAGAACCCGTCAGGGGATTGTCTGTTCACCCTACCCCTAGACCTGACTTTACTCGCCCAGCAAGCGGACAGAAGGAGAGGCATCCATGGGGTTTAGCTGAGGTGGACAGATTAGGTAGGATTTACATGTATGTTACTGACCATGGCCAAAGTGAGAGTGAAGATCTCCGGAACCCCAACCCAGGGGTATCGGATAGGGCTAAAAAGGCTATTGAGCGACCTAAGGGTGAGAATAAATAGACTTGTGGATCTGAGAGATGGTTACATCATCCTCACAGAAACAGATGAAGATGCTGATAATCTACTTAAGTCTAGAGCCATGGGAATTCGGCGCCAAGCTCACCCTTGTATGTAAGAAGTTAGACACAAATGTAGTGGAAAATAACGCAGAAGAAATAAGAGATGAAATACAAAAACAAAACAATGTCAAGGTTGTGGAGGTGTATCCTGTATATGTCCATTAATATAATCAAGGTTCGCTTTGGAGACACAACGGATGCAAAAAGAATGAAGGAGAAGGGGCTCTATGCATATGGCACTTCCATCTCATCACACAAAATAGAATATGAAAAGTATGCGCCCATCCAACAATGTATGAAGTGCTATAAATACAATGACCACATGACCAAGAACTGCCCCCTGCAAGGGGTCATATGCTCTGAGTGTTCATCTGATCAGCACCATAAAAAAGTATGTCGTCTGCGAGGGTGGCCACAGGACCTTCTCTGCCACCTGCCTGGTCAAGAAACGGGTAACTCAAGAAACAGAGAAGAAACTGACCGAAATAACCAAACAAAAAGAAACCAGGGAAATTTCTAATACCATAGAAAGGACCACTCAGTCGACGATCATGGCTTACATCCAAACCCTAAAAGACGCTCTGAAAGAAATTCAAGCAGACTCCCAAAAGCTCAACAATGTCAGCGAGACCATGGAAGTCCTGCAATCTGAGATAAGAACTATCAAGAACTCAATAAAACAGGCAGTTACTGAGTCACTGGGCGCCATGAGGGACGCAGTGGCGGAGAGCATCAGGAGCGTCTCCTCTCCACAGCTGGACGAGTCCAAAGCCACCGCTATATACTTGTCTTACCTGCATGCACATCACATGAACATGGTTCATCCAGGTTCATTCTCGAAACACCTCAACGAGACACTAGCCAGGAACAACATTGCACCTGTTGAAATAAGCGACAAAGTCTCATCAAAAGAAATCCTGAAGGCAGTAACCCACGCCAGAAATAGACCATGACCTCCCTGACTTAGGCAAAGGCCAGTATAACCGTAGCCCCGACATGGCCAGTCATTCCCCCTGTGATCACAGCTCCAACGACACCGTAAATCTCCGTGACCCCAATACATGTACTCCCAGCGACAACAGTGACCATCGGATTGCAACCACAGTCAATGGTTGCGACCAGTTGATGGCGACTTACTCCACAGGGGAACAAGACCCTCGAGCTGCAGCTTCAGTAGATTACTTCGACACGCAGGCCCAGGACCTGAACACCTTCCTGTACACGGGTGACGAGAAGTTCGAGGCCCCCCCCCCCCCCATTAACTGACAAGCAGATGTCCGAAGGTTTTGCTAAGAAGTTCCGTCCCCCTAGAAATGTCAGAAGCCGAGCAAACACTTCAAGCGAAGCCCCAAGCTACAGTCTCCGAAATGGCAGTCGCTAGCAGGATGAAAATTGTCCAACATAATGTCCTATACTGGTCCCTTAATAGACGTAACGAACTGTCTAACTTTTACTATCAATTAGACCCAGACGTCATTCTGTTAAACAGTACTGGCATAAAGGTCGAAAGTAAGCTGAAAAATTTTGTCTCCACTGTATACCAGAGGAACATGACGGGTGAGCTGAACGATGGTGTGCTGTGGCCATCAGGTCACGGCTGAGTCACACAGTGTTGCTAGACTTCGAGGATTCAGTTCTAGGAGTGCAGGTGGAAACAACTAGGGGACCTGTTATCATATGCACAATGTACCTACCTCCCAGACGTCCTTACTTACCCGAACAAGACCTTAACCAGTTGCTACGCCACAGAAAACCAACATACATCATAGGGGACTTAAATGCGCGCCTCGCCATGCTCGGACACGGTAATGAGAACAAAGTCGGTGTGGCGCTGTATGACAACATCAGAAGGCGAAAACTGCAACACCTCGGGCCAGATTTCCCGACATTGATCAGACGTGCCAGTGCCACAACACCCGACATAATCCTCTCTAACAAAGAGGCCGTTCTGAACAGGCACGTTACCGCCGGACCCATCAGTACCAGCGATCACCTGCCAGTCGTCGTGACGCTCTCATCCAATCCCATTATGATGCCTGCCAACATCAGGTCAAACCTCAAACGGGCAGACTGGGACTCCTTCAAGGAGTCTCTCAGTCTCAAGCAGGGGAGAAACCTGGAAGAAGCCAGCCCCAATGACATTGACGACGGGGTCGAACAATCATATACAGATGTGAAGACGGAGATGGACAACAACATCCCCACCACCACTCGCAGGACCATTCCCAATCCTCACACTAGTCACCAGCTGAGGCAGCTCAGTGTCCAGTACGATCACGTGAGACAGCTAGCCAGTATCCGCGGGAAGACGCAAGAGCTGAGAGACCGGTACCGAAAGCTACAGACGGACATCCAGCACAAGAGCAAACGTCTACATGAACAAAAGTTGGCCGCCTTGGTGTGGGAGGCAGCCAACAATTACCGCGATTCTGCTGCCTTTTGGAAAGGGATCAAGCGACTGATGGGTTCCACCTCTAGCACGGTCCCTTACCTGCTCGACCAAAACAACGTGAAAATATTCGAGGAGGAAAACCAAGAACAATTACATCGGCGATATTTACGGAAGATCTTCACCATTAGTGAACAGGAGAACGAGGGCTTCGACAGGGAGTTTGAGGAGGACATTTTAGGTCAGTTGCAGGACCACCAGCACCTGCTCTAGCCGCTCCCACAGACTGACTTCCCTAGACTGGTGGACGGAAGCTACCTGACAGAGCGCATAGTTCCTGCAGATGTGTCAGCCATCATAAAAGGGTTTAAAAACAAGTCATCTGGGCAAAGCCACATTAACAAGAAGATCCTGGCTCAACTCCCCGACAACAAGATAGAGAGGCTTGCTCATATATGCAATGCCCGCCTCGCCTCTGGATACTTCCCTAAGATGTTCAAAATCGCCGTTATTCGCATTATACCAAAAGCAGGGAAGCCTCCAAACAAAGTCGAAAACTTTCGACCAATATCGCTCCTAAAGGTACCTGCCAAAATCTTCGAAAAAATAGTAAACAAGCAGTTGCGGAAGTATCTGGAGGACGAAGACGTGCATAATCCCCGCCAGTTCGGCTTCCGCCAGTACCGAGGCACATCCACCACCATAGCCCAGGCCTACGAGCAGATCGCCAATGCCATGGCTGGCCGCCTGCAGTGAAACAAAGTGCTGAGGGATGTCAGCAAGGCGTTTGACAAAGTCTGGCACGCGGGGCTGCAGTATAAGATCATACAATTAGGGCTACCAGAAAACCTGATGTGCCTGCTGTGCAACTTCATTACGGACCGCAGAGCCAAAATCAAGATGCAAGAACATTTTGGAGAAGAATTCTCACTCTCGAGCGGCGTGCCTCAGGACTCTTGTCTCTCACCAACCCTTTATACGCTCTACACGGCTGACCTGCCACCCCCAATCGTCGGCAGTGAGTAAGTCATGTATGCCGACGATGTAACATAGATCGTCACCTGCCCAGGAAGGTCCATGGCAAGGATGGTGGTACTCACTGCTCGGGCAATAGAGAGTATCTCGACGTATGAAAATAAATGGAAAATAAAAACAAACAAAGCGAAATTCGAGGTCATACCCAGAGCCAAATTCAAGCCGGCACCATTGATGATCGATGACGAAGAGATTGAGTACTCTAAACAAGGCAGGCTGCTCGGCCTCATCATCTCTCGTACGGGCATCATTTCCCACGTGAAGGACAGACTAAATAAAGCCAAGGTCGCTGTAGGTTATGTATCTAAGCTACTGTGCCGAGTAGCAACCTTGTATATAAGCTACTGTGCCGAGTAGCATCTATGTATGTAATTACGTGGAAACAATGCACGTGTTATGTGGCAACATTGCCCCGAGGCTGCCGGATGGCAATGCAGCCTCAGTCTGACTCCGTGGGTCGTGCATGGCACTTCATACGCACGCTGCTCACTACTTGTATCTCTCCTCTCCGTTAATAAATGGACTTCAGTGTAACCAGGTGTTTCCCTACCCATCACTGCCTTCTTCAGGGAACACTTGGAACCTTCATGGCGCAGTGAGAGGATTTGTGGACTTACAAGTGTTGTGAACAATGCCGATAGTTACGTCTGCCGGTGATGTGCGCATCCACTCTAGTGTGATGTGTTGTGTTTCGCTGCGACTTGCAGTGTTGCGCCGTCACAGTGCGTTTTAGTGACGGTGGTAGTGTTAGTGTCAGTGTATTAGTGTGTCTAGAGCTGAGAGTTGAGCATTGGCCTATTTTTTGTGGTACCCACTGAGCACCCAGGCGTACACCCTTCTCGTGTGGCATCCAGGGAGAAACTAACGTTCTTACCTCAGCGGCGGCTCTAGCCACCCGCATTAAGGCCACTACGATTTGCTCTCTCAGACATACACACACACGCACGCACGCACGCACTCATAGACAGAACAGTGGACTCTATGCGTTATTTCTGCGCTATTTACGTCATATATATGTGGTTCGAGCTGATGAGGCGCCACTTTATATACTAAACAGCGCAGTTCAAGCATACTAAGATGGGCAGTAAGAAGGGACAAAGTCAAGATGGGAGACACGACTCCCCACCTTCCCCTCTACCGGGCGCAGATGGAGCTTCTGCGCCCACTGCCTCTCATCCTCCACCTCCAGCGACGGACATTGCCACAATTCTGAGGTGGATGGACGACAGGGACGAGAGACGCAGAGAGATGGAATTTCAGAGGGAGAAGATACGAAGAGAGGAGGAATTTCAGAGGGAGGAGATGCGAAAAGAGGAGGAAAAGGCGCGCTTTGAAGCAATCTTGGCGACCCTGGCGCTAACCCACCCTCCCTCACTCGCAGGTAGCGCGCACCAAGGCGCCAGTACCCTCCCTCCTCCACCACACCAGCGTCCTCCAGGTACTCTTGCTACTCCAACAGCTCCCAAGGCATCTGTTCAACCCCCACCCGCCCTCTCACCAGCCATCACGTTTCAGTTTTTTCGTGAGTGGAGGCGGCGGTGGACAGATTACTCCACGATGGTGGACCTTGATAGCATGCCTCCAAACAAACAGCTCATCCAACTGCGGATGTGTTTGTCGCTGGAGACCCAGAGAGTTTTGGAGCACACTTTGCAAGTGCCTCCCAATTCTACGTCTTCAGTGACGGTTGTGCTCGACCTTTTACAGGAGCATGTTAAAGGTCGGAATAACGAGGCTTTGTGTCGCTGTGCCTTCACCAGCTGCAAGCAGGCGGAGAATGAATCCTCTGACAACTTTTTTGTACGTTTAAAGAATTTGTCGGAGGAGATCGACGTCTGCAAGGCGCACAGCCAGGAATGTGAGGAAGTCTGGATCAAGCACGGGATCTTGACAGGTGTCAGGCAAGAAGAGTTGATGCAGCGAATCATCCCCCTGGACGCTTCCTCCACACTCCAGGTGGTAGTGACTGAATGTCGGTCATACAAGGCCACCAAGTCCGCCACCTCTGCCTTACGGGCCCCACCTGCTGTGAGAGCTATCTCACAGTACAAGAAGGGTAAGAAGGCGGCCAACAACGTGAAGGCTGCCGCACGTTCTTCCACGCCTCCGCCTAGTGCTTCCTGTGGCAGGTGTGGAAAGCAGCATGGCCCCCAAGACATGCCCAGTCGCCGACGCACTGTGTCGTGGATGTGACCGTAAGGGCCACTGGTCTAACACAGACAGGTGCCCTGCACGAGGCCACAAGTGTCAGGCCTGCGGTCGCTATGGACACTACGACAAGTGCTGCCGCCAACCCAAGCCCAAAAGCCCGAGACGAGGAGGAAAGCAGCGCACTTCCCTCGGGGTGGTTCGCACGCAGCCCTCTTCAGATGGCCCACGCAGCCCCAAGCAGCAGCTGAGTCACATCAGGAGGGTGGAATCGACCACATGCCCCAGGGCTACCCCTTCCCCTACCATCTGCGTCGCCGTCACACACGGTGATGTGTCGGGTCACATCGAGGTGATACCGGACACCGACGCTGAAACTATGGTGATAGGCCTGAAGCATCTCCAGAAACTAGGCCTCACCAAACGCGACCTAGGACCACCGCCGCAGCTGCTATACTACAATGCCGAAGGTTCCCAGATGCCAGACGCTGTGGGCTCCTTTCAAGCAGAGATCACCTACGGCGACAGTTCGTGTCATGGATGGATGGACGTGCAGCCTACTCTCGCTACACCCTTGTTGTCGTGGGAGCACTGCAAGGAGTTAGGCGTGGTGTCCAGAGACTTTCCTGAGCAGATCCCAGCTGGTCGGTACACCGCCAACAGGGTGCGTGAGTCAACGAGCGACGCGCCTGGCGCTGCCGCAGAGAGCTGGCCAGAACCCGCGTCCACTCCCTCTTCACAGCGAGACGTCTCCTTCAGCCGCAAGGGCCTACTTCCTGAAGGAGTACTCGGAAGTGCTGGTGACGAAGGAGGCCCTACGGACCGCTCCACTGAAGGCTATGGCGGGTCCGCCTATGAGGATACACCTGCGGGAAGATGCACAGCCGTTTGCCATACACACTCTCTGGTTGAGCCCTCTCGCCTTCAGGTATTCAGTCAAGTAGGAACAGGATTCCATGGTGGCCCAGGGTGTCATCGTACCCGTTGGTGATGACCCGTCCCCTTGGTGTCACCCTCTAGTCGCTGTGGCTAAGACTAACGGTGGAATGCGGATTACTACTGACTTGTCTAAGCTTAACAGCCAGGTGTCCCGTCCCGCCCACCCTTCACCCACACCTTTTGCAGCTATATGGAGTGTGGACCCGAAGGTACGGTACTTCTCGACAATGGACGCCCTCTGTGGTTACTGGCAGATCCCACTAAAGAAGGAGGATCAGCCACTGACCACTTTCATCACGCCTTACGGACGCTTCCGCTACTGCCGTGGCCCTATGGGATTCGCTGCTACTGGGGACGCCTTCTGTCTCCGTGGTGACATGGCACTTCAAGGTGTGACCAACTGCGTGAAGGTAGTGGATGACGTCCTCCTCTACGATGAGGACTACCTGACGCATCTTCGCCGCATCGACGAGGTACTGACCAGGTGTAGGACGCACGGCATCACTCTGAATGCCGAGAAGTTGTCTTGGCCACACCTGCAGTGTCTTTCTGCAGCTACCGACTCTCAAGGGATGGCATTGCTGCAGACCCAGAGAAAGTTCACGCCATAGCGGACTTTGGAAAACCTGCCAACCTTACGGATCTCAGATCTTTCATGGGCCTAGTGAACCAGCTGGCAGAATTTTCTCCTGACGTCTCCGCCGCTGCCGGGCCTCTCCGTCCCCTCATGAGCCCCAAGAGGGCTTTCACGTGGACCCCTGACGACGACCTCGCCTTTCATAAGGTGAAGGAGGCCCTGTCAATTCCACCTATCCTCGCTATTTTCGACCCAGCGCTCCCCACCGTCCTCTAGACAGACGCCTCGCGCGTGTACGGGGTTGGTTATGCCCTTCTCCAGGATCACGGTGGAGGAAAGTACCAGCTCGTACAGTGTGGCTCTCGCTTCCTCACCGATGTTGAGTCTCGCTACGCTACCATCGAGCTGGAGCTGCTGGCAGCGGTATGGGCCTTATCGAAGTGCAAGTTTTACTTGATTAGCCCATAGCACTTCGACCTCATCACAGACCACAGGCCCTTGGTCCCCATTCTTAACCACTATTCGCTGGACGCCATTGAGAATCCCCGCCTCCAGTGCCTGAAGGAGAAGATTTTGACCTTCGTCTTCACCACAGCTTGGTTCGCAGGAAAGGAGTTGTGCATCCCGGATGCCCTCTCCTGCTCCCCAGTCAGCCGCCCTACACCTGAAGACGAGATGCTCAGCACCGAGGCCGGTTTCTGTGTCAGCAACATCGTCACCTTGCAGGCCGTACAGTCCCTTGCCAGCACCCAGGCCTCTGAGTCGCCACCCTACAGAGATCTGGCCCTTGCGGAACTACGGACTGCGGCACGCGACGACCCCTCCTACACTCAGGTCTTGGAGAGTGTGAGGACTGGGTTCCCTCGCGACCGTTTTGACCTCCACTACGCCCTACGCCCGTATTGGAAGATACATGAGGACCTCTACGCAGATGGGGCCCTCATCCTGTACGGTGCCCGTGTGGTCATCCCTGCAGCTCTCCGTCGTCGCGTTCTGGCCCGCTTACACGACAGCCATCGTGGAGCAGAGGCCACCAAGCGCCGCGCAAGGCAGGCTGTGTACTGGCCCGGCATTGACGCGGATATCGTCAATACGGTCCGTGCCTGTGAGCCGTGCCAGATCATGCCGCCCAGTCAACAGCAGGAGCCCCTCTTGTGCGACGACGAACCCACCAGGCCCTTCGAGTCCGTGTCGGCTGATTTCTTCAGCACAGCTGGGAAACATTTCCTAGTTGTCGCCGACCGACTCTCTGGCTGGCCTGTGGTGGTAATCTGTGGCTTGGACACGACGTCCGCGGCCACCATTCGCCACTTCCGGCACCTCTTTCGTGACCTGGGCGTCCCCGTACGTCTGCGGACGGACGGTGGGCCACAGTTCACCAGCTGGGACTTCACAGGATTCCTGGAGCGTTGGGGAGTCCGCCACATCGTGTCAACACCCCACTACCCAAAGTCAAACGGCCACGCTGAGGCTGCGGTCAAGACATTCAAGCACCTCATCCTCAAGGTGGCCCCTTCAGGCAACATAGACTGTGAGGCGTTCGACAAAGGACTCCTGGAGTTACGTAATACTCCCACCCACACAGGACGCTCCCCTGCCCAGATCCTGTATTATCACCCTCTCCTCTCTTGCGTTCCTGCACACGCCAAGGCCTTTGAGAAGGAGTGGCAGACTAGAGCCGAGAGCTGCGACCGCTGCTCCGCTACACGTGCCCAGGACGCCAAGGCTTGGTATGACGACCGTGCCCGCCCTCTTCAGCCGCTGGAGATTGGTGCCCTTGTCCGCGTCCAGGACCCGACGACGACACGTTGGGACAAGGTGGGCATAGTGATGGGCGTCGGCCGGTCGCGGGACTACAAGGTCAGGATGCCGAGCGGCCGTGTCTGGTGGAGGAACCGCCGCTTCCTCCAGCCAGTCCCACCCCCCTGCTGCTGGCCCCCTGACCGAGGACGAGTCCCCTACACCTCACGAGGATCCGCCCCACAGTGCACCTCTACGCTCGGCGCGACTTAGGACTAAGAAGTCCGCTCAAGACAAGGACTATGAGCGTGAGGGGGGGGGGGGGGAGGGAGATGTAGATTATGTATCTAAGCTACTGTGCCGAGTAGCAACCTTGTATATAAGCTACTGTACCGAGTAGCATCTATGTATGTAATTACGTGGCAACAATGTATGTGTTATGTGGCAATATTGCCCTGAGGCTGCCAGATGGCAATGCAGCCTCAGTCTGACTCCGTGGGTCGTGCATGGCACTTCATACGCACGCTGCTCACTACTTGTATCTCTCCTCTCCGTTAATAAATGGACTTTAGTGTTACCCGGTGTTTCCCTACCCATCACTGCCTTCTTCAGGGAACACTTGGAACCTTCAGTCGCCGCAGCCAAATTAAAACTCTTAAACTGATGCCTGAGAAGATACAAGTTCACCTGTACAAGGAGCTGGTGAGGCCTGTGTTGGAGTACCCACATATACCACTCTTCACACTCAGGAAGACTAGACTACAACAACTACAGAGTTTCCAAAACAAGTGTTTGAGGTCAGCCAGTGGCCAAGCGCCACCCTACCAGGAGACAGTGGAAACCATCCACCTAAGAAATAAAACAGAGGCCCTCAACGTCAGGTTCCATCGCCTAGGGAAGAAGGTTTGGGACAAGCTCCTGGACGACCCTCACAGCCCAGACCACCTACGCGGGGAAGACATCAATGGAAGGTGACCCCACGCCTGGTGGCCCTGGAGTCTGCCCGCACTACAACAACCCAGCCCGCAACCCATCTATGTCCGCTTCAGTGATCAACCTTAGATTAAAACTTAGATGATATAAGTTCGCATTTGACAAGTCACACTCTAGTAAGTCCATAACGTAATACAGAATATGATATGAATAAACTTGCAATTGTAAAATCAAACTAGTCATTGCCTACCATTGTAACCATTGTACAACCTCATCCTAAATCCTAGGTTAGCTTAAGTTAGCCAACAAACTCTGTAATATGTAAAGCAAGGGGTGTCGTCCTCCTCTGTTTAACTCATTAAACTTCTTTTCCAACCTTTCCCCCCACGACTATATGTTGTGACTTCTCTATCCCTCATGTCTGGCTGTGCCTTGAGCCCCAGCATGCTTTCCATCCATTCCCCACCATAACCTAAAAAAAAAAAAAAAGGCGGCGTTAAGAGATCCATCAGTGTAGATGGTCTGTGTGATATTATCATCAGTCTGTAGAGTGTGTATGTGTTCAAGGGCTCTCACTTTGGCAGTGTGTTGGAGATAAATACTTTGTATAATTATTTTTATGGCGGATATGTCGGTATTGTGATATCGAAGGGAACTGTCTGCCAGGGTGGCAGGTAGTGCTGTTGTGTCTCAACTTTGTATAGATGGTCTAGTCCAAACATCTTCATATGTGTAGCTGTAGTTTGGATCCATTTAGATTCACCAGTCCCATGGTTTATACATTCTAGCAATTTTAAGGAAACAATGTTATCAGAATCACCACGCAGAAGCCTCAGGGCTATCATGAGGTTGACATCAATTATTCTATCTTTGACACTGGGTATACCTAGTTCTTTCCTCATATTATGTACTTTAGTGCTCATGGGACATCCTAGGAAAATTCTGAGGGCTTTATTTTGCATTTTCTGGAGCTTGTCAACACCTTTCCTGTCACGAAGGACCAGGGCTGGAGTGTGTGCGCAGGGTGGTGTAATACGTCTAGTGTAGCAATATTATGTTAGTGTCAAGGTGCAGTCACTGCTTGCTTCCTCTGCTTTCAGCTACCGACACTGGATAACCCTTGTGGTAAGCAGCCTTGCGTAAGTCTTCCCCTGCCAGTACACAGCCTCTTCACCATCAACACTCCTGCTGTGTCTCCTCGAGGGGATCTTGGAATAGCAGTGAGCCCCAGAGGGACGGCGCATAGGCCCACCAGCATGTGGACACGCTCTGGTGCCTACCAACTACTGCTTCGCTGCCTTGCGGATTAGCCTTGGTAGGTAAAAGGCTACGGGAGTAAACCCAAAACGAAAAATCTGTGGTGGAGCCCCGCATCAGGCAAACATGCTTATAGAGCTTCAGTAAGGCTCCAACGGAGGAATAGGCGGAAGAGGTGGCCAACACGGGAAGCCAACGACTACACCGGCAAATGAAGACAATGCAAAATGGACAGGCTAGTAAGGCGAAATCCAACAAACTGGGCTATCGGCAGTCCAGTGAAACTCTCCCTCTCTCCAGTCGTTGCATCTAACTGCACCACTTGATCAGGAAAAGAGAGAGCCAATATGTTTGGCTGCAACCTGTGATTCTGCCTCACCACATAAATCAACTCAAGCACAGTGATCATCCAGCTCATCTTAGTTTTCATCATCATCAAAACCTCTAAACCCCCAAAAGTCCTATGGCGACAGACGAGTGGTGATGGGGATAGGCAGAGATGACTGCCGGGAGTATCTAATCACAAATCTCCACATGGGAGGCATAGATAAGGTGGTCGTTTATGCACTAGGCAGCAGTGCAATCCAGTTCTGTCTGTGCGGCTGAGCAGACTTTTCCAGGAGCCACTTTGCTCACCCCAAATGGGGAGGGGGCTAGAAAAGGTGCCCTAAACATAGCCTGCCTAAGAAAACAACCTGACTGCACAACCTCGCCCAGTAAGGTCATCCTAATTTGGTCGAAAAAATATTCATCATCAGAGAACAAAGCAAACACAGACTATAGAATATCTTATGGTCACTGGATGGAATGTCAGGACCTTTCTGGATACTGATACAAATGAGTCATGAAAGAAGAACCGTCCTTGTAAAAAAAAGAGCTGTCAAGGTATAACATCAACATAGCAGCCATTAGTGAGCCCCAGCTCCCAGAAGAGGGTTGACTCACAGGACGAGGTTCCGGCTATAACTTCTTCTGTAAGGGTAAGCCTGCTGTGGAGAGAAACTGCATTTATTGAGCTGGCTTTGTCATTTGCCAATTCATCCTACATAGGCTAACTGAAATTCCTGTTGGGGTCAACGAGCGCCTCATCATGCTCCGAATCTCACTGAATCACTCACGTCATGCCTTCTTCATCAGTGCATAAGACCCAACACTGGATGCAGAGGATGCCATCAAGGAGGCCTTTTATGCCGACCTCGACAGAGTGCTAACTTCTATCACAAGAGAAGATAAGGTTGTGATCCCAGGGAATTTTAATGCCAGAGTTGGAAGAGATGCTGACATATGGCAGGGAACTATAGGGAGAAACAGAAAGGGCAAGTGTAATCCCAATGGCTTACTCCTCATCAGTAAGTGTGCTGAACACAACCTCACTATCACCAACAACTTGTTCAGGCAGGCCGATAAGTTGAAGGGTTCTTGGCAACACCCACATTCCAAACATTGGCATTTCATTGTCAGAGAAAGATATCGCCGAGTCGTCCTCATCACGTCATGTGAGGCTCAGACCACTGTGACACAAATCATTGGCTCGTCAGAGCCAAACTCTACCTTCACGTCGCCCCAAAACAGTGAAGACAATTAGCCTTCAGAAGAGTTTTTAACACCAAGCGACTGGAGGAGTAAACCATAAAACATGCTTTTAGAGAGAAACTCGATGATGGGCTGATAAGCAACCCAACAACAAACCACTTACATCAACGCATTCATGGATGGTAAACGTGCTGCTTTCACTGACTGGCAGAACAACCCTCTGTCTCGGACCAAAGCAGATACCTTCCATGAGAAGAAGGCGGCGGCCCAACGCGAACTTCGGAAACTAATGAGCGAATGGTGTAAAAATATAGCGTGTAAAATGCAAAAAAACTGCAGGTCTACAGAAGATGCATGAATTTTTCAATTCCACTATAACAATCTATGACCAATTACTCATGGCACGGCCCCCCTCCGCTCATCCGAAGGTAACTCCCAAATTAAGGATGACGAAAGCGTCAGCCAGTGCTGGAAAGAGTACTACCATTCACTGCTCAATCCAAACACCAATATGGGTGTCCTGACTACCCAGCAGGTGCCCTAGCACGCAGAGCAGACCCACCTCAGCTATCCTCCAACCCTGGATGAGGTAACTACTGCCATCAAGAAGGTGAAAAATAACAAAGCCTCAGGGCCTGATGGAATCCCAGCCGAGATGTATAAACCAAAAAGACCTCTGGTTACTAGCAGTCTCCACTCTCTCTTGGAGAATATATGGGAGAAGGAGGAAATCTCCCAAGATTTTAAAGACACCTCCATCATCAATATTTATAAGAGAGAGGGAGACCTGTGAGACTGTGGCAACTACTGTCGGATCTTGCTACAGTCTGTAGCTGGCAAGATTATCGCCTAAGTTCTCCTGAAGAGACTTCTTCCTGAGGCGGAAAATTTCCTCCCAGAAACTCAATGTGACTATAGACCATCACGTGGCACCACTGACATGATCTTTGCTGCCCGCCAGATACAGGAAAAGTGACCTGTACATGGCCTTCATCGGTCTTTTTAAGGCCTTCGACTCGGTCAACAAGGAAGCCCTCTGGCGGACCCTCAGTCTTTTTGGCTGCCCACCAAAATTCATTGCCATTGTGAGGCAACTCCACAATGGCATGAACGGCACTGCCCCGCGTAATGACACCCAGTCTGAGGTGTTCCCCATCCAAACGGGAGTAAAACAAGGATGTGTCCTTGCACCAACTCTCTTTTCCATTTTCTTGGCTGCCATCTTTACTCGTGCCAGTGCCAATTTAACCGGCGGGGTGGGCATCAGGTACTGGATGAAGGGACTATTAAACAAAAGATGATTCTAGACAGGAATAAAGGTGTCGGCCACTTTCATCACTAAATTTCAGCATGCAGACGACCTCACCGTCGTCGCTCACACTGAATGCGCCCTACAAGAGATCCTGAGCACCTATGCAGATGCGTATGCACACTTCGGCCTTGAGGTGAATGTACATAAGACTCACATTCTTTTTCATCATGCCCCTGGTTCAACCACACCTTCACCATCCATTCAGGTTAATGGTCCTACCCTCTCTAATGTTACCCACTTTCAAAACCTTGGCTCCCACCTGTCCACCATCACGGACATCGTTCAAAAATTTCAACATCTGATCAGATGTGCATCTCAATTGTCTGACAGACTCTGCACCCATGTCTTCAGCTATAGGGAGCTGAAATTATCTGAAAAGTTGCACGTATATCGAGCAGTGGTCCTCCCCACACTGTTATATGGCAGCGAAACATGGGTCACATACAGGAGGCACCTCAAGGCACTTGAAAACTTTCACCAACATAGTCTACATTCCATCCTCCGAGTTCGTTGGGAAGACAAGAGAACAAATGCCAGTATAATTGTTGACACCAACTGTAGAAGCATCGAGAAGCATTATCTATGAACAAATACGCTGGACTGGCCATGTTACCCGTATGGACGACAGTAGACTGCCAAAGCAGCTTCTTTACAGTCACCTAACGAATAGTAAACGCTGGCGGGCAGCTG
Organism: Homarus gammarus; assembly: GCA_958450375.1. NCBI lineage: Eukaryota > Metazoa > Arthropoda > Malacostraca > Decapoda > Nephropidae > Homarus > Homarus gammarus. Next base: position 341,257 of record CAUDMG010001376.1, on the reverse strand, counting down.
GAAAGGTATAAGGATAGTTTTAAGACAAACCTGAAAAGTGCCAAATCGACCCCCTCACCTGGGAGACAATCACTACCGACCGTAACGCTTGGAGGAGCACAACCCTCCTTATCTCCCCCACCCCCCTCTAATCTTGTAAGTGGCGCTGTCCCGTGTTCCTGGAGGTCGTGACCTTACTCAGCTTGGCGGTTCCTTTCAAAGGTTGATACTGACTGGCTGATTTAAGAGGCTTACCACGGTATCTGAGAAGATTATCTGCACCTGACCAACAGGTGAGTAGTCCTGGTACACAGATGACAGGCGCCCCATTACACGAGCAGCCAGGGATGTGTGGCATTTTCATATAAAATATAATGGGAATAGCCATAGGTAAGTATGAAAATAATCATAAGTGAAATTACATTTTAAGAATAATCGATAACGATTGCAAATAAAAATAATATTGTAATCGATTACAATTAAGATTCCTGGAACAAGTGTTAAAGATTATAATCGATACAATTACAAATTATGATTACTTCATTTCTGACACACACACACACACACACACACACACACACACACACACACACACACACACACACACACCAATATATAACCAGGTGTGTAGTATAGTCCAGCTGTCTGACATACCCTCAGTACCACACATCTGGTTCTAATACACCTAAGGTTACACTTAATCGCCTTGCCTCACCTGAATGTGGCATCAAATCCCCTATTCTCCCGGCTTTGAGGGGTCGAATCCTACTACCCGAGCTCGGATCCTTCACCACCTTCACTATACAGGATCAGATTATATCCAAGAGCTTCAGCTTCCACAATGGCGTCATTCAGTTGTTCCAGAGCGGCCCCTTCCTCACAGTTCTCTGATGTAAGGGATTGACTGTGAGATGTGACTGTTACGATGATCACTGAGTCTTCCGACTGACTGGATATTAAGAGTGGAGAAACAGTCATTAAAACTGTTTTTAATTTACCTGTTATTGTATTGGTTAGATAGTCAGTTACCCATCAGTCACCCCTTTGGTCTGAATACTGGATAGGCAGAGGAATAAGCCATCTCTCTGACTGTTTCGAAGGTCAGTTAGTTACCCACTCACTGTACACTGTGGCCACGGACGCAAAATTTCCTCACTGTAGTCTGTATTCAGTCACTCCCGACTGTAACCTGTATAGCAATCAGCAAGTCATATTGGACTGTATTTCGTAACAATATAATGCAGTCACTCCTTTCAGTCGAAAATACCATGTTACCGAGTCACTACCTCGTCCTCCCCAGCACCTTCTTCTAACCTAACCTAACCTAACCTAACCTAACCTAACCTAACCTAACCTAACCCTTACTTCTCTGACAAAAATAATCCATCCAATAATTTACTAAGACCCAAAAATACTACATAATTACCTTTCATTTATAAGACTAATTTACTTATGTTTATCTCCAAGGAATATCCTCTAAAAATCAAAACAGAAGAAAACATTCCGTGTATATATTTTGAGTTACCTTCACTCATCACCAAAACAAAGAAAGTAAAATAACTAATCTTTTCATACTCACAAAAAAGATAATCACATAAATTTATATCAAAGAAAATGGAGCCAATAAATTAAAAAAAAAATATATATATATATAATAATAATAATGGTATTTCAACGGCAGTCCAAATTAATTACACCAAAATTGAAGATCAACATAGAAGCGTGCTATGGGCCAGATTGTTTCCCCCTTGCTTGTGACGTGGCCAGGTGTATTGTGGTCAGGTGTGTTGTGGCCGGATATGTTGGGGCCAGGTGTGTATTGTGGTCAGGTGTATATTGTGGCCAGGTGTGTTGTGGCCCGGTGTGTTGTAATCCAGGGTGTTTTGGCCAAGTGTATAATATGGCCTGGTGTGTTGTGGTCAGGTGTGTTGTGGCCAATTGTGTTTTGGTCAGATATGTTGGGGCCAGGTGTGTATTGTGGTTAGGTGTATATTGTTGCCAGGTGGATATTGTGGCCAGGTGTGTTGTGGTCAGGTGTGTTGTGATCCGGTGTGTTGTGGTCAGGTGTGTTGTGACCCGGTGTGTTGTGGCCAGGTGTATTGTGACCCTGTGTGTTGTGGCCAGGTGTGTTGTGACCCGGTATGTTGTGGCCAGGTGTATATTATGGGCCGGCGTGTTGTGGCCAGGTGTTGTAGTTGGATGTGTGTTGTGGACACGTGTATATTGTGGGCAGGTATGTTGTGGGCTGATGTGTTGTGGCCCAATGTGTTGTGGCCAGGTGTGTTGTGACCAGGTGTATATTATGGCTCGGTATATTGTGGCCAGGTGTGTTATGGCCCAGTGTGTTATGGCCAGGCGTGTTTTGTGGTTCAGGTGTATATTGTGGCCAGGTAGGTGTGCATTATGGCCAGATGTGTGTTGTGGTTCAGGTGCGCGTTGTAGCCAGGTGTATATTGTGGCCAGGTGTGCATCATGGCCAGGTGTGTATTATGGCCAAGGATTCTTCGTAACAGCAGGGATCAGGTGGATATTAGTTGGTGAAGAAATACAAGTAGTAGGTAGAAGGCAGCTACCAAACAGGGAGGTACTACCGCCTGGGCAGATATTGGAATCATAATGATGCCACATGGCATCACAAAAATTGTGACCAAGTCCCAGGTTGCCGATCTGACTTTCTGCTTCATTTACACACAATTGCAGGGTCTCAATTGTTTCAATTACTATTGACAACACAACATACATATATCGTTTCTCACTTTTGATCTTTTCTTATTTTTGTATTAATGGTTTTATATTTTTATTATTATTATTACACTACTTCAGAATTATTATTATCATTATTACTTAATTTTGTTTTATACATTTTAATTACTATGAATCATTATTATTTATTATTATTATTGCATTTTCGTCCCCCAGGCCCAGATGTGGGTCAGTGACCTGTGACCGGGTGGGCTAATCCCCGTAAGAAAGGAGAAAGTGGAGAATAGAAGATAGGATAAGTATGATTTTAGAAAGTCGGACGTAATTAGATGATACATAGTAGACAGTAGAAAGTATGGGGAAAGACGAAAGTATAACCAAAAGTAGGAAAACAACACAAAGTACACATTAAAAAGAACAATAGGGTGTTAAGGTACTGAAGAAAGTTTTGAGAAGAAAGCTACCATGGCCTATAAGGTGATTGGTGGCTAGCAGGTGATTGGTGGTTTGTAGGTAATAGGTGACTAGCAGGTGATTGGTGGCTAGTAGGTAATTAGTGGCTAGTAGGTGATTGGAAGCCGGCGAGGGAGGGGAGGTTAATCTACAAGGTGCAGAAATCAGATTAATCCTTGACCGAAATAAAGAAAGTTTCCGAGATTGGGTTTATTTTACCTTATTAGGCCATGGAGTTCTCTTCTTTCTTTGGGTGATATGAACCAACGTGGGAACGGAGAGAGAGAGAGAGAGAGAGAGAGAGAGAGAGAGAGAGAGAGAGAGAGCTTTGTCACTCCTTCCTGTAAAATTCACAAGGTATTATTATCAATTTCCTTTATAAATCTCAACGTCAGCTAATTACTTCACTCGGTAAATAGTGACTGGGTGTAGAAAATGAGGTGACATATTTTTTTCCCCTTTGAGTGTATAAAAAAAGACGTCGATTGAAAAAAAAAAGTTCTTGACGATACGCAAAAAGTCGTGATATTTTGACACTTCAACTCTTCTTCTCACTCTCTCTCTCACTCTGTTTCTCACTCTCATTCTGTTTTCACTCTGTCTCTCACTCTCTGGGTCTCGTTTTCCTGCTACATAATTCATACAAGACCCACACAAGACTCACACAAGACCTACAAAAGACCCACACAAGACTTACACAAGACCAACACAAGACCTACACAAAATCCACACAAGAAACACACAAGACCGACACAAGACCTACACAAGATCCACACAAGACCCACACAAGATCCACACAAGACATACACAAGATCTACACAAGACTCAAACAAGACCCACACAAGACCTACACAAGACCTATACAAGACCTACACAAGATCCACACAAGACATACACAAGACCTACACAAGACTCAAACAAGACCCACACAAGATCCACACAAGACATACACAAGACTGAAACAAAACTGAAACAAGACCCACACAAGACCCACACAAAATCCACACAAGACCCACACAAGACCCACACAACCAAACAAGGCCTACACAAGACCTACACAAGACCTATACAAGACCCACACAAGACCCATACAAGACCTACACAAAACCCACACAAGACCCATACAAGACCTACACAAGACCTACACAAGACCCACACAAGACTACACAAGACCTACACAAGAACCACACAAGACTCAAGCAAGACCTACACAAGACCTACACAAAACCTACACTAGACCTAAATAAGACCCACACAAGACCTACACAAGAACTACACTAGACCTAAATAAGACCCACACAAGACCTACACATGACTCACACACCCACACAAGACCTACACAAGACCTACACAAGACCTACACAAGAGTCAAACAAGACATACACAAGACCTACACAAGACCTACACAAGACCCACACAAGACCTACACAGGACCTACACAAGAGTCAAACAAGACCGACACAAGACCCTACACAAGAGATACACAAGCCTCAAGCAAGACCAACACAAGACCTACACAAAACATACACAAGGCCCACACAAGACCTACACAAGGCCCTACACAAGACCCACACACCCACACAAGACCTACACAAGAACTACACTAGACCTAAATAAGACCCACACAAGACCTACACATGACTCACACACCCACACAAGACCTACACAAGACCCACACAAGACCTACACAAGACCCACAAAAGACCCACACAAGACCTACACAAGACCTACACAAGAAACAAACAAGACCTACACAAGACCTACACAAGACCCACACAAGGCCTACGCAAGACCTACACAAGACTTACACAAGACCCACACAAGGCCTAAGGAAGACCTACACAAGACCCACACAAGACCTACACAAGATCCACACAGGACCTACACAAGACCCACAAAAGACCTACACAAGACCCACACAAAACCTACACAAGCCCTACACAAGCCCTACAAAAGACCCACACAAGACTTGCAAACGATCCACACAAGACCTACACAAGACCTAAACACGACCCACACAAGACCTACACAAGATCTACACAAGACCGACACAAGACCCACATAAGACATACACAAGACCTACAAAAGACCCACACAAGACCTACACAAAACCCACACAAGCCCTACACAAGACCAATAAAAGACCAACACAAAACCCACACAAGACACACACAAGACCTACACAAGTCCGACACAAGACCTACACAAGACCTATACAAGACTCACACAAGACCCACACAAGACCTACGCAAGACCCACTCAAGACCTACACAAGACCAATACAAGGCCTAAATAAGACCTACACAAGACCTACACAAGACCCAAACAGAACCCACACAAGACCTACACAAGCCCGACACAAGACCTACACAAGACCTATACAAGACTCACACAAGACCCACACAAGACCTACAAGAGCCCGCCACAAGACCTACACAAGACCTATACAAGACTCACACAAGACCCACACAAGACCTATACAAGACCCGCACAAGACCGACACAAGACGCATACAGAACCCACACAAGCCCTTCACAAGACCTGCACTTGACCTACACAAGACCTATACAAGACTGACACAAGTCCCACACAACACCTACACAAGACGCACACAAGCCCGACACAAGACCTACACAAGACCTATACAAGACTCACACAAAACCCACACAAGACCTACACAAGACCCACACAAGACCTACACAAGACCTATACAAGGCCGAAACAAGACCTACACAAGACCTACACAAGACGCATACAGAACCCACACAATCCCGACACAAGACCTATACAAGACCCGCACAAGACCTACACAAGACCTACAAACGACCCACTCAAGACCTACACAAGATCTACACAAGACCTACACAAGACCCACACAAGACATACACAAGACCTACACAAAACACACAAAAGGCCGACACTAGACCCGCACAAGACCCACACAATACCCACACAAGACCTACACAAGACGTACACAAGACCCACACAAGACAAACACAAGACATACACAAAACCCACACAAGACCCACACAAGACCCACAGAAGAACCTACACAAGATCTACACAAGGCCTAAACAAGACCTAAACAAGACCTACACAAGACTCAAGCAAGACCGACACAAGACTCAAGCAAGACCCACACAAGACCTACACAATACCCACACAAGACCCACACAAGAACCTAAACAAGATCTACACAAGGCATAAACAAGACCTAAACAAGACCTATACAAGACCTATGCAAGAAATACACAAGACCTATACAAGACCCACACAAGACCCACACAAGAACCTACACAAGATCTACACAAGGCCTAAACAAGACCTAAACAAGACCTACACATGACTCAAACAAGACCTACACAGGCCCACAAAAGACCTACACAAGACCCACACAAGACCTACACAAGACCTACACAGGCCCACACAATGCCTACACAAGAACTACACAAGACCTACACAAGACCCTACACAAGAGCTACACAAGTCTCAAGCAAGACCGACACAAGACCTACACAAAACCTAAAGAAGACCCACACAAGAAGTACAAAAGACCTACACAAGCCCCACACACCCAGACAAGACTTACACAAGACCCACACAAAAACCACACAAGAACTACACAAGACCTACACAAGAAACAAACAAGACCTACACAAGACCCACCCAAGGCCTACGCAAGACCTACACTCGACCTACACAAGACCCACACAAGGCTTTCGCAAGACCTACACAAGACCCACACAAGACCTAAACAAGATCCACACAAGATCCACACAAGACCTACACAATACCTACACAAGAAACAAACAAGACCTACACAAGACCCACACAAGGCCTAAGCAAGACCTACACTCGACCCACACAAGGCCTACACAAGATCTACACAAGTCCCACACAAGACTTACACATGACCCACACAAGACCCACACAAGACCTACACAAGACCTAAACACGACCCAAACAAGACCTACACAAGACCCACACAAGACATACACAAGACCTACACAAGACCCACACATGACCTACACAAAACCCACACAAGTGCTACACAAGACCTATACAAGACCCACACAAGACCCACACAAGACCTACACAAGCCCGACATAAGACCTACACAAGACCTATACAAGGCCAAAACAAGACACTACACAAGACCTACACAAGACCCATACAGAGCCCACACAAGCCCTACAGAAGACCTATACAAGACTCACACAAGACCCACACAAGACCTACACAAGACCCACACAAGACCTACACAAGACCTATACAAGGCCTAAACAAGACCTACACAAGACAAACACAAGACCCATACAGAATCCACACATGCCCTACACAAAACCTATACAAGACCCGCACAAAACCTACACAAGACCTACACAACACCCACACAAGACCTAAACAAGACCTACACAAGAAATACACAGGACTCAAACAAGACCTACTTAAGACCCACACAAGGCATACACAAGACCAACACAAGACCCACACAAGACCTACACAGGACCTACACAAGACTCAAACAAGACCTAAACAAGACCCACACAAAGCCTACACAAGAACCTACACAAGATCTACACAAGGCCTAAATAAGACCTAAACAAGACCTACACATGACTCAAACAAGACCTACACAGGCCCACACAATGCCTACACAAGAACTACACAAAACCTACACAAGACCCTACACAAGAGCTACACAAGACTCAAGCAAGACCTACACAAGACCTACACAAAACCTAAAGAAGACCCACACAAGAAGAACAAAAGACCTACACAAGCCCCACACACCCAGACAAGACTTAAACAAGAACCACACAAGACCAACACAAGACCCACACAAGACCCACACAAGAACTACACAAGACCTACACAAGAAACAAACAAGACCTACACAAGACCCACCCAAGGCCTACGCAAGACCTACACTCGACCTACACAAGACCCACACAAGGCTTTCGCACGACCTACACAAGACCCACACAAGACCTAAACAAGATACACACAAGACCCACACAAGACCCACACAAGACCAACACAATACCTACACAAGAAACAAACAAGACCTACACAAGACCCACACAAGACTTACACATGACCCACACAAGACCCACACAAGACCTACACAAGACCTAAACACGACCCACACATGACCTACACAAGATCTACACAAGACCTACACAAGACCCACAAAAGACATACACAAGACCTACACAAGACCCACACATGACCGAAACAAAACCCACACAAGTGCTACACAAGACCTATACAAAACCCACACAAGACCCACACAAGACCTACACAAGCCCGACATAAGACCTACACAAGACCTATACAAGGCCTAAACAAGACACTACACAAGACCTACACAAGACCCATACAGAGCCCACACAAGCCCTACAGAAGACCTATACAAGACTCACACAAGACCCACACGAGACCTACACAAGACCCACACAAGACCTACACAAGACCTATACAAGGCCTAAACAAGACCTACACAAGACAAACACAAGACCCATACAGAATCCACACATGCCCTACACAAAACCTATACAAGACCCGCACAAAACCTACACAAGACCTACACAAGACCCACACAAGACCTAAGCAAGACCTACACAAGAAATACACAGGACTCAAACAAGACCTACTTAAGACCCACACAAGGCATACACAAGACCAACACAAGACCAACACAAGACCCACAAAAGACCTACACAAGACCTACACAAGACTCAAAAAAGACCTAAACAAGACCCACACAAAGCCTACACAAGATCTACAGAAGACCCACGCAAGACCTACACAAGACCCACACAAGACCTACACAAGACCTACACACGACCCACTCAAGATGTACACAAAACCTACACAAGACCTACACAAGACATACACAAGACCTACACAAGACCCACACAAGACCCACACAAGACCTACACAAGACCCACACAAGACCCATATAAGACCTACACAATACCCACACAAGACCTAAACAAGACCCATACAAGACTTACACAAAATCTACGCAACACCTACACAAGACCTACACAAGACCCACACAAGACCTAAACAAGACCTACACAAGACCTACACAGAACTCAAACAAGACCTAAACAAGACCCTCAAAACGCCTACACAAGATCTACAGAAGACCTACACAAGAACTACACAAGACACAAGCAAGACTTAAACAAAACCTACACAAGACTCAAACAAGACCGACACAAGACCCAACAAGGCCTACACGAGACCTACACAAGACCTACACAAGAACTACACAACACACAAGCAAGACCAGAACAAGACCTACACAAAACCTACACAAGACCAACACAAGACCTACACAAGACCAACAAAAGACCAACACACCCAAACAAAACCTACACAAGACCTATGCAAGAATCAAACAAGACCTACACAATGCCCTCACAAGGCCTACGCAAGACATATGCAAGACCCACACAAGAACTACACAAGATATACACAAGACCGACACAAGATCCACACAAGACATGCACAAAACCCACACAAGACCTACACAAGACCTACACATAGAGATACACAAGACTCAAGCAAGACCAGCACAAGACCTACAAAAGACATACACAAGTCCCACACAATACCTACACAAGACCTACACAAGACCTACACAAGATATACAAAAGACCGACACAAGACCCACACAAGACATACACAAGACCCACACAAGACCATACACAAGACCTACACAAGGCCCACACACCCACACAAGACCAACACAAGACACACACAAGACCTACACAAGACCTAAACAAGAAACAAACAAGACCTACACAAGACCCACACAAGGCCTACGCAAGACCTCCACAAGACCTACACAAGACCTACACAAGTCTCAAACAAGACCTACACAAGACCCAAACAAGACCTACACACCGACGCAAGACCTACACAAGACTCAAACAAGACCTACACAAGACCCACACAAGGCCTACACAAGACCTACACAAGACCAATACAAGAGTTACACAAGAACCACACAAGACCTACACAAGACCTAAACACGACCCACACAAGATCTAAACAAGACCGACATAAGACCCACACAAGACATACACAAGACCCACACAGGACCCACACAAGACCTACACAAGACCCACACAAGGCCTACACAAGACCCACACAAGACCAATACAAGAGTTACACAAGACCCACACAAGACCTACACAAGAGATATACAAGACCCACACAAGACCCACACAAGACCTACACAAGACCTACATTAGGCCTAAACAGGATCTACACAAGACCCATACAGAACCCACACAATCCCTACACAAGACCTATACAAGACTCACACAAGACCAACACAAGACCTACACAAGACCCATAAACAACCTACACAATACCCACACAAGACCTAAACAAGGCCCATACAAGACCTACACAAGACCTACACAAGACCCACACAAGACCTACACAAGACCTACACAAGACCCACACAAGACCTAAACAAAACCTACACAAGACTCAATCAAGACCGACACAAGACCCAACAAGGCCTACACGAGACCTACACAAGACCTACACAAGAGCTACACAAGACTCAAGCAAGACGAGCACAAGACCTACACAAAACCTACAGAAGACCAATACAAGACCCACACAGGACCCACACAAGACCTGCACAAGACCCACACAAGACCTACACAAGACCTACAAAAGAACAACACACCCAAACAAGACCTACACAAGACCTACACAAGAATAAAAAAAGACCTACACAATACCCTCACAAGGCCTACGCAAGACCTATACAAGACCCACACAAGACCTACACAAGACCTACACAAGACCTACACAAGACCCACACAAGACCTACACAAGACCTATACAAGACCCACACAAGACCCACACAAGACCTACACAAGACCTATATAAGACCCACACAAGACCCACACAAGACCTACACAAGGCCTAAACAAGACCTACACAAGACCTACACAAGACCCATAGAGAACCCACACAAGCCCTACACAAGACCTATACAAGACTCACACAAGACCCACACAAGAAATACACAATACCAACACAAGTCCTAAACAAGGCCCAAACATGACCTACACAAGACCTACACAAGACCCACAGAAGACGTACACAAGACCTACACAAGGCCTACACAAGACCTACACAAGACCCACACAAGACCCACACAAGAATCAAACAAGACCTACAAGAGACCCACACAAGACCCTACACAAGACCTACACAAGACTCAAGCAAGACCTACACAAGACCTACACAAGACCCACACAAGACCTAGACAAAACCCAGACAAGACCTACACATGACCTACACAAGACCTATACAAGACCCAGACAAGACCCACACATGACTTACACAAGACACACACAAGACGTACACAAGACCCTACACAAGACCTACATAAGACTCAAGCAAGATCTACACAAGACCTACACAAGGCCTACACAAGACCTACACAAGACCCTACATAAGACCTACACAAGACTCAAGCAAGACCCACACAAGAGATGCACATGACCCACACAAGATGTACACAAAACCCAAACAAGGCCTACACAAGACCTATAAAAGACCCACGCAAGACCCACACAAGACCTACATAAGACCTACACAAGACCTACACAAGACCCTACACAAGACCTACACAAGACTCAAGCAAAACCTACACAAGACCTACACAAGACCTACACAAGACCCTACACAAGACCTACACAAGTCTCACACAAGACCTACACAAGACCTACACACGAAACAAACAAGACCTACAGAAGACCCACACAAGGCCTACGCAAGACCTACACAAGACTTACACAAGACCTCCACAAGACTCAAACAAGACCTACACGAGACCTACACAAGGCCTATGGAAGACCTACACAAGACCCACACAAGACCTACACAAGATCCACACAGGACCTACACAAGACCCACAAAAGACCTACACAAGACCCACACAAAACCTACACAAGCCATACACAAGACCTACACAAGACCCACACAAGACTAGCACATGACCCACACAAGACCTACACAAGACCTAAACACGACCCACACAAGACCTACACAAGATCTACACAAGCCCGACATAAGACCCACACAAGACATACACAAGACCTACACAAGACCCACACAAGACCTACACAAAACCCACACAAGCCCAACACAAAACCAATACAAGACCCACACAAGACCCACAACAGACCCACACAAGACCTACACAAGACCTATACAAGGCGTAAATAAGACCTACACAAGACCTACACAGGACCCATACAAAACCCACACAAGACCTACACAAGCCCGACACAAGACCTACACAAGACCAATACAAGTCTCACACAAGACACACACAAGACCTACACAAGCCCGACACAAAACCTACACAAGACCTATACAAGACTCACACAAGACCCACATAAGACCTACACAAGACCCACACAAGACCTATACAAGACCTATACAAGACCCTCACAAGACCTACACAAGACCCATACAGAACCCACACAAGTCCTACACAAGACCTATACAAGACCTGCACAAGACCTACACACGACCTATACAAGACTCAAACAAGACCCACACAAGACCTACACAAGGCCCACGCAAGCCCGACACAAGACCTACACAAAACCTATACAAGACTCACACAAGACCCACACAAGACCTACACAAGACCCACACAAGACCTACACAAGAACTATGCAAGGCCTAAACAAGACCTACACAAGACCCACACAAGACCTACACAAGACCTACACACGACCCACTCAAGACCTACACAAGATCTACACAAGACCCACACAAGACCCACACAATACCCAAACAGGACCTACACAAGACCTACACACGACCCACTCAAGACCTACACAAGATCTACACCTGACCTACACAAGACCCACACAAGACATACACAAGACCTACACAAAACCCACACAAGACCTGCACAAGACCCACACAAGACCTACACAAGACCTATACAAGACCCACACAAGGCCTATGCAAGACCTACACAAGACCTACACAAGACTCACACAAGAGCCTACACAAGACCTACACAAAACTCAAACAAGAACGACACAAGACCCAACAATGCCTACACAAGACCTACACAAGACCTACACAAGACCTACACAAGACCCTACACAAGAGCTACACAAGACTCAAGCAAGACCCACACAAGACCTACACAAAACCTACACAAGACCAACATAAGGCCTACACAAGACCTACACAAGACCTATACAAGACCCACAAAAGCCCTACACAAGACCCACACAAGACCTGCACAAGACTTACACAAGAATCAAACAAGACCTACACAAGACCCACACAAGGCCTTTGTAAGACCTACACAAGACCTACACAAGACTCAAAAAAGACCTACTCAAGACTCACACAAGACCTACACAAGACCCACGCAAGACCTACACAAGATCCACACAGGACCTATACAAGACCCACACAAGACCTACACATGACCCACACAAAACCAACACAAGATCTACACAAGACCTACACAAAGCTGAAACAAGACCTACACAACACCCACACAAGGCCTACACAAGGCCTACACAAGACCCACACAAGACCTACACAAGACCCACACAAGGCCTTCACAAGACCTATACAAGACCCACACAAGACCTACACAAGACCGATACAAGACCCACACAAGACATACACAAGTCCTACACATGACCCACACAAAACCAACACAAGACCTACACAAGACCTACACAAGGCTGAAACAAGACCTACACAAGACCCACACAAGGCCTACACAAGGCCTACACAAGACCCACACAAGAACCTACACCATGGTTATGCACATCATCCTCTCCTCCGACATTGTCCCACCTCCTTCCATTACTCTAGGTCCGAACACACTCCAGGTTGTAGATTCCACGAAGCTCCTCGGCGTCACCATAGACAACAAACTAAATTGGAAACCACACATCAGTGAAGTTGTCAAATCCATCAGTTTCCGTCTCCACCTCCTCCGCCGACTCAAGTCCCTCGGAGTTCCTGCACACGAGCTCCTCAGTGTTTACAAAACGTTCATACTTCCCAAGCTCACCTATGCCTCCCCCACCTGGTCTTCCTCCCTAAATGCCACACAACGTAAACACCTAGAAAAAGTGCAAAAGAGGGCATGCAAGATTATTGTCTCCCCTTCCTACTCCACATATCAAGAAGTGCTCAACACACTGACCCTTTCGACTCTCACTGACCATCACCACGACCTCATCTGCAAATTTGGTAAGAAGCTTCTACACCATCCTCGACACCGGCTCCTACTACTACCTGAGATCCCTAGCCCGAGAATTGCTGTTCGACACCACAACCGCATCCAGCCCATACGTGCACGAACTGTTCGCTATAAGAACACCCCAGTCCCAACCATTGTAAAAATTATCAATAACTTGTAATAAACCAGTGTATTCACTCCCAGTAAACACTACTCCTTGCACTGTCACTATGTTGAAATGAACTGTAGTTTGAGCTTTTCCCCATCTAGTTATCATATGTCTTATTTGTGTCACTTATGTTACTTGTATATTATTTGTACTGTAATTCGAAACCCATTCCCCAAATATGTAACTGTATATTTTCAGCCTTCTGGCTGCCAAGCTCTTTCAATAAACCGTTAATTATTATTATTATTATTATTATTAAGATCTACACAAGGCCTAAACACGGCCTACACAAGACCTACACAAGACCTACACAAGACCCGACAAAAGAGCTACACAAGACTCAAGCAAAACCCACACAAGACCTACACAAGACCCACACAAGACCTATACAAGACCTATGCAAGAACTTCACAATACCTTCACAAGGCACACACAAGACATACACAAGACCCACACAAGACCCACACAAGACCCACACAAGACCTACACAAAGCCCAGACAAGGCCTACACATGACCTACACAAGACCTATAAAAGACCCACACAACACACCACACAAGACTTACACAAGACCCATACAAGACCTATACAAGACCTATGCAAGAACTTCACAATACCTTCACAAGGCACACACAAGACATACACAAGACCCACACAAGACTCACACAATGCCTACACAAGACCTACACAAGACTCAAGCAATACATACACAAGACCTACACAAGACTTACGCAAGGCTGAAACAAGACCTAAACAAGACCCACACAAGGCCTACACAAGGCCTACACAAGAACCACACAACACCTATACAAGACCTACGCAAGACCTTCACAATACCTTCTCAAGACCCACACAAGACCTACACAAGACCCACACAAGACCTACACAAGACATACACAAAGTCCAGACAAGGCCTCCACATGACCTACACAAGACCTATAAAAGACCCACTCAAGACCCACACAAGACTTACACAAGACCCACACAAGACCCACACAAGACCCACACAAGACTCACACAAGACCTACACAAGACCCACACAAGACCCACACAAGACTCACACAAGACCTACACAAGACCAACACAAGACCTACACAAGACCCACACAATGCCTACACAAGACCTACACAAGGCCTACACAAGACCCACACAAGACCTACACAAGACTCACACAAGACCTACACAAGACCAACACAAGACCTACACAAGACCCACACAATGTCTACACAAGACCTACACAAGACCCACACAAGACCCACACAAGACCTACAAAAGACATACACATGACTGACACCCCCACACAAGACCTACACAAGACCCACAGAAGACCTACAAAAGACCAACACAAGACCCACACAACACCTACACAAGACCTACACAAGAGTCAAAAAAAACATACACAAGATCTACACAAGACCTACACAAGACCATACACAAGACCTACACAAGACCCTACGCAAGAGCTACACAAGACCCACACAAGACCTACACAAGACAATACACAAGACCCACACACCCACACAAGACGTACACAAGACCCATACAAGACCTACACAAGACCCACACAAGACCCTACACAAGACCTACACAAGACCCTACACAAGAGCTACACAAGACCCACACAAGACCTACACAAGACCCTACACAAGACCCACACACCCACACAAGACCTACACAAGACCCACATAAGACCTACACAAGACCCACACAAGACCCTACACAAGACCTACACAAGACCCTACACAAGAGCTACACAAGACTCAAGCAAGACCTACACTAGACCCACAGAAGACCCACACAAGACCTACACAAGACCTACACAAGACCTACACAAGAAACAAACACGACCTACACAAGACCCACACAAGGCCTACGCAAGACCTACACAAGACTTACACAACACCTACACAAGACTCAAACAAGACCTACACAAGACCCACACAAGGCCTATGGAAGACCTACACAAGACCCACACAAGGCCTACACAAGATCCACACAGAACGTACACAACACCCACAAAAGACCTACACAAGACCCACACAAAACCTACACAAGCCCTACACAAGACCTACACGAGACTCAAACAAGACCTACACAAAACCCATACAAGGCCAACACAAGACCTACACAAGACCCACACAAGACTTGCACATGACCCACACAAGATCTACACAAGACCGACACAAGACCCACACAAGACATACACAAGACCTACACAAGACCCACACAAGACCAACACAAAACCCACACAAGCCCTACACAAGACCAATACAAGACCCACACAAAACCTAAACAAGACCCATACAGAACCAACACAAGACCTACATAAGCCCGACACAAGACCTACACAAGACCTATACAAGCCCGACACAAGACCTACACATGACCTATACAAGACTCACAGAAGACCCACACAAGACCTACACAAGACCCACACAAGATCTATGCAAGACCTATACAAGACCCGCACAAGACCTACACAAGACCTATACAAGACTCACACAAGACCCACACAAGACCTACACAAGACCCACACAAGCCCGACACAAGACCTAAACAAGACCTATACAAGACTCACACAAGACCCACACAAGACCTACACAAGACCCACACAAGACCTACACAAGACCTATACAAGGCCTAAACAAGACCTACACAAGACCTATACAGAACCCACACAAGCCCTACACAAGACCTATACAAGACCCGCACATGACCTTCACAAGACTCAAAAAAGACCTTCTTCAGACCCACACAAGGCTTACACAAGACCTACACAAGACCCACACAAGACCTACACAAGACCCACACAAGACCTACACGAGACCTACACACGACCCACTCAAGACCTACACAACATATACACAAGACCTATACAAGACCCACACAAGACATACACAAGGCTTACACAAAACCCAAACAAGGCCTACACTAGACCCACAGAAGACCCACACAATACCCACACAAGACCTACACAAGACCTACACACGACCCACTCAAGACCTACACAAGATCTACACAAGACCTACACAAAACCCACACAAGACATACACAAGACCGACACAAAAACCCACACAAGACCTACACAAGACCCACACAAGACCTACACAAGATCTACACAAGACCCACACAAGACCTACACAAGACCCAACAAGGCCTACGCAAGACCAACACAAGACCTACACAAGACCCTACGCTAGAGCTACTAAAGACTCAAGCAAGACCAACTCAAGACCTACTCAAAACCTACACAAGACCAACACAAGACCTACACTGGACCTACAAAAGACCTACACAACACCTACACAAGACCCACAACAGACCTACACAAGACCCACACAAGACCTACACAAGACTTACACAAGAATCAAACAAGACCTACACAAGACCTACACAAGACCTACACAAGACCATACACAAGACCTACACAAGACCCAACACAAGAGCTACACAAGACCCACACAAGACCTACACAAGACCCTACACAAGACCCACACACCCACACAAGACGTACACAAGACCCACACAAGACCTACACAAGACCCACACAAGACCCTAAACAAGACCTACACAAGACCCTACACAAGAGCTACACAAGACCCACGCAAGACCTACACAAGACTCTACACAAGACCCACACACCCACACAAGACCTACACAAAACCCACATAAGACCTACACAAGACCCACACAAGACCCTACACAAGACCTACACAAGACCCTACACAAGAGCTACACAAGACTCAAGCAAGGCCTACACTAGACCCACAGAAGACCCACACAAGACCCACACAAGACCTACACAAGACCTACACAAGAAAGAAACACGACCTACAAAAGACCCACACAAGGCCTACGCAAGACCTACACAAGACTTACACAAGACTCAAACAAGACCTACACAAGACCCACACAAGGCCTATGGAAGACCTACACAAGACCCACACAAAACATACACAAGATCCACACAGGAGGTACACAAGACAAACAAAAGACCTACACAAGACCCACACAAAACATACACAAGCCCTACACAAGACCTACACGAGACTCAAACAAGACCTACACAAAACCCATACAAGGCCAACACAAGACCTACACAAGACCCACACAACACTTGCACATGACCCACACAAGACCTACACAAGACCTAAATACGACCCACACATGACCTACACAAGATCTACACAAGAACAACACAAGACCCACACAAGACATACACAAGACCTACACGAGACCCACACAAGACCTTCACAAAACCAACACAAGCCCTTCACAAGACCAATACAAGACCCACACAAGACCTACACAAGACCCATACAGAACCCACACAAGACCTACATAAGCCCGACACAAGACCTACACAAGACCAATACAAGCCCGACACAAGACCTACACATGACCTATACAAGAAATACACAAGACCCACACAAGACCTACACAAGACCCACACAAGACCTATGCAAGACCTATACAAGACCCG
Source organism: Homarus gammarus (assembly GCA_958450375.1). Taxonomy (NCBI): domain Eukaryota; kingdom Metazoa; phylum Arthropoda; class Malacostraca; order Decapoda; family Nephropidae; genus Homarus; species Homarus gammarus. The sequence continues at coordinate 322,193 of CAUDMG010001376.1, read as the reverse complement.
CACAAGACCTACACAAGACCCATACAGAACCCACACAAGTCCTACACAAGACCTATTCAAGACCCGCACAAGACCTACACAAGACCTACACAAGACTCACACAAGACCCACACAAGACCTACACAAGACCCACACAAGCTCGACACAAGACCTAAACAAGACCTATACAAGACTCACACGAGACCCACACAAGACCTACACAAGACCCACACAAGACCTACACAAGACCTATACAAGGCACTAAACAAGACCTACACAAGATCTATACAGAACCCACACAAGCCCTACACAAGACCTACACAAGACCCGCACATGACCTTCACAAGACTCAAAAAAGACCTTCTTCAGACCCACACAAGGCACACACAAGACCTACACAAGACCCACACAAGACCTACACAAGACCCACACAAGACCTACACGAGACCTACACACGACCCACTCAAGACCTACAGAAGATCTACACAAGACCTTAACAAGACCCAAACAAGACATACACAAGGCTTACACAAAACCCAAACAAGGCCTACACTAGACCCACAGAAGACCCACACAATATCTACACAAGACCTACACAAAACCCACACAAGACATACACATGACCTACACAAAACCCACACAAGACCTACACAAGACCCACACAAGACCTACACAAGACCTACACAAGACTCAAAAAAGACCTACTCAAGACCCACACAAGACCTACACAAGACCCACGCAAGACCTACACAAGATCCACACAGGACCTACAGAAGACCCACACAAGACGTACACAAGACCCACACAAAACCAACACAAGACCCACACAAGACCTACACACGGCTGAAACAAGACCTACACAAGACCCACACACGGCCTACACAAGGCCTACACAAGACCCACACAAGACCTACACAAGACCCACACAAGACCTACACAAGACTTACACAAGAATCAACCAAGACCTACACTTGACCCACACAAGGCGTATGTAAGACCTACACAAGACCTACACAAAACTCAAAAAAGACCTATTCAAGACCCAAACATGACCTGCACAAAATCCACGCAAGACCTACACAAGATCCACACAGGACCTACACAAGACCCACACAAGACCTACACGAGACCTACACACGACCCACTCAAGACCTACACAAGATCTACACAAGACCTATACAAGACCCACACAAGACATACACAAGGCTTACACAAAACCCAAACAAGGCCTACACTAGACCTACAGAAGACCCACACAAGACTTACACAAGACGCACACAAGACCTACACAAGACCACACAAGACCCACACAAGACTCACACAAGACCTACACAAGACCCACACAAGACCTACACAAGACCTACACAAGACCCACACAATGCCTACACAAGACCTACACAATGCCTACACAAGACCCTACACAAGACCTACTCAAGACTCAAGCAAGACCTACACAAGACCCAACACAAGACCCACACACCCACTCAAGACGTACACAAGACCCACACAAGACATACACAAGACCCACACAAGACCCTACACATGACCTACACAAGACCCTACACAAGAGCTACACAAGACCCACACAAGACCTACACAAGACCCAACACAAGACCCACACACCCACACAAGATCTACACAAGACCCACATAAGACCTACACAAGACCCACACAAGACCCTACACAAGACCTACACAAGACCCTACACAAGAGCTACACAAGACCAACACAAGACTTACACAAGACCCAACACAAGACCCACACACCCACACAAGACCTACACAAGACCCACACAAGACCTACACGAGACCTACACACGACCCACTCAAGACCTACAGAAGATCTACACAAGACCTATACAAGATCCACACAAGACATACACAAGGCTTACACAAAACCCAAACAAGGCCTACACTAGACCCACAGAAGACCCACACAATACCCACACAAGACCTACACAAGACCTACACACGACCCACTCAAGACCTACACACGATCTACACAAGACCTACACAAAACCCACACAAGACATACACATGACCTACACAAAATCCACACAAGACCTACACAAGACCCACACAAGACCTACCCAAGACCTACACAAGACCCACACAAGGCCTATGCAAGACCTACACAAGACCCACACAAGACCTACCCAAGACCTACACAAAACCCACACAAGGCCTATGCAAGACCTACACAAGACCCACACAAGACCTACACAAGACCTACACAAGACTCAAACAAGACCGACACAAGACCCAACAAGGCTACGCAAGACCAACACAAGACCTACACAAGACCCTACACAAGAGCTACAAAAGACTCAAGCAAGACCAACTCAAGACCTACACAAAACCTACACAAGACCAACACAAGACCTACACAGGACCTACCAAAGACCTACACAACACCTACACAAGACCCACAAAAGACCTAAACAAGACCCACACAAGACCTACACAAGACTTACACAAGAATCAAACAAGACCTACGCAAGACCCACACAAGGCCTATGCAAGACCTACGCAAGACCTACACAAGACTCAAAAAAGACCTACTCAAGAACCACACAAGACCTACACAAGACCCACGCAAGACCTACGCAAAACCTACACAAGACCAACACAAGACCTACACAGGACCTACAAAAGACCTACACAACACCTACACAAGACCCACACAAGACCTACACAAGATTTACACAAGAATCAAACAAGACCTACACAAGACCCACACAAGACCTACACAAGACCTAAACAGGACCCACACAAGAAACTACACAAAATCTACAAAAAGACCTACACAAGACCCACACAAGACCTACACAAGACTCACACAAGATCTACACAAGACTCACACAAAACATACACAAGCCCTACACAATACCTACAAAAGACTCAAACAAGACCTACACAAGACCCAACATGGCCTACACAAGACCTACACAAGACCTACACAAGACCCTACACAAGAGCTACACAAGACTCAAGCAAAACCCGCACAAGACCTACACAAAACTTACACAAGACCAACACAAGACCTACACAAGGCCTACACAAGACCTACACAAGATTCACAAAAGACCTACACAAGATCTACACAAGACGCACACCAGACTTACACAAGACTACACAAGACCCACACAAGACCCACACAAGACCTACACAAGACCTAAACAGGACCCACACAAGAAACTACACAAAATCTACAAAAAGACCTACACAAGACCCACACAAGACATACACAAGACCTATACAAGACCCACACAAGACCTACACAATCCCGACACAAGACCTACACAAGACCTATACAAAGCCTAAACAAGACCTACACAAAACCTACACAAGAACCATACAGAGCCCACACAAGCCCTACAGAAGACCTATACATGACTCACACAAGACCCACACAAGACCTACACAAGACCCACACAAGACATACACAAGACCTATACAAGGCCAAAACAAGGCCTACACAAGACAAACACAAGACCCATACAGAATCCACACATGCCCTACACAAAACCTATACAAGAGCCGCACAAAACCTACACAACACCTACACAAAACCCACACAAGACCTAAACCAGACCTACACAAGACCTACACAGGACTCAAACAAGATCTACTTAAGACCCACACAAGGCATACACAAGACCAACACAAGACCCACACAAGACCCACTCAAGACCTAGACAAGACCCACACAAGACCCACACAAGACCCACTCAAGACCCACACAAGACCCACTCAAGACCTAGACAAGACCCACACAAGACCCACACAAGACCCACACAAGACCCACTCAAGACCTAGACAAGACCCACACAAGACCCACATAAGACCTACACAATACCCACACAAGACCTAAACAAGGCACATACATGACCTACACAAAACCTACGCAACACCTACACAAGACCTACACAAGACTTACACAAGACCCACACAAGACCTAAACAAAACCTACACAAGACTCAAACAAGACCGACACAAGACCCAACAAGGCCTACACGAGACCTACACAAGACCTACACAAGAATCAAACAAGACCTACACAATACCCTCACAAGGCCTACGCAAGACCTATGCAAGACCCACACAAGACCTACACAAGATATACACAAGACCGACACAAGACCCACACAAGACATACACAAAACCCACACAAGACCTACACAAGACCTACACAAAGAGCTACACAAGACTCAAGCAAGACCAGCACAAGACCTACACAAGACATACACAAGACCCACACAATACATACACAAGCCCTACAAAAGACCAACACACCCACACAAAACCTACACAAGACCTACACAACAATCAAACAAGACCTACACAATACCCTCACAAGGCCTATGCAAGACCTATGCAAGACCCACACAAGACCTACACAAGATATACAAAAGATCGACACAAGACCCACACAAGACATACACAAAATCCACACAAGACCTACACAAGACACACACAAGACCTACACAAGACCTACACAAGACTCAAACAAGACCTACACAAGACCTACACAAGACCTACACAAGACCCTACACAAGACCTACACAAGTCTCACACAAGACCTACGCAAGACCTACACACGAAACAAACAAGACCTACAGAAGACCCACACAAGGCCTACGCAAGACCTACACAAGACTTACACAAGACCTCCACAAGACTCAAACAAGACCTACACGAGACCTACACAAGGCCTATGGAAGACCTACACAAGATCCACACAGGACCTACACAAGACCCACAAAAGACCTACACAAGACCCACACAAAACCTACACAAGCCATACACAAGACCTACACAAGACTCAAACAAAACCTACACAAAACCCATACAAGGCCTACACAAGACCTACACAAGACCCACACAAGACTAGCACATGACCCGCACAAGACCTACACAAGACCTAAACACGACCCACACAAGACCTACACAAGATCTACACAAGCCCGACACAAGACCCACAAAAGACAAACACAAGACCTACACAAGACCCACACAAGACCTACACAAAACCCACACAAGCCCTACACAAAACCAATACAAGACCCACACAAGACCCACACAAGACCCACAACAGACCCACACAAGACCTACACAAGACCTATGCAAGGCCTAAATAAGACCTACACAAGACCTACACAGGACCCATACAAAACCCACACAAGACCTACACAAGCCCGACACAAGACCTACACAAGACCAATACAAGTCTCACAGAAGACACACACAAGACCTACACAAGCCCGACACAAAACCTACACAAGACCTATACAAGACTCACGCAAGACCCACATAAGACCTACACAAGACCCACACAAGACCTATACAAGACCTATACAAGACCCTCACAAGACCTACACAAGACCCATACAGAACCCACACAAGTCCTACACAAGACCTATACAAGACCTGCACAAGACCTACACACGACCTATACAAGACTCACACAAGACCCACACAAGACCTACACAAGGCCCACGCAAGCCCGACACAAGACCTACACAAAACCTATACAAGACTCACACAAGACCCACACAAGACCAGCACAAGACCCACACAAGACCTACACAAGACCTATACAAGGCCTAAACAAGACCTACACAAGACCTATACAGAACCCACACAAGCCCTACACAAGACCTACACAAGACCCGCACATGACCTTCACAAGACTCAAAAAAGACCTTCTTCAGACCCACACAAGGCCTACACAAGACCAACACAAGACCCACACAAGACCTACACAAGACCTACACAAGACTCAAACAAGACCGACACAAGACCCAAAGAGGCCTACGCAAGACCAACACAAGACCTACACAAGACCCTACGCTAGAGCTACTAAAGACTCAAGCAAGACCAACTCAAGACCTACACAAAACCTACACAAGACCAACACAAGACCTACACAGGACCTACAAAAGACCTACACAACACCTACACAAGACCCACAACAGACCAACACAAGACCCACACAAGACCTACACAAGACTTACACAAGAATCAAGCAAGACCTACACAAGACCTACACAAGACCTACACAAGACCATACACAAGACCTACACAAGACCCTACACAAGAGCTACACAAGACCCACACAAGACCTACACAAGACCCTACACAAGACCCACACACCCACACAAGACGTACATAAGACCCACACAAGACCTACACAAGACCCACACAAAACCCTAAACAAGACCTACACAAGACCCTACACAAGAGCTACACAAGACCCACGCAAGACCTACACAAGACCCTACACAAGAGCTACACAAGACTCAAGCAAGTCCTACACTCGACTTACAGAAGACCCACACAAGACCCACACAAGACCTACACATGACCTACACAAGAAACAAACACGACCTACAAAAGACCCACACAAGGCCTACGCAAGACCTACACAAGACTTACACAACACCTACACAAGACTCAAACAAGACCTACACAAGACCCACACAAGGCCTATGGAAGACCTACACAAGACCCACACAAAACCTACACAAGATCCACACAGGACGTACACAAGACCCACAAAAGACCTACACAAGACCCACACAAAACATACACAAGCCCTACACAAGACCTACACGAGACTCAAACAAGACCTACACAAAACCCATACAAGGCCAACACAAGACCTACACAAGAACCACACAAGACTTGCACATGACCCACACAAGATCTACACAAGACCGACACAAGACCCCACACAAGACCTACACGAGACTCAAACAAGACCTACACAAAACCCATACAAGGCCAACACAAGACCTACACAAGACCCACACAACACTTGCACATGACCCACACAAGACCTACACAAGACCTAAACACGACCCACACATGACCTACACAAGATCTACACAAGACCAACACAACACCCACACAAGTCATACACAAGACCTACACAAGACCCACACAAGACCTACACAAAACCCACACAAGCCCTACACAAGACCAATACAAGACCCACACAAGACCTACACAAGACCCATACAGAACCCACACAAGACCTACATAAGCCCGACACAAGACCTACACAAGACCTATATAAGCCCGACACAAGACCTACACATGACTTATACAAGAATTACACAAGACCCACACAAGACCTACACAAGACCCACACAAGACCTATGCAAGACCTATACAAGACCCGCACAAGACCTACACAAGACCCATACAGAACCCACACAAGTCCTACACAAGACCTATTCAAGACCCGCACAAGACCTACACAAGACCTATACAAGACTCACACAAGACCCACACAAGACCTACACAAGACCCACACAAGCTCGACACAAGACCTAAACAAGACCTATACAAGACTCACACAAGACCCACACAAGACCTACACAAGACCCACACAAGACCTACACAAGACCTATACAAGGCACTAAACAAGACCTACACAAGGCCTATACAGAACCCACACAACCCCTACACAAGACCTACACAAGACCCGCACATGACCTTCAAAAGACTCAAAAAAGACCTTCTTCAGACCCACACAAGGCACACACAAGACCTACACAAGACCCACACAAGACCTACACAAGACCCACACAAGACCTACACGAGACCTACACACGACCCACTCAAGACCTACAGAAGATCTACACAAGACCTTTACAAGACCCAAACAAGACATACACAAGGCTTACACAAAACCCAAACAAGGCCTACACTAGACCCACAGAAGACCCACACAATACCCACACAAGACCTACACAAGACCAACACACGACCCACTCAAGACCTACACAATATCTACACAAGACCTACACAAAACCCACACAAGACATACACATGACCTACACAAAACCCACACAAGACCTACACAAGACCCACACAAGACCTACACAAGACCCTACGCAAGAGCTACTAAAGACTCATGCAAGACCAACTCAAGACCTACACAAAACCTACACAAGACCAACACAAGACCTACACAGGACCTACAAAAGACCTACACAACACCTACACAAGACCCACAAAAGACCTACACAAGACCCACACAAGACCTACACAAGACCTACACAAGACTCAAGAAAGACCTACTCAAGTCCCACACAAGACCTACACAAGACCCACGCAAGACCTACACAAGATCCACACAGGACCTACAGAAGACCCACATAAGACGTACACAAGACCCACATAAAACCAACACAAGACCCACACAAGACCTACACACGGCTGAAACAAGACCTACACAAGACCCACACACGGCCTATACAAGGCCTACACAAGACCCACACAAGACCTACACAAGACCCACACAAGACCTACACAAGACCTTCACAAGAATCAACCAAGACCTACACTTGACCCATACAAGGCGTATGTAAGACCTACACAAGACCTACACAAAACTCAAAAAAGACCTACTCAAGACCACACATGACCGACACAAAATCAACGCAAGACCTACACAAGATCCACACAGGACCTACACAAGACCCACACAAGACCTACACGAGACCTACACACGACCCACTCAAGACCTACACAAGATCTACACAAGACCTATACAAGACCCACACAAGACATACACAAGGCTTACACAAAACCCAAACAAGGCCTACACTAGACCCACAGAAGACCCACACAAGACTTACACAAGACGCACACAAGACCTACACAAGACCACACAAGACCCACACAAGACTCACACAAGACCTACACGAGACCCACACAAGACCTACACAAGAATAAAACAAGACCTACACAAGACCCACACAAGGCCTATGCAAGACCTACACAAGACCTACACAAGACTCAAAAAAGACCTACTCAAGAACCACACAAGACCTACACAAGACCCACGCAAGACCTACACAAAACCTACACAAGACCAACACAAGACCTACACAGGACCTACAAAAGACCTACACAACACCTACACAAGACCCACACAAGACCTACACAAGATTTACACAAGAATCAAACAAGACCTACACAAGACCCACACAAGGCCTATGCAAGAGCTACACAAGACCTACACAAGACTCAAGAAAGACCTACTCAAGAACCACACAAGACCTACACAAGACATACTCAAGACCCACACAAGCCTACCACAAGACCAACACAAGAGTTACACAAGAACCACACAAGACCTACACAAGACCTAAACTCGACCCACACAGGACCTACACAAGATCTAAACAAGACCGACACAAGACCCACACAAGACATACACAAGACCCACACAGGACCCACAAAAGACCTACACAAGACCCACACAAGACCTACACAAGACCTATACAAGACCCACACAAGACGCACACAAGACCTACACAAGACCTACACAAGGCCTAAACAGGACCTACACAAGACCCATGCAGAACCCACACAACCCCTACATAAGACCTATACAAGACTCACACAAAACCAACACAAGACCTACAGAAGACCAACAAAAAACCTACACAATACCCACACAAGACCTAAACAAGGCCCATACAAGACCTACACAAGACCTACACAAGACCCACACAAGACCTACACAAGACCTACACAAGACCCACACAAGACCTAAACAAAACCTACACAAGACTCAATCAAGACCGACACAAGACCCAACAAGGCCTACACGAGACCTACACAAGACCTACACAAGAGCTACACAAGACTCAAGCAAGACGAGCACAAGACCTACACGAAACCTACACAAGACCAATACAAGACCTTCACAAGACCTACAAAAGAACAACACACCCACACAAGACCTACACAATACCTTCACAAGGCCTACGCAATTCCTATAAAAGACCCACACAAGACCTACACAAGACCTACACAAGACCTACACCAGACCCACAAAATACCTACACAAGACTGATACAAGACCCACACAAGACCCACACAAGACCTACACAAGACCTATACAAGAACCACACAAGACCCACACAAGACCTACACAAGACCTACACAACGCCTAAACAAGACATACACAAGACCTACACAAGACCCATACACAACCCACACAAGCTCTACACAAGACCTATACAAGACTCACACAAGACCCACACAAGACCTACACAAGACCTACACAACGCCTAAACAAGACATACACAAGACCTACACAAGACCCATACACAACCCACACTAGACCTACACAAGACCCACACAAGACCCATCACAAGACGTACACAAGACTTACACAAGACCCTCACAAGGCCTTCGCAACACCTACACAAGACCTACACAAGACCTACACAAGCCCCACACAAGACCCACACAAGACCTACACAAAACCCAGACAAGGCCTACACATGACCTACACAAGACCTATACAAGACCCAGACAAGACCCACACAAGACTTACACAAGACGCACACAAGACCTACACAAGACCCACACAAGACCCACACAAGACCTACACAAGACTCAAGCAAGACCTACAAAAGACCTACACAAGACCCACACAAGACCTAGACAAAACCCAGACAAGTCCTACACATGACCTACACAAGACCTATACAAGACCCAGACAAGACCCACACATGACTTACACAAGACGCACACAAGACCTACACAACACCTACACAAGACCCACACAATGCCTACAAAAGACCTACACAAGACCTACACAAGACCCTACACAAGACCTACACAAGACCCAAGCAAGACCTACACAAGACCTACACAAAACCTACACTAGACCTACATAAGAACCTCACAAGACCTACACAAGACCTACACATGAATGACACACCCACACAAGACCTACACAAGACCCACATAAGACCTACACAAGACCTAAACAAGACCTACACAAGACCTCCACAAGAGTGAAAAAAGACCTACACCAGACCTACACAAAACCTACACAAGACCCACACAAGACCTACACTAGACCTACACACGAGACAAACAACACCGACACAAGACCCAACAAGGCCTACACAAGACCTACACAAAACCTACACTAGACCTACATAAGAACCTCACAAGACCTACACAAGACCTACACATGAATGACACACCCACACAAGACCTACACAAGACCCACATAAGACCTACACAAGACCTAAACAAGACCTACACAAGACCTCCACAAGAGTGAAAAAAGACCTACACCAGACCTACACAAAACCTACACAAGACCCACACAAGACCTACACTAGACCTACACACGAGACAAACAACACCGACACAAGACCCAACAAGGCTTACACAAGACCTACACAAGACCTACAGAAGACCCAACACAGGAGCTACACAAGACTCAAGCAAGACTTACACAAGACCTACACAAAACCTACACAAGACCCACACAAGACCTACAAAAGACCTACACAAGACCCACGCACCTACACAAAACCTACACAAGACCCACACACCTACACAAGACCTACACAAGACTCAAACAAGACCTACTTAAGACCCACACAAGGCATACACAAGACCTACACAAGACCCACACAAACCCTACACAAGACCTACACAAGACTCAAACAAGACCAAAACAAGACCCACACAAAGCCTACACAAGACCTACACAAGACCCACGAAAGACCCACACAAGACCCACACAAGACCTACACAAGACCTACACACAACCCACTCAAGAACTACACAAGATCTACACAAGACCTACACAAGACCCACACAAGACATACACAAGGCCTACACAAGACCCACACAAGACCCACAACAAGACTTACACAAAACTCACACAAGGCCTACACAAGACCTACACAAGACCCACAAAAGACTTACACATGACCCACACACGCCCTACACAAGACCTAAACACTAGACACACAAGACCTACACAAGATCTACACAAGCCCGACACAAGACCAACACAAAACATACACAAGACCTACACAAGACCCACACATGACCTACACAAAACCCACACAAGCCCTACACAAGACCTATACAAGACCCACACAAGACCCACACAAGACCTACACAAGCCCGACACAAGACCTACACAAGACCTATACAAGGCTTAAACAAGACCTACACAAGACCTATACAAGACCCATACAGAACCCACACAAGCCCTACACAAGACCTATACAAGACTCACACAAGACCCACACAAGACCTACACAAGACCCACACAAGACCTTCACAAGACCTATACAAGGCCTAAACAAGACCTACACAAAACAAGCACATGACCCATACAGAACCCACACATTCCCTGCACAAGACCTATACAAGACCCACACAAGACCTAAACAAGACCAAACAAGACTCAAACAAGACCTACTTAAGACCCACACAAGGCATACACAAGACCAACACAAGACCCACACAAGACCTACACAGGACCTACACAAGACTCAAAGAAGACCTACACAAGACCCACACAAGACCTACACAAGACCCACACAAGACCTACACAAGACCTACACACGACCCACTCAAGACCTACACAAGATCTACACAAGACCTACACAAGACTCACACAAGACATACACAAGACCTACACAAGACCCATACAGAACCCACACAAGACTCACACAAGACCTACAGAAGACCTACAGAAAACCTACACAAGACCTACACAAGACCTTGTTATGAGTTGGGGATTTAGAAACTGTTTTAGAATATAGTTTAAAGTCTACCCAGATCCCAACAGGCAACAACAATAATAAAACTAAACAAACAAAGACAATCGGACTATAAAAGGGTAGACAAAGGATGAGAGTTTTTGTTGTGTATAATAAAGTACCATAAATTCCTTAACAAAATATCCAGCTTTCTATAATTTACCCTTAACCATACTTAACTTAAACATGCGCAACATTGGCTTACCAGTATATACATATTCATACAACATAGAACAATCTGAAGCAAGTGGAATTGGGAGGTAATATAGGGTTACAACACTCAAGTGCGGTGCTGAAGTGTCTGACGAGTAGGGCTGAGTATTGAAGAAGATGGTAGGTAGTCACTGTGCCGTAGGTTTCCAGGATAGGTAATCCAAGTGTGGGCACTTCCCAGAGTGAAATGAACTCTCCTCGATCCGGAGCTGATGAGGAAGAGTTGGAGGGGGTGACGCAACAACCAGGATATGTAGAAAGGAAACCCGAAGTGGTGACTAAGACTAGTCATACTCGGGTCGCTTCCCTAGATGGCGTTGCTCTGTAGTGCTGGGTAGTTAGATCATGACACAATAGATGGCGTGGTACGTATTAACCTACACAAGACCCAAACAAGACCTACACAAGACCCACACAAGACTCACACAAGACCCACAGAATACCTACACAAGACCCACACAAGACCTACACAAGACCGACACAAGACCTACACAAGACCTACACAAGACCCACACAAGACCTACACAAGACCCACACAAGACCTACACAAGACATACTCAAGACCCACACAAGTCTACCACAAGACCCACACAAGACGCACACAACACCTACACAAGGCCTACACAAGACCTACACAAGACCCACACAAGACCCACACAATACCAACACAAGACCCACACAAGACTCACACAAGATCCACACAAGACTTACACAAGACCCACACAAGACCTACACAAGACCTACACAAGACCTACAGAAGGCCCTCACAAGACCTACACAAGACCTACACAAGACCCATAGAGAACCCACACAAGACTTACACAAGACCCACCAAAGACCTACACAAGACTTACACAAGACCCACACAAGACCCATACAAGACCTACACAAGACCCACACAAGACCTACACAAGATCCATACAGAACCCACACAAGACCCACACAAGACCTACACAAGACCCACTCAAGACCTATACAAGACCTACACAAGACCTTCACAAGACCTTCACAAGACCCACACAAGACCCACACAAGACCTACACAAGACCCACACAAGACCCACACAGGACCCACACAAGACCCACACAAGACCCATACAAGACCTACACAAGACCCACACAAGACCTACACAAGACCCACACAAGACCCACACAGGACCCACACAAGACCCACACAAGACCCATACAAGACCTACACAAGACCCACACAAGAAGCATACAAGACCCATACAAGACCTACACAAGACCTACACAAGACCCACTTAAGACCCACACAAGACCTACTCAAGACCCACACAAGACGTACACAAGGCCCACACAAGACCAACACAAGACCTATACAAAACCTACACAAGACCCACACAAGACCTACACAATACCCACACAAGACCCACACAAGACCTATACAAGACCTACCTAAGACCCATACAAGACCTACACAAGATCTTCCCCTGATATTATTTAATTGTCGACTATAAACACAAAGTTGTCAGCTTAATGAACCGAGGTGTCTGTTTCTGCCCGATCCGAGGCTGCTGATAATCAGGCAGTCGACACAGATCAACACTTGACTTGTGAAGCCATTATTATCTTACAGTCATATGCATATATGTTACGGGGAATCTGTTTAATTGGGGAGTTCACATTATCCCAAAAATATTTAGTCATTTCTTGTTATTGCTGTGCTCGTCAGCTAAGCTAACCTAACATAATTAGTTACAAAACTAGCGGTTAGCTATACAAGACTAACCAGGTTATCCGATAATTACAAGACTAGTGAGGTTATCCTAAATATCTTGTGCTTGTAAGACCTCACTTGGATTACACGGTTCTGTTCTGATCACTGTAATATAGAATGGATATACAAATTAAATCCCTAGAAAGCATTCAGAGGAGGATGACAAGACTAATCCCGGGCATTAGGTAACCTTGACTACAAAGATACATTATAGCATCTTAATTTGCACTCCCTCGAGAGACGTAGATTGAGGGACGATATGAACGCGGTGTATAAATGGTGATATAACAAAGGTACTCAACCTATCCTACCAGGAGCGAACTCGAAGCAATGGTTTTAAATTAGACAAATTTTTATTTAGGCGCTAGATAGGTAAACATTGGTTTGGAAATGGAATAGTGAATAAGTGGAACAAGTTACCAAACGTCATCAATAACTCGAACACGCTGAGTAGCTTCAAGTATAGGTTGGATGGATATATGAACGATAGGGCTTGGATGTAAGCGGGGTTGTCTTTTAGGGGCCATTTGGCCTGCTGCAGTCTCCTCCATTCTTCTGTTCTTATTGCGATATGTTAGCTGACCGTAGCGGCGATAATAAGAAATTCCTAATTATTCTAGGGATTATATGTGAAATACCTTGTTACAGAAGTTATCTGTAATGTAGTATCAAACGATATTATCTTTTGATGGTATATACTGTATTCTGTAAAAAAGGCATCACCTCTCCGGAATGTATATGCTCTCTAATAAGGCATACCGATAGAACACAGAGGGTCAACGTACATGGTTTTATATCTGAGTGGGGCTGTGTAACTAGTGCTGTTCCCCAGGCTCAGTACTGGGCCCACTCTACATAAACGATCTAGATACTGGGACCAGCAGTGACATAAGCAAGTTTGGGGATCACACCAAAATAGGGCGGCTGATTAATTCAGGGCAGGTTGCAAATGCACTACAGGAGAATTTAAATAAATTGTAGGAGTGGTCAGAAAATGGCAAATGAAACTCAATACCAGCAAGTGCAGCGTACTTAATATTGGAAGAACAAATACTGTCAATGTATACAGCCTTAACAACATCAACCTAGAGAAGTCGATTTGTGAAAGAGACTTAGGGGTACTCGCAAGCCCGGACCTTCGGCCTAGAAAACAGTGCGTTAATGTTCGATATTAAGGCAAACAAAGTATTAGGTTTTATATCTTGAAGTGTAAGTAATAAGAGTGCGGAGGTCATATTGCAATATATCTTGCGCTAGTCAGGCTGCACCTCGATTATGCTGTTCAGATCTGGTGCTCATATAGAATGGATATCAATTCCCGTGAATCGGTGCAGTGAAGAATGACGAAAATGATTCCGGGACTTAGAAACCTTCCCTATCAAGATAGATTAAAGAAACTAAACTTGCATTCCCTAGAAAGACGAGGAGTGCGGGGAGATATGATAGAAGTATTTAAGTGGGTGAAAGGAATAAAAAGAGGGATATAGAGAAAGTTCTTACAATATCCGAGCAGGATAAGTTTAGGTTTAGGAGGGAGATAGGAAGAAACTGGTTCACAAATATGGTGGTAGATGAGTGGAACACTGGGACACTGGAAAGTTTTAAAGGAAGGCTAGATAGATTCATGGACGATAGAGAGAGGTTGTAACTCTCGACAGGAGTTGCCATGTGCAGGCCAACCGGCCTATTGCAGACACCTTATTTTCTTATGGTCTTATGTTCTCTAGGAAAACAAATAGACACATATATTCCTGAGAACTCAATTGTGATGTCGAGAAAGACATACTTCCTTGTATAACGAACATGAAGGTCTCACCCTCCTCTGTATATATACACCTTGTTTTGTACTTCTCTTTAGTCTGTACTCACCCCTGAAGATGTGAATTACACGAAAGCGCTTGGGAACTTCGTGTTTTCTTCGTTCCTTGTGGTTATCAGCATATACCTAGATCACGTGCACCTACAGTGATTTACTTGCATATATATATATATATATATATATATATATATATATATATACATATATATATATAATCAACGACCTCACCAGCAAGGATTCGAACCCTCGACCTACTGGGTGTGACTAGGGAACGCTTACCGGCTAGTCCGCGTGTTAAATGGACTAAAAATGAAGTATATATATATATATATATATATATATATATATATATATATATATATATATATATATATATATACATATATATATACATATATATATATATATATATATATATATATATATATATATATATATATATATATATATATATGTATATATATATGTATATATATATATGTATATATATATATGATATATATATATATATATATATATATATATATATATATATATACTGTATATATATATATATATATGTAATATTCAGAAATTTCAGAGTAATTTCGAATGCCCCGCCATTGGCAACACTGAGCGTTCAAGGTCATGGGAGGGGAGAGAGCGCTCCCTGCTCATAGCGGGAGATGGTGGAATTAGGCCTATGATATTAAATGTAGTTTACCGATTTAATAATGATGCGATTCATGAAGTAAGGGACTATTATTGAATTTTAAATTATTATAGATCGTTTAGCAGTCTGAATAATGTTACGGGTGTCCCAAGGAGTTATTAGTTAGGCGGAAAATAAGTCACGTAGGCCTAAGCTCACGCCTTGAGAGAACTTGACGATGCCTCTCCCTCAGTCCCGGATAGCACTCACGCAAACAAGACGTCCCCGCGCGTCTGTCCCAGGAATAGTCACGTGGCCTAGTCACCTGTGCTGAAATATTGCAGTATAACAAGTAAGTCTCATTCGATCTGAGACAGGGTTAGATAGGGCAGTGATAAAGTAAACTAGAGCTAGCAGTGAGTTCATTTCAGGGTTTCCGCCAGAACCCACTTGACTGGAGTTGACCCGGGGTTGACTGCGAGAGAGACTGCCGTTTGAGACTGCCGTTGATGATTGAGGGTGGCGATTGTCGCCATTGGACCGATCAAAGTAGGCCTGTCACTGTTTAGCGGGGTAGCAAAGGATCTCTTGAGTGAACGAGTGCTCCGGACAACTAAACGACACGGGACGCTAAAGCTTCTCTCAACTGTACAAGGTCTGATTGGCTCACTCCCGTCCGCTTTATGGACGCACTGGGAGTACACTGAGGCTATCTGAGTAGACTAATGGTCACACACGGAGACCGTGAGTCTAGGTCTCTAGGAGATACCTGGAGGAACATTTTCCCTCCCTTATTACGGGTGTAGTTTAATAGTTTCTAGATACTTTTGATAATATTGTTTTGAATGTTTGTGCCATCAAGTGGAACCAGAGTGATACTGTGATTTGATTCTTTTAATGCCTCTGATTGTTCTTCATAATTCTGATCTCAGGTATAACCTTGTTCCCCAGAGTAGTGGTTAGGTTAGGTTAGGAAGTGTGCATCTGTTGGGGTGCTATAATTTTGTTGAGTGCCCTTAAGGCCTATTCATTGTAGAGTATTTAATTTCATATTTTATTACCATTTCCTCAGTGACTGATATAATTTTGTTGAGTGCCCTTAAGGCCTATTCATTGTAGAGTAGTTAATTTCTATTTTTTTAATACCTAAGTGACTGATATTATTGTGTGAAAGCCTTTAAGGCCTGTTTCATGTGTGCACGCAACAGTTCTTAATACTTCAAATTTATTGTTGCCTGAGTTTCTAATAATTTTTATATCATGTATAACTTTTATTCCCCAGAGTAGTGTTTTAAGTTCAAGTTGAGAGGTGGGCATATTGGTGTACCATTATTTGATTGTGTTTGTAGTGTTGGAGGGAATATAAGTGTCTAAATTTTACAGTGTGTCTCATTCATCCCAGTCACAGATGCTATCCTTCCACGGGTCACGGACAATTTATTTTGTTTAGTAGATTTAAGTGTTCTTGTGCTGGGTCGGGATTTTTCTCAAAGGGTCGCTTCCACTGCAATTACCATCTATTAATTTTAAATAAACCCCAAGTCAAGTGAGAAATTAGTCCAGTAAATTCCGACCGGTTACATATATATATATATATATATATATATGCAAGTAAATCACTGTAGGTGCGCGTGATCTAGGTATATGCTGATAATCACAAGGAAAGAAGAAAACACGAAGTTCCCAAGCGCTTTCGTGTAATTCACATCTTCAGGGGTGAGTACAGACTAGAGAGAGTAATACAAACCAAGGTGTATATATACAGAGGAGGGTGAGACCAGGTCCACAATGGTAATGACCCTACTAATCTTTAAATAGCACACAACGGTTGGTGGTCAGGTCAGAGGGTAAGGTGACCCAACTTTCTCACCTGGTTACAAATCTTCTTAATTACAAAATTGTCCAGTTTGTACAGGCCATTACTCAAATTCATGTTGAATGCTTCGGTATGTTTAATAAGACTAGATTCTATGATGTTCCTACTATCAATTGAATTACAAGGTAATATTGAGGAAGCATTATCCCAGTCAATGCAATGCTTGTTATCCCTCAAATGAACAAACAGCATTGGATTCCTGGCCTGTCCTAACTCTCTATTTGTGTTGTTTAATTCTAGTTGCAAGATCTTTACCTGTCTGGCCTAAGTAAAACATATTATATTCCTTGCAAGGAACTTTATAGATACAACCAATTGTGTTGTTGGGGGAGTTCTTGATTAACATTTGTTTAACAGTGCATGAGTTTTTAAATGCCACATTGACGTTCCAGGTTTTTAGTTGTGAATGAATGTGTTTTCTTCTTTCCTTGTGGTTATCAGCATATATATATTTATATATATTTATATATATACACACAAGAGGATACTTGTTATTCTTAAAATTATGTGAAGCAACTTAATGTTACAGGTCACATCACACTTGTTTTAAACTCACGCTGCAAGTACACTAAGTACTGAAGCTATACATGACAGCTAACTATTTACTCTTGCACTGGTGTTTATCCCCCAACTATCACAATCCCAAGGGAGGGCGACATAACACAGTACACTACCATAATCTCCTATTGACAACTGCAATATACCCCAACAGCGAGGACACAGCCGGGATATATTCTATAATTCACAAAGGCATCAGAGTCCCCCGATTATACAAATATAGCCCCTTGATAATCCTAGTGAAAAAAAATACATACATATTCTTTTTTCCAGCGTATCCCGAGAGCAGGTTATAAAATCATCAGGTGTATTAATTAGCAAGGTACACATTAATTATTAACCTGTATAAACATTATGATTTTGGATGAAGTATTTAACAATCCAGAGTTATATACGGAGCACTACACACACAGCATCACATCATACTTATACCGTATAGGCAACTCCAGTACCCCACCCTGTAATAATGAACACCCGCCAGCTTCCTGCCCGCACTGACGCTCTTTCTGTATAAGACAGATAATCGTGCTGTATGTAATTATTTGTTTTCACAGACGGTCAGACACAGAACCAGTACAGTACAGGACAGTGAGAGAGAGAGAGAGAGAGAGAGAGAGAGAGAGAGAGAGAGAGAGAGAGAGAGAGAGAGAGAGAGAGAGAGAGAGTATAGGTAAAGGAAGAAATGGTGAGTAAAGACAGAGGAAGAAGAACGAGTACAGGTAGAGGAAGAAGAGGGAGTTGTATAGGTACAAGAAGAAGAGGGAGAATAAAGGTATAGGGAGAGAATATGTAGAAGGAGAAGAAGAACGAGTACAGTTACAGGGAGAAGAGGGAGAGTACAGAGAGAGGAAGAAGAGGGAGAAGAGGGAGAGTACAGGAAGAAGGATAAGAGGGAGATCACAGGTAGAGGGAAAAGGGGAAGAGTACAAATAGAGGGAGAGTAGGGAGACTACACTAGAGGGAGAGGAAGAGCACAAGTAAAGGAAGCATAGGTAAAGTACAGGTAGAGGGAGAAGATGGAGAGTACTGGTAGATGGAGAAGAGGGAGAGTACTGGTGGAGGGAGAATAGGGAGAGTACAGGTAGAGAAAAAGAGGGAGAGTACTGATGGAGGGAGAAGAGGGAGAGTACAAGTAGAGAAGAAGAGGGAGAGTACTGGTGGAGGGAGAAGAGGGAGAGTACAGGTAGAGAAGAAGAGGGAGAGTACTGGTGGAGGGAGAAGAGGGAGAGTACAGGTAGAGAAGAAGAGGGAGAGTACTGGTGGAGGGAGAAGAGGGAGAGTACAGGTAGAGAAAAAGAGGGAGAGTACTGGTGGAGGGAGAAGAGGGAGAGTACAGGTAGAGAAAAAGAGGGAGAGTACAGGTAGAGAAGAAGAGGGAGAGTACTGGTGGAGGGAGAAGAGGGAGTGTAATGGTGGAGGGAGAAGAGGGAGAGTACAGGTAGAGGGAGAAGAGGGAGTGTAATGGTGGAGGGAGAAGAGGGAGTGTAATAGTGGAGGGAGTGTAATGGTGGAGGGAGAAGAGGGAGAGTACAGGTAGAGGGAGAAGAGGGAGAGTACTGGTGGAGGGAGAAGAGGGAGAGTACAGGTAGAGGGAGAAGAGGGAGAGTACAGGTAGAGAAGAAGAGGGAGAGTACAGGTAGAGAAGAAGAGGGAGAGTACTGGTGGAGGGAGAAGAGGGAGAGTACTGGTGGAGGGAGAAGAGGGAGAGTACAGGTAGAGAAGAAGAGGGAGAGTACAGGTAGAGAAGAAGAGGGAGAGTACGGGTAGAGGGAGAAGAGGGAGTGTAATGGTGGAGGGAGAAGAGGGAGTGTAATGGTGGAGGGAGAAGAAGGAGAGTACAGGTAGAGGGAGAAGAGGGAGTGTAATGGTGGAGGGAGAAGAATGAGTGTAATGGTGGAGGGAGAAGAGGGAGAGTACAGGTAGAGGGAGAAGAGGGAGAGTACAGGTAGAGAAGAAGAGGGAGAGTACAGGTAGAGAAGAAGAGGGAGAGTACGGGTAGAGGGAGAAGAGGGAGTGTAATGGTGGAGGGAGAAGAAGGAGTGTAATGGTGGAGGGAGAAGAAGGAGAGTACAGGTAGAGGGAGAAGAGGGAGTGTAATGGTGGAGGGAGAAGAGGGAGAGTACGGGTAGAGGGAGAAGAGGGAGTGTAATGGTGGAGGGAGAAGAGGGAGTGTAATGGTGGAGGGAGAAGAAGGAGTGTAATGGTGGAGGGAGAAGAGGGAGTGTAATAGTGGAGGGAGAAGAGGGAGTGTAATAGTGGAGGGAGAAGAGGGAGAGTACAGGTAGAGGGAGAAGAGGGAGTGTAGTGGTGGAGGGAGAAGAGGGAGAGTACAGGTAGAGGGAGAAGAGGGAGTGTAATGGTGGAGGGAGAAGAGGGAGAGTACAGGTAGAGGGAGAAGAGGGAGTGTAATGGTGGAGGGAGAAGAGGGAGAGTACAGGTAGAGGGAGAAGAGGGAGAGTACAGGTAGAGGGAGAAGAGGGAGTGTAATGGTGGAGGGAGAAGAGGGAGAGTACAGGTAGAGGGAGAAGAGGGAGAGTACAGGTAGAGGGAGAAGAGGGAGTGTAATGGTGGAGGGAGAAGAGGGAGAGTACAGGTAGAGGGAGAAGAGGAAGTGTAGTGGTGGAGGGAGAAGAGGGAGAGTACAGGTAGAGGGAGAAGAGGGAGTGTAATGGTGGAGGGAGAAGAGGGAGAGTACAGGTAGAGGGAGAAGAGGGAGAGTACAGGTAGAGGGAGAAGAGAGAGTGTATTGGTGGAGGGAGAAGAGGGAGAGTACAGGTAGAGGGAGAAGAGGGAGAGTACAGGTAGAGGGAGACACAAGTAGTAGCAGGGAGGCTGGGGTCGCTAGTGAACACCCCTCGCAGCGACACTAAAAAGAGTATGGTTCCCTCTCTTGTTTTGCTCACTCACTGATAAAAATCCCTGACGCCCTTGTGTATGTCCACTTTTTTACCTGGTTTTCTACGGTTTCCGTGATAGTTAAAAAGGAACAAAAAGAATACATTTATTGTATGGTTTCGCTGCGGTGTTTTGATTTTAATTTCCGTGGCTTCAGCTTAAATCCCACCCCCCCCCCCTCCCCCAAAAAGTTGAGGTTGTCACTGTAAGCAGGTAAGTCCTCCTCCTCCTCCTCCTTCTTGTTCTTCTTCTTCTCTTCCTCCTTCGCCTCCTTCTGTAACACCATAACACGAAGCACTGATTACTGAAATTCTGACGAGATCTTGGCATGACTTGTCTACACATTATATTTGTGTACAACCTATTGATATTTCTTCACGTTATCCTGTTTACATTTTCTAGAAGGGAGCAGGGACGGATGGACTGACGGACGGAAGAATGCAAGGTAGGGAGGGGAGGTATACAATATGATTTACACACACACACACACACACACACGGACACACACGATCGCTATAAGAACAGCCCAGTCCCAACCATTGTAAAAATTATCAATAATTTGTAATCAACCAGTGTATTCACTCCCAGTCAATCTTACTTTTTGCACTGTCACTATGTTGAAATGGCCTGTAGTATGACCTTCTCCCCACCTATTTACTATATATCATATTTGTATCACTTATGTTACTTGTATTTTATTTGTCAATCAAGAGACCCATTCCCCAATTATGCAACTATATATTTTCAGCCTTCCGGCTGTTATGCTCTTTCAATAAACCATTAATTATTATTATTATTATTATTATTATTATTATTATTATTATTATTATTATTATTATTATTACACACACACACACACACACACACACACACACACACACACACACACACACACACACAAAAAGAGTTTATGCCAAAGCCCTTACTCTTATAGTCACTCACGTGTTAAACTTTCAGCTCCCAAGCGTAAAAAGTACCTGAGATATCGTCCGGACCAGTATCTAAACATACTAATGCTTCGCAATTGGAGTAAAAATAAAGGAGGTGGTGGAGGGATGTGTACATTTATTTACACTGATCTTACAATACATCACTAGCAAGCGTAACCTACCACGACTACCGATAGTACCCTATAACTCTTCCCCGTGTTATCTGAGATTGAAGTCGGAAGTGTGGATCGTAGAAGAAACAAAAAGGTCTACTATTTGTGTGAATCTATAACAAAGAACTACAGTATGGTAAATTAATCGTATTTATCAATGGATTATGGAAATATAAGATCATTACCCCGAAAACTTTAGGTAGGCTATACATAATAATTGCCAAACATTAGACAAGTGGTAAAATCAGCCTCAGAACTTTTTAAGCCTGATGGACCACACTAAGAAAGCCTGATGGAGAGCACAAAGAAGCCCGATGGACCGCACTAAGAAGCCTGATGAACCACACTAAGAAGCCTGATGGACCACACTAAGAAGCATGATGAAGAGCACTAAGAAGCCTGATGGAGAGCACTAAGAAATCTGATGGACCACACTAAGAAGCCTGATGGACCACACTAAGAAGCCTGATGGACTGCACTAAGAAACCTGATGGACAGCACGTAGAAGCCTGATGGAGAGAAGAAAGAACCCTGATGGGCCGTACTAAGAAGCCTGATAGACCGTACTAAGAAGCCTGATGGAAATCACTAAGAAGCCTGATGGAGAGCACTAAGAAACCTGATGGACCACATTAAGAAGCCTGCTGGAAAGAATTAAGAAGCCTAATGGACCGCACTAAGAAGTCTGATAGACCGCACTAAGAAGCCTGATGGAGAGCACTAAGAAGCCTCATGGAGAGCACTAAGAAGCCTGATGGACCACAGAAAGAAGCCTGGTGGACCACACTAAGAAGCCTGATGGACCACACTGAGAAGCCTGATGGACCACACTAAGAAGCCTGAAGAGCACTAAGAAACCTGATGGGCCACACTAAGAAGACTGATGGAAATCACTAAGAAGCCTGATGGACCACACTAAGAAGCCAGAAGGACAACACTAAGAATCCTGATGGACCACACTAAGAAGCCTGATAGACCACACTAAGAAGCTTGATGGACCACACTACGAAGCCTGATGGACCACACTAAGAAGCCTGATAGACCACACAAAGAAGCCTGATGGAGAGAACTAAGAAGACT
Source organism: Homarus gammarus (assembly GCA_958450375.1). Taxonomy (NCBI): domain Eukaryota; kingdom Metazoa; phylum Arthropoda; class Malacostraca; order Decapoda; family Nephropidae; genus Homarus; species Homarus gammarus. The sequence continues at coordinate 297,696 of CAUDMG010001376.1, read as the reverse complement.
GATGGACCACACTAAGAAGCCTGATGGACCACACTCAGAAACATGATGAACCACACTAAGAAGCCTGATGGAGAGAACTAAGAAGCCTGATGGACCACACTCAGAAGCCTGATGAAGAGCACTAAGAAGCCTGATGGACCACACTAAGAAGGCTGATGGACCACACTAAGAAGCATGATGGAGAGCACTAAGAAGCCTGATGGACCACACAAAGAAGCCTGATGGACCACACTAAGAAGCCTGATAGACTGCACTAAGAAACCTGATGGACAGCACTAAGAAGCCTGATGGAGAGAAGAAAGAACCCTGATGGGCCACAGTAAGAAGCATAATGGAAATCACTAAGAAGCCTGATGGAGAGCACTAAGAAGCCTGATGGACCACATTAAGAAGCCTGATGGAGAGTATTAAGAATCCTAATGGACCGCACTAAGAAGTCTGATAGACTGCACTAAGAAGCCTGATGGAGAGCACCAAGAAGCCTGATGGAGAGCACTAAGAAGCCTGATGGAGAGCAATAAGAAGCCTGATGGACCACACTAAGAAGACTGATGGAAATCACTAAGAAGCCTGATGGACCACACTAAGAAACCTGATGGACCACACTAAGAAGCCTGAAGAGCACTAAGAAACCTGATGGGCCACACTAAGAAGACTGATGGAAATCACTAAGAAGCCTGATGGACCACACTAAGAAGCTTGGTGGACAACACTAAGAAACCTGATGGACCACACTAAGAAGCCAGAAAGACAACACTGAGAAGCCTGATGGACTACACTAAGAAGCCTGAAGGTCCGCACTAAGAAGCCTGATGGACCAAACTAAGAAGCCTGATGGAGAGCACTAAGAAACCTGATGGACCGCACTAAGAAGCCTGATGGACCACACTAAGAAACCTGATGGACCACACTAAGAAGCCTGATGGACCACACTAAGAAGCTTGATGGACTACACTACGAAGCCTGATGGACCACACTAAGAAGCCTGATGGACCACACAAAGAAGCCTGAAGAGCACTAAGAAACCTGATGGACAACACAAAGAAGACTGAGGGACCACACTAAGAAGCCTGATGGACCACACTCAGAAACATGATGAACCACACTAAGAAGCCTGATGGACCACACTCAGAAGCCTGATGAAGAGCACTAAGAAGCCTGATGGAGAGTACTAAGAAGCCTGATGGACCACACTAAGAAGCATGATGGAGAGCACTAAGAAGCCTGATGGAGAGCACTAAGAAGCATGATGGACCACACTAAGAAGCCTGATGGACTGCACTAAGAAACCTGATGGACAGCGCTAAGAAGCCTGATGGAGAGAAGAAAGAACCCTGAGGGGCCGTACTAAGAAGCCTGATGGAAATCACTAAGAAGCCTGATGGAGAGCACTAAGAAGCCTGATGGACCACATTAAGAAGCCTGATGGAGAGTATTATGAAGCGTAATGGACCGCACTAAGAAGTCTGATAGACTGTACTAAGAAGCCTGATGGCGAGCACCAAGAAGCCTCATGGAGAGCACTAAGAAGCCTGATGGACCACACTAAGAAGCCTGATGGAGAGCATTAAGAAGCCTGATGGACCACACAAAGAAGCTTGATGAAGAGTACTAAGAAGCCTGATGGACCACACTAAGAAGCCCGATGAAGAGCATTAAGAAGCCTGATGGACCACACTAAGAAGCCTGATGAAGGGTACTAAGAAGCCTGATGGACCACACAAAGAATCTTGATGAAGAGTACTAAGAAGCCTGATGGACCACACTAAGAAGCCTGATGAAGAGCATTAAGAAGCCTGATGGACCGCACTAAGAAGCCTGATGGAGAGCATTAAGAAGTCTGATGGACCACACTAAGAAACCTGATGGACAGCATTAAGAAGCCTGATGGACTGCACTAAGAAGCCTGATGGACCACACAAAGAAGCCTGATGAAGACTACTAAGAAGCCTGATGGACCACACTAAGAAGCCTGATGGACCACACTAAGAAGCCTGATGAAGACTAATAAGAAGCCTAATGGACCACACTAAGAAGCCTGATGGACCACACAAAGAAGCCTGATGAAGACTAATAAGAAGCCTGATGGACCACACTAAGAAGCCTGATGGACCACACTAAGAAGCCTGATGAAGAGCACTAAGAAGCCTGATGGACCAAACAAAGAAGCCTGATGAACCACACTAAGAAGCCTGATGGACCGTACTAAGAAGCCTGATGGAGAGCATTAAGAAGTCTGATGGACCGCTCTAAGAAGCCTGATGGAGAGCATTAAGAAGCTTGATGAAGAGCACTAAGAAGCCTGGTGGACCACACAAAGAAGCCTGATGAAGAGCACTAAGAAGCCTGATGGAAAGCACTAAGAAGTCTGATGGACCATACTAAGAAGCTTGATGTACCGCATTAAGAAGCTTGATGGATCACACTAAGAAGCCTGATGGACCACACTAAGAAGCCTGATGGACTATACTGAGAAGCCTGATGGACCGCATTAAAAAGCCTGTTGGTCCACAATAAGAAGCTTGAAGGACCACGCTAAAAAGCCTGACGGAGAGCACTAATAAGCCTGATACACCGCATTAAGAAGCCTGAAGGATCGCACTGAGAGCCTGATGGACCACACTAAGACGCCTGATGGATTGCACTGAGAGGTCTGATAGACCACACTAAAAAGCCTGATGGAGAGCACTAAAAAGCCTGATGGATTGCACTAAGAAGCCTGATGGACCGCACTAAGAAGCCTGATGGACTGCATTATGAAGCCCAATGGTCAGTATTGAGAAGCCTTATGGACCGCACTTTGAAGCCTGATGGACCATACTGAGAAGCCTGATGGACCGCACGAAGAAACCTGATGTATCATACTGAGAAGCCTGATGGACACCACTAAGAAACCTGATTGACCGCACTAAGGTGTGCTAGATCGTATGTGTTTCACCCCATTTACCCATGGTGTCAACACAATACTCCCTCATAGCGATCCTGATGCCCTTCTACAAAACTCACTGGGTTACTGTACACCAACCCAAACTGTAACTATTACTTTCCTGACTCTCCCGAATTTAGTTCTAATCTGCTACTACCTCATTCCTTCTCCTTGATTAGCCATAACATCAGTGATATTCCCTTTCATCTAGATACCTTTTTAGATCAGTGTTTATCTTCTATTGCCCACAAATTTGATATACTTGGGTTCTGTGAGACCAAACTCACTAACGATATTGACCATTTGTATAACATTCCTAATTATAATAGACACTGCGTCAACACGTCGCGACACAGTGGTGGTGTCGCCCTATATGCTGATATCAAGTATGACACTTCTGTAAGAGATGATTTAAAGGTTCAGGAGGAGTACATGGAGAGTGTTTTCATTGAATTACGTAACGACACACGAAATATCCTAGGAGGAGTAATCGACTGAAGACCCCACACTAATGAAAGGAATTTTCTTGATAAATTTTCGGAGCTTATTAGTATCATAAGTTCAGAGAGGAAACGTTGCTACATTACAGGAGATTTCAACCTTGATCTATTAAAATCAGAAACCAACACCTCAGTATTAGACCTTCTTGCTACCTGTCATTCAAAACTCTTCTTCAACACTATAACCAAACCTACGAGAGTAACTGCCACCTCTGCCACTGTGATAGATCATATCTGGACTAACAACACTCCTAACAATCTTACAAGAGGAATTATTTATAACAATATCTCAGATCACTTCCCAGTTTTTGCCATGTATAAAACAGCCACTAGACCTGAAAGGTCTAGTAGAGTCTTTATACAATACAAAGACTACTGCACCGACAACATGCTCCTTTTTGAAAACAACCCAATGAATGCTAACTGGGATCTTGTCTATGCCTCCGACAACCCTAACGTGAACAGCTGCAACTTATCTTGCATCTTTGATAAATGCTTCCCGCTCAAGACTAAGTAGTGAAAACTGTATCCATTTCCAAACCCTATATCACAAGCGAAATTAAGATAATGATTAAAGAAAAACACAAACTCCAAAGGAAATTTACAAAAAAGACCCATAGCTTTTGGTGATGCTTACCGAAGTATCAGAAATAGTGTAACTCAAGCAGTTAGAAATGTCAGACGTAACTATTATACAAATAAGCTCCAGTCAGCATCAGGCGACAGTAAGAAAACCTGGAATGTCATAAATTCTATTCAGAACAGGAACACTCAGCCTTCGGCCCCCCCACTCAGCTTTTATGATAAATGATTCAATGGTAACGGAACCCTCCCCCATTGCCAACCATTTTAATGAATAATTTATCAATGTTGGAAAAATCTTGCAGAGAGCATCCCTGATCACCATGAGGAATTTAGAGCCTACATGCAAAACAGACAGCAAAATGAGCTGTTCTTATCCCCTGTCACAGCAGATGAATTACTGGCCATCATAAAAATGTCCAAAGATGCAGCAGCAGGCGAAGACAATATACCAATGAGCATCATTAAGGAAGTAGCCCACTTATTACTACCTGTTCTACACATTGTAACTCCTCCTTCACTAGTGGTGTCTTTCCGGATAAACTGAAAATTGCTAAAGTTCACCAAGCACATAAAAAATCTGGAGATAAAGGTCTCTTCAAGAATTACCGACCCATATCAGTCCTCCCAGCCTTGAGTAAGATACTGGAGAAGCTAGCATGTAATAGACTAAATTTCTTCTGCAATGCCAATAACATCTTTACAGACTCCCAGTTTGGATGAAGAGCTAGAAGGTCGACTGAGAGTGCTCTGCTATCCTTTACTAATGACATCTTAAATTCCTTTGATGACAGTCAGTTCACAGTCGGTATATTCTTGGACCTCTCTAAAGCCTTCGATACTGTCGACCATACCATCCTCCTTTCAAAGCTTGAACATTACGGCGTTAGGTGCCTGTCCCACAATTGGTTTACCTCATATCTGTCCAACAGGATGCAGTATGTCTGCTATAATAACCACCAATCTGACTCCTCGCCAATCTTGTATGGCGTCCCCCAAGGTTCCATTCTCGGTCCAGTACTGTTTTTGTTGTACATAAACGACATAGTCCACGCCAGCTCACTCATAAAATACAACTTATTTGCAGACGATAGTAATCTCTATGCCAGTAACTCAGACCTCCATTCCTTGATGAGAACTATGAACACTGAATTGACTAAAGTCAGGACCTGGGTAATACGTAATAATCTGACATTAAACCTTGAGAAAACCCACTACACTAGGGTGTGTCATACGGAGGCGAATTTTATTTTTTGAGTTTGAAAAATCGGCCCATGGTATTAATGATGTAGTTCTATATGCAGAATCATGTGATATCTTCAGATTTGAAAAATTTTCATTTTGTGCTAGGTAAATTTTAACTTGAAATCTTATGAAAATTCAGTATTCCCACCCTTTTACCAACACCACTAAATAGCTTATTTAAAGTAAAGTAAATTTATCAGGTTAATTTATTAGGATGAAAATGATCCAGAATAGTGAAACGAATGATCTTGACACATTTATTAAATTTAATATTCCTTTAGAAAACAAAATCATCAAATACAAAAACCGGTTTTACTACTACGACCCGGTGTTGCTGCACACCATATAGAGCATGTCTTTCTTGCTTCTGTTTCTACTCATCACCTCCCTGCTGACCACCTGAGCTCGGATGTAGCCTTCCCTCCTCTCCTGGCTGTACACGTGACTGCTGGCCTCGCTCACTTGCTGTACACAACGCTCTATACTCTGGGTGTGCGAGGGCCAGGCAGGGACATGCATGGGGTTGTCCAGGAAAGCTTTGACTTGAACATTGGTGAGGCTGCAGGTAAGAGGGGGCTCACTGCCAGCCTGGATGTTATCCAGATCTATGAGATCAGTGAGGGTCTTGGCACCTAGATTGACTTCAGGAGTCTTCCTGACCCTGAAGGAATCGTTACCAACTGATTCGTCATGCCCAGATCCTCTCATAAGTCTCATATCCAAGATCTTTTTGACTGCCACTCTTCTCTCCTCCTCATCCTTACTGCAGAGCATTGTCTGCAGAACTGCCTCGGGATGAGCATACCAGGAAGATCTCCTCACAGTCTGCTCCACAATCTGAACAACCTTCCTTGGCTGACTCCTCAGGAGCTCAAGCTGGAAGAGAACATGCCTCGGACCTTCGGAGAACGATGACTTGACCTTGGTGTTGAACCAATTTGGCAAGTAGACACTCACGATGAATTGGACAATAAGTCTCAGGTTGTGAAGCTGGTTCCCTTTCAGTTTATGATGAGCGACCCAAATTCTGCAGAACCTGAGAGCCGTTGTGAGCCACCTAGAATGTGAGACTGGACCTATCTGCAGGTAAGCAAGTCTATCAGGCATGACCCCAGTTTTGATGGCACTGCAAATCATGTAACCATAGTACTGGTCAGTACTCAGGTCGTCAATGACAGTATGTGCAAGCTCAACGAGTGGAGGGCCAACTGTGATTTTTTCAAAGCTCGGATTCATTTCTAACTCAGTGGCAGAGTCCAGCATCTTGCCAAGAGGACCAGACCATCTGTTGTTTGAAAGAGTCTTGCCATCCAGCTCCTGGATCAGATGTCTGAGTGGCAACTCGTTGGTTTGGAGGTCACAAACAATCCAGACCAGCTTCCTCCCAATCTTCCGCTCTATCCACTGTATGACCCCCCCTTGCCACCCTGTGTTCGTGTTGGTGCTGTCCCCTCCAATGGCCTGCAAGGTCAGGTCTACGTTCCTCTCTCTGAGCCAGTTCACAATGTTCTCTGCCACTATCTCAGCTGGTTTCCTGATGTCATCTTTCTCTGGAGTGAAATGCCACAAATACTTCCCTCCTGGTTCACTGCAGCAGGAGTAGTGTTCCTCCTTCACCATGGCAGGGAACAACTTGTCAGAATCTCCAACTTTCATGAACACTTTAGTGTCATCCCTTCTCCCATCAAAGAACAAACAATTGATTCCATTTTCTCTTATCCCCTTATCAAACTCCTCTTCTAGGTTACTGACAAGTTTCTCCTGAGCTCTCCTTACTTTGTTATGATCTATCACCAGGTGAACATCATCAGGTGTTATCAAACCACCGTCAATCCAGGCAGCTGTTGCTATCTCTGCAGTTTCTCTGAGACCAGTGTGGTGTTGCATGCTGGCCAGAGCTGTGCTCGGGATATCTTTCCTATTTCGAATGTTATGCCTGGAAGGTTTGGGAACATTATTTTCTGGGTTAGGGACAAAGTCACCATTCTCCTGGTCAGCACTCGGATCAGCCATGGGGAAGTCATTAAACTCTGAATCAGCTTGACTCCAATCATCGGCCTTTTTTACCTCACCCTGGGCCTTCTCAAGTCTCTTTTCCTCGGCAACTCTTCTCCTCTTCTGTCTCTCTGTGGCAGCCTCCTGTCTCTTGGACTCCGGAATATCTTGGCTAGAAATCATGAGAGCCCCTATACTGCCAGTCTTCTCTCTCTGTGCTTTGACAAGTGCCAGTTCAATCACAGGAATCTTCAGTTCACGCATGCAAATACAGGAGATGTGGGCCTCGGATTTACAGTCACGATCTCATCCAAACACAGGACAGAGAACAATTGGGCACTTGCAAGTAATTATGTCAAATAACTGGTCCAGTTGCTTGGCAAAGCTGTCCTTAACTGCAAGTTTTCCTCTCCCAAGAGAGATATCTCTTGCCTTTTCCCAACTGGCTAGCAGTCTCTCACTAATCTTCTTCTGACTTGTTATGACTGGAGGCTTGAACTGAGCGTTAGCCAGAGTGTACTGTGCCAAGACAGCTTTGGTCATATCACTGGCAATGTCTTTGTTTGTGTAAGTTCTTTGGTTCTTTTCACTGATTTGCCTGATTTAAACACCGTATCTCAAAGCATCTCTCAATGTAGGCAACTCCGACTTCAGGAGCTCTCTCCCAGACCCAAGATAGTGACTGAGATGGCTGGATTTTTGGTTCCTCGTCCTGACACAAGCAGCCATCGCAAATATTATCAACTTATAAATGCATCAGAATCTGAAACAGAAAAAAATATTGCTAAGTTGGGTTGTTAAAGAATGAAGTCAGAAAGCAATGTTCACTATTTAATTGTAATGCACTAATGCAGCTGTACGTTAGATTTTCGATAAATTTCACGCTAAAATTTACCTAGCAAAAGGTTGCAAAATATTGAAACTGAAATTATTTTCTGTTTATATACACTAAAATCTACCAAAAAAGTGATGGGCCATTAGTTTTAGCTGATCTTCCCTCCTATGACACACCCTACCACTACACGATCTTTCACAGAAGGAAAAACTTACACCCAGACTTGGACCCCCTGTACCTTGGTAATACAGTCCTCAAACGCGAACAAAATACTAAATTCCTCGGAGTTATTGTTGATGAGAAACTTACTGGAGAAACCACATACAAGCCATTCACAGTAAAGTCAATAAACAGTGCGGTATCATGTATCACATTCGACAGCCACTTACTCTCACAGCAATGAAAGAAATCTATCATGATCTTGTTTATCAACACCTGATACACTGTCACACACTATGGGGGGGGCCCTCTGGCTCTTCAAAAACACAATCTCTGGTTACTGCACAAAAGAGAGTTGTATGGACAATGACCTACTTGAAAAAAAACAGATCACACAAACGAAAAATTTGCTATATTGATAATGTTAAAATTCGAAGATATTAACACCTACTGCTGTGCCCTCTTTGTTTACAAATCTATCAATCACTTGACAATAATTATTTCCAGTTCTGGAATAATCAGAGATACAACTTAAGGCACCCAGAGCTACTAAGACCACCCCCCATGCGCTCCTCTCAGTCCCAGACCTCCATAAAATATCATGGTGTGAAGGTGTGGAACAACTTTCCCCTACTCATCCGAGCAAAGACTACGCTCCCTTCCTTTAAATCATCTCTTAAAAAATATCCATTGTCGAAGTATTAATATTTCTTGTAACACTTACTATATTTACAGTACCTGCTTTTATTGTACCATCAAAACTGTTTTATCAGAAATTATCATGTAAATAAATAAGTAATTACCATTGCAATAAACATAATTGCCAACTAGACATAATCCTGACAGCTCTGCCTTCTTGTTCAACTTTATTACTGTACAACCCATGTTGTACTGCTCCCCCATTATACTTATGTTTTTCAATTCCGCTGTAATTATGTATATATAAATAAATAAAAATAATAAACTGAACAAAAATAATAAATAGATAAAATTAATAAATATTGAAGTGATAACCGTGGTAACATTATGAGATGTTCTTATTATCATTATGCTATTGTACTATTCCAGATGATACTAAATGTTACATAATACTTCCTTGAGATAAATGTTAGTATATATCAGGTGCCTAAAAGAGAGCTCAGGTTCTCAACTGGCTCAGCCATGTTAATATTGTTATTATTATCCACTCTGTATCTGTGTTTTTCTGGCTAAATAAACTGTTTCAATTCAATTCAATGGACCTCACCAAGAAGCCTGATGGACCGTAGGCTATCCACGTCTGTTCTACAGAATCTTTATCTATGTCTTTTCTTCATCTCTGACTCTTCTCCTTTATCTCTCTTTCTTCCACCAAGTAGATGGAGAAGAGGGAGAGTACAGGTAGATGGAGAAGAGGGAGAGTACAGGTAGATGGAAAAAGGGAGACTACAGATAGATGGAGAAGAGGGGGTGTACAGGTAGATGGAGAAGAGGAAGAGTACATGTAGATGGAGAAAAGGGAGAGTACAGGTAGAGAGAGGAGATGGAGAGTACAGGTAGAGGGAGAAGAGGGAGAGTACAGGTAGAGGGAGAAGAGGGATAGTACAGGTAGAGGGAGTTTACAGGTAGAGGGAGAGTTCAGGTAGAGGGAGAAGAGGGAGGGTACAGGTAGAAGAAGAGGAGGGAGAGTACAGGTAGAGGGAGAGGAGGGAGAGTACAGGTAGAGAGAGAGAAGAAGGAGAGTACAGATAGAGGGAGATGAGGAAGAGTACAGATAGAGAGAGAAGAGGGATAGTACAGTTAGAGGTAGATGAGGGAGAGTACAGGCAGAGGTAGAAGAGGGAGAGTACAAGTACAGGTAGAGGAAGGAGATTACAGGTAGAAGGAGAAAAAGGAGATTGCAGGTAGAGATAGAGGAGAAAGAGTACAGGTAGAGGAAGAGGAGGAGGAGTACAGATAGAGGGAAAAAAGGGAAAGTAATGGTAGAGGAAGAGGAGGGAGAGTACAGGTAGAGGAAGAGGAGGAAGAGTTCAGGTAGAGGGAGAAGGGGGAGAGTAAAGATAGAGGGAGAAGTGGGAGAGGTAGAGAGAGAGCTAAGTTAAGGTAAGGTGGTCAGCATACTCACCTCGTAAGTGAGCATCCCCAGGTTTGATCCGAGGGTTGGTTGAGGTTATAGGCCAACCCAGATGCAGATATTGAAGACCTGTATGTTAAATTTACTAGTGATGGTTAACCAGTGCAGCTTACAAGTACCCCGGTCAAGATAAACCTGCAGTTAACTAAGGGTGCTGTTGTTGACGGCAGCTTCTAGTGTTTGAACTTAAGCTTACGTAGGTGGTGTTCAGGGTGCTCATCCTCACACATCACAGAAAACACTGACAGGCTTCACGAAAATTACTCTTGACAAGTTTTGACTGTTGCGCAGTGAACGACAGGCCACAGTGTGTGTTGTGTAGTGATCTACAGGCTACAGTGTGTGTTGTGTAGTGAACGACAAGCTAGAGTGTGTGTTGTGTAGTGATCTACAGGCTACTGTGTGTGTTGTGTAATGAACGACAGGCTACAGTGTGTGTTGTGTAATGATCTACAGGCTACAGTGTGTGTTGTGTAGTGATCTACAGGCTACAGTGTGTGTTGTGTAGTGAACGACAGGCTACAGTGTGTGTTGTGTAGTGATCTACAGGCTACAGTGTGTGTTGTGTACTGAACGACAGGCTACAGTGTGTGTGTTGTTTAGTGATCTACTGGCTACACTGTGTGTGTTGTGTAGTGATCTACAGACTACAGTGTGTGTTGTGTAGTGATCTACAGGCTACAGTGTGTGTTGTGTAGTGATCTACAGGCTACAGTATGTGTTGTGTAGTGATTTACAGCCTACAGTGTGTGTGTTGTGTAGTGATCTACAGGCTACAGTATGTGTTGTGTTGTGATCAACAGGCTACAGTGTATGCGTTGTGTAGTGATCTACAGGCTACAGTGTGTGTTGTGTAGTGATCTACAGGCTATTGTGTGTTGTGTAGTGATCTACAGGTTACAGTGTGTGTTGCATAGTGATCTACAGGCTACAGTGTATGCATTGTGTAGTGAACGACAGGCTACAGTGTGTGTTGTGTAGTGATCTACAGGCTACAGTGTGTGTTGTGTAGTGATCTACAGGCTACAGTGTGTATTGTGTATTGAACGACAGGATACAGTATGTGTTGTGTAGTGATAGACAGGCTACAGTGTGTGTTGTGTAGTGATCTACAGGTTTCAGTGTGTGTTGTGTAGTGATCTACAGGCTACAGTGTGTGTTGTGTAGTGAACGACAGGCTACAGTGTGTGTTGTGTAGTGATCTACAGGCTACAGTGTGTGTTGTGTAGTGATCTACAGGCTACAGTGTGTCTTGTGTAGTGATCTACAGGCTACAGTGTGTGTTGTGTAATGATCTACAGGCTACAGTGTGTGTTGTGTAGTGAACGACAGGCTACAGTATGTGTTGTGTAGTGATAGACAGGCTACAGTGTGTGTTGTGTAGTGATCTACAGGCTACAGTGTGTGTTGTGTAGTGAACGAAAGGCTACAGTGTGTGTTGTGTAGTGATCTACAGGCTACAGTGTGTGTTGTGTAGTGAACGACAGGCTGCAGTGTGTGTTGTGTAGTGAACGACAGGCTACAGTGTGTGTTGTGTAGTGATCTACAGGCTACAGTGTGTGTTGTGTAGTGAACGACAGGCTACAGTATGTGTTGTGTAGTGATAGACAGGCTACAGTGTGTGTTGTGTAGTGATCTACAGGCTACAGTGTGTGTTGTGTAGTGATCTACAGGCTACAGTGTGTGTTGTGTAGTGATCTACAGGCTACTGTGTGTGTTGTGTAGTGAACAACAGGCTACAGTGGGTGTTGTGTAGTGATCTTCAGGCTACAGTGTGTGTTGTGTAGTGAACGACAGGCTACAGTGTGTGTTGTGTAGTGATCTACAGGCTACAGTGTGTGTTGTGTAGTGATCTACAGGCTACAATGTGTGTTGTGTAGTGAACGACAGGCTACAGTGTGTGTTGTGTAGTTATCTACAGGCTACAGTGTGTGTTGTGTACTGAACGACAGGCTACAGTGTGTGTTGTGTAGTGATCTACAGGCTACACTGTGTGTGTTAAGTGATCTACAGGCTACAGTGTGTGTTTTGTAGTGAACTACAGGCTGGAGCGTGTGTTGTGTAGTGATCTACAGGCTACAGTATGTGTTGTGTAGTGATTTACAGGCTACAGTGCGTGTGTTGTGTAATGATCTACAGGCTACAGTGTGTGTTGTGTAGTGATCTACACGCTACAGTGTATGCATTGTGTAGTGATCTACAGTCTACAGTGTGTGTTGTGTAGTGATCTACAGGCTACAGTGTGTGTGTTGTGTAGTGAATTACAGGCTATAGTGTGTACATTGTGTCGTGATCTACAGGCTACAGTGTGTGCGTTGTGTAGTGATCTACAGGCTACAGTGTGTGTTGTGTAGTGATCTACAGGCTACAGTGTGTGTTGTGTAGTGATCGACAGGCTGCAGTGTGTGTTGTGTAGTGATCTACAGGCTACAGTGTGTATTGTGTAGTGAACGACAGGCTACAGTGTGCGTTGTGTAGTGATCTACAGGCTACAGTGTGTGTTGTGTAGTGATCTACAGGCTACAGTGTGTGTTGTGTAGTGATCTACAGGCTACAGTGTGTGTTGTGTAGTGATCGACAGGCTGCAGTGTGTGTTGTGTAGTGATCTACAGGCTACAGTGTGTGTTGTGTAGTGAACGACAGGCTACACTATGTGTTGTGTAGTGATAGACAAGCTACAGTGTGTGTTGTGTAGTGATCTACAGGTTACAGTGTGTGTTGTGTAGTGATCTACAGGCTACAGTGTGTGTTGTGTAGTGAACGACAGGCTACAGTGTGTGTTGTGTAGTGATCTACAGGCTACAGTGTGTGTTGTGTAGTCATCTACAGGCTACAGTGTGTGTTGTGTAGTGAACGACAGGCTACAGTGTGTGTTGTGTAGTGATCTACAGGCTACAGTGTGTGCGTTGTGTAGTGATCTACAGGCTACAGTGTGTGTTGTGTAGTGATCTACAGGCTACAGTGTGTGTTGTGTAGTGAACGACAGGCTACAGTGTGCGTTGTGTAGTGATCTACAGGCTACAGTGTGTGTTGTGTAGTGATCTACAGGCTACAGTGTGTGTTGTGTAGTGATCTACAGGCTACAGTGTGTGTTGTGTAGTGATCGACAGGCTGCAGTGTGTGTTGTGTAGTGATCTACAGGCTACAGTGTGTGTTGTGTAGTGAACGACAGGCTACACTATGTGTTGTGTAGTGATAGACAAGCTACAGTGTGTGTTGTGTAGTGATCTACAGGTTACAGTGTGTGTTGTGTAGTGATCTACAGGCTACAGTGTGTGTTGTGTAGTGAACGACAGGCTACAGTGTGTGTTGTGTAGTGATCTACAGGCTACAGTGTGTGTTGTGTAGTCATCTACAGGCTACAGTGTGTGTTGTGTAGTGAACGACAGGCTACAGTGTGTGTTGTGTAGTGATCTACAGGCTACAGTGTGTGCGTTGTGTAGTGATCTACAGGCTACAGTGTGTGTTGTGTAGTGATCGACAGGCTGCAGTATGTGTTGTGTAGTGATCGACAGGCTGCAGTATGTGTTGTGTAGTGATAGACAGGCTGCAGTATGTGTTGTGTAGTGATAGACAGGCTACAGTGTGTGTTGTGTAGTGATCTACAGGCTACAGTGTGTGTTGAGACAAGCTTCTTCTCGTCAGCAGAAGCAGGAAGGTTATTATGTGACAATCCCTCTATACTGTACAGTATATGACGGAGTAGATAATGAAGGGAAGAGAACAGATGTAAGAGCTCCAAGTAACGCCTATTTTATCATCGTATACTAGATACTTTCGGAGATTATCTGGATCACAGTCAGACAGATTTATTTAACCGGATTATAGAGTTGTTTACTCTCCAAAAGCGTGAGGCGCCCGAGTGGACAGGGCGTTAGCCTTCTGTCATATTGGTCACCGGTTTGGCGCTCGGGGCACCCCCGCCCCCAAGTCCCTCCTGTTATGAATGGGTACCTAACTTTACATTTGGAAATATGAAGATCATCCGGTACACTGCTGCATCCTTGTGCACCGAAGAAAGGTTTAGTGTCAATGGACTGTATGCGTCACTACGCCCTCTGCCCCTAATGAGGGGCAAGTTTGATTAGAGAAATGAATTCTTTAAACTTTAGTGATGGTCAGTACAAAACTGATAATATGTTACACAAATTTATTTGTCAGTGGCCCAAGGTTAAAAATGCTTTGAAAGCATTTGAGGTAGATGCAGGATTGATGATTAATGGGTCTCATATTTTTCACCTAACTTGACATGACTAATTATTTCGCCCATTCTTATAAGCTCTTCCTATGTTTGCTGTGGTGGTTGGTGTGTGCATTAGTGGATGTCATGTTTTTTGACCTGACCTCATGTTTTGTAAGGTCACCCTGTGTACATAAGCTCTCCCAGTCTTTGAAATTCAGTTGCCTCTGAAGATGTCATGAATAAAGACGAACGCTAAGGTTCTCCATTGTTTCCCTTTTCCCTGTGTGATTTTATCAATATATATATATATATATATATATATATGCTGATAACCACCAGGAAAGAAGAAAACACGAAGTTCCCAAGCGCTTTCGTGTAATTCACATCTTCAGGGGTGAGTACAGACTAGATAGAGTAATGCAGAACAAGATGAATATATACAGAGGAGGGTGAGACCAGGTCCACAATGGTCAGGTAATGACCCTACTAATCTTTAAATGGCACACAACGGTTGGTGGTTGGGTCAGATGGGACAGTGACCCGCCCTCTCACCTGATCACAAATCTTCTTAATTACAAAGTTGTCCAGCTTGTACAAGCCGTTACTCAAATTCATGTTGAATGCTTCGGTATGTTTAATAAGACTAGATTCTATGATGTTCCTACTATCAATTGAATTACATGGTAATATTGAGGAGGCATTATCCCAGTCAATGCAATGCTTGTTATCCCTCAAATGAACAAACAGTGCATTGGATTCCTGGCCTGTCCTGACACTGTATTTGTGTTGTTTAATTCTAGTTACAAGATCTTTACCTGTCTGGCCTAAGTAAAACATATTACATTCCTTGCAAGGAACTTTATAAATGCAACCAATTGTGTTGTTGGGGGAGTTCTTGATTAACATTTGTTTAACAGTGCATGAGTTTTTAAATGCCACATTGACGTTCCAAGATTTTAGCTGTGCCGGAATGTGTGAGAAATTTTTGTGAAATGGTAATATTAAGATATTCTTATGGTCATGGGTGGGCTTGGGATCAGTTCTATAAAAAGTTTTCTTAGTAATGTTTAAGCATTTGTCTATGAAAGATCTAGGGTATTTAAGGTTTGAGCCAATATTATATATATATTTGTATTCCTCATCGATGAATTCCGGACTGCAAATTCTCAAGGCACGTAAAAACATTGTTGTAAATACTGACTGTTTGACTTTATTATGGTGGGCAGAATAATAATGAATGTATGAACACACATTGGTTGGTTTTCTATAAATACTGAACTTGAAAGTGTTACCTATTCTGTGTATCAGACAGTCTAGGAATGGCAATTTACAGTCTTGCTCTAATTCCACAGTGAATTTGATCGAGGGGGCTAAGTTGTTAAGTTGTGGTAGGAAAACTTTTAGGTCCTCATTGCATGGCCAGAGACATAATACATCATCAACATATCTAAACCAGACTGCTGAGGGTGGTAAAATATTACTTAATAGTTTCTTTTCAAAGAATTCCATATATAGGTTGCTTAATACAGGTGAGAGTGGATTACCCATTGCCATACCAAATTTTTGAGCATAATATTCCTCATTGAATTCGAATTTGCAATCCTTAATACATAGTTTGATGAGTTCGATGAAGTCATCTTTCGAGACGGGCAGTGAAATGTTATCCAGGGAATCTATGAGGAACGCTAGTAAATCATCAACAGGGACCTTTGTAAAAAGTGACGTTACATCAAAGCTGACCAGTTTAAAATCATGATTAATGTGCAAGTTATTGAGTTTATCAACCAGATCCATATTATTCTTGATATTGGAGTTAGAAATGTTGCCAACTAGGGGGTTTAGTAAGGAAACTAACCATTTAGATAGTTTATAAGAGATTGACCCAACAGAGCTAATGATGGGTCTTGCTGGGTTATTGGGCTTGTGGGTCTTGATTAAACCGTACATGTAAGGCAGTGGAGGGGACGTTGAAGTTAGATGTTTAATGAGAGTAGCTTTGCCTCTCAATAGGGACTTAAGTTTTTTGTTGAACTGGGTGTTGACAGTGTTGAGAGGATTATTTATGAGTTTAGAATATGTTGTAGTGTCACATAAAAGGTCATTCATTTTTGAGATATAGTCATCTTTGTTTAAAATCACTACTGTGTTGGCTTTATCTGCTTTAGTGACATGTAGATCCTTATTTTTCTTAAGGGCTTGGAGTGCTTTGGTGAATCTTTCTGGACAGTTTGAAACACAAGGCTTGGACATAGATGCATACACAACACCTTTACACATGTTCACTTCTTCACTTGTCAAATTACTGAATTTCTCCAAATTGCAAAATGCTCTGGCTATGTCAACACTGTCGACTCCCTTGTTGGAACCATCAAAACTTAAACCATAGCCGAGGGCACACAAGGTATCATTGTCTAGTTGTTTAGAGGAGAGATTCACTACACAGTGTAGTGAATCTCCTCTAAACAACTAGACAATGATACCTTGTGTGCCCTCGGCTATGGTTTAAGTTTTGATGGTTCCAACAAGGGAGTCGACAGTGTTGACATAGCCAGAGCATTTTGCAATTTGGAGAAATTCAGTAATTTGACAAGTGAAGAAGTGAACATGTGTAAAGGTGTTGTGTATGCATCTATGTCCAAGCCTTGTGTTTCAAACTGTCCAGAAAGATTCACCAAAGCACTCCAAGCCCTTAAGAAAAATAAGGATCTACATGTCACTAAAGCAGATAAAGCCAACACAGTAGTGATTTTAAACAAAGATGACTATATCTCAAAAATGAATGACCTTTTATGTGACACTACAACATATTCTAAACTCATAAATAATCCTCTCAACACTGTCAACACCCAGTTCAACAAAAAACTTAAGTCCCTATTGAGAGGCAAAGCTACTCTCATTAAACATCTAACTTCAACGTCCCCTCCACTGCCTTACATGTACGGTTTAATCAAGACCCACAAGCCCAATAACCCAGCAAGACCCATCATTAGCTCTGTTGGGTCAATCTCTTATAAACTATCTAAATGGTTAGTTTCCTTACTAAACCCCCTAGTTGGCAACATTTCTAACTCCAATATCAAGAATAATATGGATCTGGTTGATAAACTCAATAACTTGCACATTAATCATGATTTTAAACTGGTCAGCTTTGATGTAACGTCACTTTTTACAAAGGTCCCTGTTGATGATTTACTAGCGTTCCTCATAGATTCCCTGGATAACATTTCACTGCCCGTCTCGAAAGATGACTTCATCGAACTCATCAAACTATGTATTAAGGATTGCAAATTCGAATTCAATGAGGAATATTATGCTCAAAAATTTGGTATGGCAATGGGTAATCCACTCTCACCTGTATTAAGCAACCTATATATGGAATTCTTTGAAAAGAAACTATTAAGTAATATTTTACCACCCTCAGCAGTCTGGTTTAGATATGTTGATGATGTATTATGTCTCTGGCCATGCAATGAGGACCTAAAAGTTTTCCTACCACAACTTAACAACTTAGCCCCCTCGATCAAATTCACTGTGGAATTAGAGCAAGACTGTAAATTGCCATTCCTAGACTGTCTGATACACAGAATAGGTAACACTTTCAAGTTCAGTATTTATAGAAAACCAACCAATGTGTGTTCATACATTCATTATTATTCTGCCCACCATAATAAAGTCAAACAGTCAGTATTTACAACAATGTTTTTACGTGCCTTGAGAATTTGCAGTCCGGAATTCATCGATGAGGAATACAAATATATATATAATATTGGCTCAAACCTTAAATACCCTAGATCTTTCATAGACAAATGCTTAAACATTACTAAGAAAACTTTTTATAGAACTGATCCCAAGCCCACCCATGACCATAAGAATATCTTAATATTACCATTTCACAAAAATTTCTCACACATTCCGGCACAGCTAAAATCTTGGAACGATATCTTGTCTGGTAATGGGAACAAACCCATTATCTGCCTCAGTGCAGGAGGCAATGATATTGGCCGGTGTAGGAGCGAGGAGCTTCTTGATAAGTTCAAGGCAGCCATAGATCGTATTAGGACTAAGGGAGGGATCCCTATCATATGCGGTGTCCTGCCTAGAAGGAGAGTTGGCAGTGAATGGTTGTCAAGGGCAGTTGGTGTTAACGACCGTCTTGACAGATATTGCAAGTCAATATCAGTCCCATTCATTGACAACTGGGACAACTTCTATGGCAGAAGGGACCTTTATGCTAGGGATGGGGTGCACCTGTCTAGGGATGGAGTAGCAACCCTGGCTGGGGCTCTAGAGGGGGCAGTTCAAAAGATATCGAAGTCTTTAAACTGCTAAGAGAACATAGGGGCACGGGGGTGGAGGAGACTGCAGTGGGAGCGGGTAAACAAGGCGAAAGATTACAGGGAAAGAGTGTTAGGAATGATGACATAACTAAATTAGACAGGGAGTTTAAAACTAAACGCGGTAAGGGAAGGACTCAGAACACGACTAACTTAAATGTATATTACGCGAACAGTAGAAGTATGAGAAACAAAATGGATGATATTAGGGCCTTGGTATGTACAGAAGAAATCGATATAATTGCATTCACTGAAACATGGATCAACCTAGACACACGTGAATTACCAGTCGAATACCAAATTGCGGGTTACAAACTGTTCCATACCGATAGGCAGACCAGGAAAGGAGGCGGAGTAGCAATCTATGTTAGGGATAATCTGAAGTGTGAAATAAATAAGGAAATAAAAACTGAGAGGAATACAGAAACAATTTGGATAGAATTAAGCGACGGTCGGGAAAAATTAATCACAGGAGTAATATATAGACCCCCCAATCTTGACAGAGTCAATGAGCGACTTATCTGGGATGAAATGCGCAGGGCTTCCATACACAACAAAGTCTGTATAGTAGGCGACTTTAACCTTGGCCAAATAGATTGGACCGACCTTACGGGAAACTCAGAATCAGAGGATTTTCTCGAGACGATCCAGGACTGTTTCCTAAGTCAACATATAACCGAACCCACACGGGGTAATAATATATTGGATTTAGTTTTGTCAAACAGAGAAAACCTCATTAGCAATGTCGAGGTAGGGAACGAACTTGCAAACAGCGATCACAAAGAAATTCGATTCCAGTTAGATTTTCAGGGCAGACGTAAGGAAAATTCCACTAAAGTACCAGATTTCAGAAGGGCAAACTTTGACAGTTTAAAGAGGCAGCTAAGAGAGGGGGTGTCGCGCTTGGCCGTGAACCTGACAGATGACACCGACCTGATAACGAGATCTGAGATTGCCGAGTTCCACGACAATTTAAATAGTGAGTTACTTAATGCACAAAGGCAGAACATACCATACAAAAAACTCAGATCAAACAACAATGACCCTAAATGGATAAATAATTATTTAAAGAACATCATTGGCCAAAGGAAGGCTATAGGTAGAAGGATAAATCGTGGCGAAATTCACCTCCGGGACTATTATAGGGTATTGGCGAGTAGGGTTAAAACCGAGATAAGGAAAGCAAAGAGGAATAATGAGGTAAGGATAGCAAGGGAGGCAAAGACAAACCCCAAAGGATTCTACCAAATGTACCAAACTAAAACACGAGAAAAGATTGGACCAATACGGTCAGACTCCGGCGAGCTCACTGATAACGACGGAGAAATGAGCAATAATTTGAATAAATATTTTTCAACAGTTTTCACCAGCGAAAATTTAAACATGATACCCGAGGCACCGACTCTATTCAGAGATAGTGAAGAAAACAAATTAAGTGAGATAGTAGTGACTAGTAACGATGTTAGTAAGCAAATAGACAAACTAAAGCCTAATAAGTCACCTGGTCCCGATGAGATATTTGCCAGAGTATTAAAGGAATGTAAGGAAGAGCTTAGTATGCCCTTAGCAAAGTTGTTTAACATGTCCTTAAAAACAGGTGTAGTACCAGAATCCTGGAGGATAGCGAATGTAATACCGATCTTCAAGAAGGGGGATAGATCACTATCCTCTAACTACCGCCCAATCAGTCTAACATCAATAGTAGGCAAATTACTGGAAGCAATCATTTCAAACTCTATTCGAAATCACCTGGAGAAGCACAGATTGATCAATGATTCCCAGCATGGCTTCACAAGCGGACGTTCTTGCCTAACTAATCTATTAACATTCTTTTCATCAGTTTTCGAATCAGTGGACGAGGGGCACAATTATGATGTGGTATATCTCGACTTTAGCAAAGCCTTCGACAGAGTACCCCACGAAAGACTAATTAGAAAGGTAGAAGCTCATGGCATCAAAGGTGACATCCTTAAATGGATTAGGGCGTGGTTACAGGACAGGAAACAGCGAGTGAGCATTAACGGCACTAAGTCCCATTGGAGCAACGTCACAAGTGGAGTTCCCCAAGGCTCAGTACTTGGACCATTATTGTTTATTATATACATAAACGACATAGATATCGGCATAGACAGCAACATAAGTAAATTTGCTGATGATACTAAAATAGGACGTGTTATCAAATCTGACGAGGACTCGGCAAAACTACAGGAGGATCTAAACAAATTTTTCGAATGGTCTGAAAAATGGCAGATGAAATTCAACATTGACAAATGTAAAGTACTCAGTATAGGGAATGTAAACAGGGAAACCAGATACCAGATGAACAACGATGCCATAGAGAAATCCGACTGCGAGAGAGATTTAGGAGTAATGATAAGTAGGAACCTTAAGCCAAGTAAACAATGTGTTTTTGCTCGTAACAAGGCTAATAAAGTACTTGGGTTCATACAAAGGAGTGTTAGTTACAAGACTAGCGAGGTCATCCTAAAACTGTATCTTGCTCTTGTGAGACCACACCTGGATTACGCAGTCCAGTTCTGGTCACCGTATTACAGAATGGATATAGAATCCTTGGAAGGAATCCAGAGGAGAATGACAAGACTAATCCCGGGTATCAGGAACCTTGAGTATAGAGACAGGTTAAAGCATCTTAATTTGCACTCCCTTGAGAGACGTAGAGCGAGGGGCGACCTGATAGAGGTGTATAAATGGAAGGCAGGGCTAAACAAAGGGGACATTACAAAGGTACTCAAATTATCCAACCAGGAGCGAACTCGTAACAATGGTTTTAAATTGGACAAATTTAGATTTAGGCGTGAAATAGGTAAACACTGGTTTGGAAACAGAGTAGTGGATGAATGGAACAAGTTACCAAATATCATCATTAACTCGAATACGCTGAATTGCTTCAAACATAGGTTGGATGCTCATATGAGCAATAGGGGTTGGGTGTAAACGGGACTGCCCAGTATGGGCCAATAGGCCCGCTGCAGTTTCCTCCATTCTTATGTTCTTGTGTTCTTATGTCAATGTGGCATTTAAAAACTCATGCACTGTTAAACAAATGTTAATCAAGAACTCCCCCAACAACACAATTGGTTGCATTTATAAAGTTCCTTGCAAGGAATGTAATATGTTTTACTTAGGCCAGACAGGTAAAGATCTTGTAACTAGAATTAAACAACACAAATACAGTGTCAGGACAGGCCAGGAATCCAATGCACTGTTTGTTCATTTGAGGGATAACAAGCATTGCATTGACTGGGATAATGCCTCCTCAATATTACCATGTAATTCAATTGATAGTAGGAACATCATAGAATCTAGTCTTATTAAACATACCGAAGCATTCAACATGAATTTGAGTAACGGCTTGTACAAGCTGGACAACTTTGTAATTAAGAAGATTTGTGATCAGGTGAGAGGGCGGGTCACTGTCCCATCTGACCCAACCACCAACCGTTGTGTGCCATTTAAAGATTAGTAGGGTCATTACCTGACCATTGTGGACCTGGTCTCACCCTCCTCTGTATATATTCATCTTGTTCTGCATTACTCTATCTAGTCTGTACTCACCCCTGAAGATGTGAATTACACGAAAGCGCTTGGGAACTTCGTGTTTTCTTCTTTCCTGGTGGTTATCAGCATATACCTAGATCACGCGCACCTACATATATATATATGTAACCGGTCGGAATTTACTGGACTTTAATTTCTCACTTGACTTGGGGTTTATTTAAAATTAATAGATGGTAATGGCAGTGGAAGCGCCCCTTTGAGAAAAATCCCGAACCAGCACAAGAACACTTAAATCTACTAAACAAAATAAATTGTCCGTGACCCGTGGAAGGATAGCATCTGTGACTGGGATGAATGAGACACACTGTTACATTTAGACACTTATATTCCCTCCAACACTACAAACACAATCCAATAATGGTACACCAATATGCGCACCTCTTAACTTGAACTTAAAACACTACTCTGGGGAATAAAAGTTATACATGATATAAAAGTTATTAGAACCTCAGGCAACAATAAATTTGAAGTAATAAGAACTGTTCCGTGCACACATGAAACAGGCCTTAAAGGCTTTCACACAATAATATCAGTCACTTAGGTACCAAAAAAAGATATTAACTACTCTACAATGAATAGGCCTTAAGGGCACTCAACAAAATTATATGTCACTGAGGAATGGTAATAAAAATGAGAAATTAAATACTCTACAATGAATAGGCCTTAAGGGCACTCAACAAAATTATATCAGTCACTGAGGAAATGGTAATAAAACATGAAATTAAATACTCTACAATGAATAGGCCTTAAGGGCACTCAACAAATTTATATCAGTCACTAAGGAAATGGTAATAAAATATGAAATTAAATACTCTACAATGAATAGGCCTTAAGGGCACTCAACCAAATTTATAGCACCCCAACAGATGCACACTTCCTAACCTAACCTAACCACTACTCTGGGGAACAAGGTTATACCTGAGATCAGAATTATGAAGAACAATCAGAGGCATTAAAAGAATCAAATCACAGTATCACTCTGGTTCCACTTGATGGCACAAACATTCAAAACAATATTATCAAAATTATCTAGAAACTATTAAATTACACCCGTAATAAGGGAGGGAAAATGTTCCTCCAGGTATCTCCTAGAGACCTAGACTCACGGTCTCAGTGTGTGACCATTAGTCTACTCAGATAGCCTCAGTGTACTCCCAGTGCGTCCATAAAGCGGACGGGAGTGAGCCAATCAGACCTTGTACAGTTGAGAGAAGCTTTAGCGTCCCGTGTCGTTTAGTTGTCGGGAGCACTCGTTCACTCAAGAGATCCTTTGCTACCCCGCTAAACAGTGACAGGCCTACTTTGATCGGTCCAATGGCGACAATCGCCACCCTCAATCCTCAACGGCAGTCTCAAACGGCAGTCAATCTCAGGTCAACTCCAGTCAACTTCAGTCAAGTGGGTTCTCACGGAAACCCTGAAATGAACTCACTGTTAGCTCTAGTTTACTTTATCACTGCCCTATCTAACCCTGTCTGAGATCGAATGAGACTTACTTGTTATACTGCAATATTTCAGCACAGGTGACTAGGCCACGTGACTATTTCTGGGACAGACGCGCAGGGACGTCTTGTTCGTGTGAGTGCTATCCGGGACTGAGAGAGAGCCCGCTTCGTGTCCTCTCAAGGCGTTAGCTTAGGCCTACGTGACCTATTTTCCGCCTAACTACTAACTCCTTGGGACACCCTTTAACATTATTCAGACTGCTAAACGATCTATAATAATTTCAAATTCAATAATAGTCCCTTAACTTCATGAATCGCATCATTATTAATCCGGTAAACTACATTTAATATCATATAGGCCTAGTTCCGCAATCTCCCACTATGTGCGGGGAGCGCTCTCTTCCCTCAGTCGACCTTGAACGCTCAGTACCGCTAATGGCGGGGCATTCGAAATTACTCTGAAATTTCTGAATATTACATATATATATATATATATATATATATATATATATATATATATATATATATATATATATATATATATATATATATATATATATAGACAAAAGCTTGACTACAACACAAACAGAACATAAACAAAAGCTTGGTTGCAACACAAACACCAAACAGAACATAGAAAAAAGCTTTGCTACAACACAAACAACATAAACAAAAGCTTAGCTATAAAACAAGCAAAAACTTGGATTCAACACAAACAGAACACAGACAAAAGCTTGGCTGCAGCAAACAGAACCTAAACAAAAGCTTGGCTGCAGCACAAACAGAACATAAACAAAAGCTTGACTGAAACAAACAGAACATAAACAAAAGCTTGGCTGCAGCACAAACAGAACATAAACAAAATCTTGGCTGCAGCACAAACACAAACAAAACACAGACAAAAGCTTGCATACAATACAAACACCAAACACAACATAGACAATAGCTTGGCTGCAACACAATCAGAACACAAGCAAAGGTTTGACTGCAACATAAACACCAAACAGAACATATACCAAAGCTTGGCTACAACACAAACACCAAACAGAACATGGAAAAAAGCTTAGTCGCAACACAAAATCTTAGCTGCAACACAGACAGAACATAGACAAAAGCTTGGCTGTAACACAAAAACTTGGCTGCAACACAAACACCGACGTAGTGAAAAGCGGAGGCAGACAATCAGAGAGTCCAGAGTCCCGTGACGACCCCCAAGAGCCGCCAGGTATTGGACAACATTCTTAAAAATTACCTCCAGTGTCTGTGAGATTGGGAATTGGGATTAGGTGACGCCTGGTGCCTCCTGGGGGAGCTGCTAGTGAAACAATCCTCGCTGGAGACCTTCCTGGAAATGTACAGAGTGGGGGTAGGGGTGAGGTGGGAGAAGAGAAGCAGGGAAAGAGTGAGGGGGGGGAGAGGGAGAGGAGGACGAGGGGGAAAGGGAGAGGATGAGGAGGGGGACAGGGAGAGGATGAGGAGGGGGAAAGGGAGAGGATGCGGTGAGTGGCAACATAGAAGAAAAGGGAAAGGGTGAAGAGGGGGATAGGGAGAGGAGGAACAGGAAAGGAGAAATGGAAACAGATGGAAGTGAAGAAGGAGATGGAGGAAGAAGGTGAACGAAACAGGAGGTAGAGAAGGGGGGAGAGGAGAGGAGGAGAAGTGAAGAATGAGAAGAGAATGTAAAATAGGAGGAAGAAGAAGACACTCAAACATTTGCCTGTGAAACTTCCTAGAAGATTGGAAGAGAAGTGAGAGGATAAGGATAAGACGAGAGGAGGAGGGAAAAAGAGGAAGACGAGTATTAAGAGTAGAGGATAATAAATGAAAAAAATGAAAGTGAATGAGGAGAGGAACGAAAAAAGAACAAGGGGACTGGAAGGAGAGGAGGGTGGAGTACGAACAAGATGAAGAGAGAGAACAAGAGATCAGGAGGAGGAGGAGCAGGAGGAGCAGGAGGAGGAGGAACTCAGGAATTTTTCTGTAAAGTTTTCACGGGTTCGATTCCGGACCAAATGGAGGGTACACTAGCCCATGTGTACCCATAAATAAATGAGCATTCTGTCAAGGGCGTTAGAAGATGGCGGAACAACCCTTGGGTGGACTAGCATCCTGTCAAGATGGCGGAGTAACGCACTAGCTGCTGAATGATGGTGGAACTACCCTTGGGTGGAGTAGCATCATATCGAGGGGGTGGAGTAACCCACTAGCTGCTGAATAACCATTACCCCAATTGGACAAATAATTATTTAGATAATATTATTAGACAAAGGAAGGCTACCGGTAGGAGAATATATCTTTGTGAAGTTTACTTTCGAGATTATTATAAGGTATTGGCCAGTAGGGTAAAGACCGAGATAAGAAAAGCAAAAAAAAATAATGAACTGAAGGTAGCAAGGCAGGCGAAGTCAAACCCCAAGGGATTCTTCCAAATGTATCAAGCTAAAACACGAGACAAGATTGGACCAATACAGTCAGATACCAGGGAGCTAACTAATAACGACGGGGAAATGAACAAAACTCTGAACAGATATTTTTCAACAGTTTTCACCACCGAAAATTTAACCATGATATCCGAAGCACCGAGATAGTAAAGAAAATAGATTAAGTAGTGACCAGTAATGTTGTTATTAAGCAAATAGACAAGCTAATGCCGAATAAATCACAAGGTCCCGATGAGATATTTGCCAGAGTATTAAAGGAATGTAAGGAAGATCTTAGTATGCCCTTAGCAAATTTGTTTAACATGTCATTAAAGACATGTGTAGTACCAGAATCCTGGAAGATAGCGAATGTGATACCAATTTTCAAGAATGGAGATCGATCACTATCCTCAAACTACAGTCCAATCAGCTTAACAACAATTGTAGGCAAATTGCCGGAAGCAATAATTTCAAACTCTATTCGAAATCACCTGGAGAAGAACAAGTAGATCAATGATTCCCAACAAGGCTTCACAAGAGGGCGTTCATGACTGACAAATCTATTAATATAACTTTCAACTGTTTTCGAAACAGTGGACGACGGGCACGATTATGATGTGGTATACCTCGACTTTAACAAAACCTTCGACAGAGTACCCCACGAAAGACTAATACGAAAAGTGGAGGCTCATGGAATTGGAGGAGATATTCTAATATTATTATCTACATAAATGACATAGATATAGGCGTAGACAGCAACATAAGTAAATTTGCTGACAACACTAAAATAGGGCATGTAATTAAATCTTAGGATGACTCCGCAAATCTACAGGAAGATCTAAAAAAAAATCGCGTGGTCTGAAAATTGGCAGATGAAATTAAATTAATGTGGACAAATGTAAAGTACTTAGTCTAGGAGATGTAAACAAATAAACCAGATATCAGATGAACACCGTTGTTATAGAGAAATCCGACTTTGAGAAAGATTTAGGAGTAATGATAAGTAGGAATCTTAAACCATGTCAACAATGTGTATTTGCTCGAAACAAGGCTAACAAAATACTTGGGTTCATACAAAGGAGTGTTAGTTACAAGACTAGCGAGGTTATCCTAAAACTATATCTTGTGTTGTGAGACCTCACTTGGATTATGCGGTTCAGTTCTTGTCACCGTACTATAGAATGGATATAGAATACCTAGGAAGAATTCAGAGGAGAATGACAAGACCAATTCCGGGCATTAGGAAGCTTCAGTACAGAGACAGGGTAAAGCGTATTAATTTGCACTCTCTTGGGAGACGTACTGTAGAGTGAGGGGTGATATTAGGGGTTGGGTGTAAGCGGGACTGCCCAATATAGACCAATAGGCCCGTTGCAGTTTCCTCCTTTCTTATGTTCGTATGTTTTTATAATAGTGGAACAACCATTGAGTGGACTAGCATCTTATCGAGGTGGTGGAGTAACCCACTAGCTACTGAATGATGGTGGAACAACCCTTGGGAGGAGTAGCCCCCTAGCTACTTAATGCCACGAATCAGATCAGTCTCTGAAGGACAAAATTGAAGGTACAACAATTCCCAAAATATACACCTGACGTTCAAATATTTTATTCATATAATTTTAGTCCACTGATATGTGTTACGAGTTGGGGATTTAGAATATAGTTATACGTCTACCCAGATCCCAACAGGTAACAACAAAAAAAAACAAAGACAATCGGACTATAAAAGGGTAGACAAAGGATGCGAGTTTTCGTTGTGTATAATAAAGTACCATAAATCCCTTTACAAAATATTCAGCTTATAAATTACCCTTAACCAAACTTAACCTAAACATTAACAGTATATACATATTAATAAAACATAAAACAATAGTGAAGCAAGGTGGAGGTGGGAGAGGCAATACAAGATTACAAATACTTAAGTGAGGAACTGAGATGGCTGACGAGTAAGGCTGAGTATTGTAGAAGACGATAGGTAGTCACTGTGCCGTAGGGTTCCAGGATAGGTGATCCTGTGGTCACTTCCCAGAGAGAACTACTCTCTCCTCGAATTGGAGCTCACAAAGAAGACTGGGAGGAAGTGACGCAACAACCAGGATATGGAGAAGGGAAACCCGGGAGTGGTAACTAAGACGAGCCATACTCGTGTTTCGTCCCTAGATGGCGTTGCTCGTGGTGCTGGGTAGGTAGGTGAAGACAATCGGTGGAGGGGTTCGTAACACACCCCCCCTCCAAAGACCTTCGTAGCGCGGGCGCGAAGGAGGTGATCACCTGGTGCGTCTGGAGAGTAGCTGCTACATTTCCACTGGAGCTCGGGATAAGGAGTCTGCAATCAGGTTGTCCACCCCCTTTATGTGCCGGACTTGTAGATTATAGGGCTGGGTGAGGAGAGCCCAGCGGAGGATTCGCTGGTTGGAGGTCTTGTTGGTTTGGATGAACGTGAGTGGGTTATGGTCGGTGAAGACTAGGGTTGTTTGTGGGCAAGACTGGAGGTAACATTCAAACTTCTTTATTGCCAACACCAGAGCCAGGGCCTCCTTCTCTATGGTCGAGTAGTTGGTCTGATGTTTTTTCAACTTGGCGGAGTAATATGCCACAGGGTGAAGGACATCAGTGGTTGGGTCGGGTTGTAGGAGCACAGCCCCCACTCCGACACCACTAGCGTCGATTTGCAGATGGAAGGGCAAGGTGTAGTCAGGGGGGTGGACTACAGGCTTAGAGGCAAGGAAGGCTTTGAGGCGGTGGAAAGACTGGTCGCACTTCTGGTTCCAGATGTAAGGGACCGCAGAACTGGTAAGGTCTGTGAGGGGTCCGGCCACGCTGGAGAAGTTACTGCAGAACCGACGGTAGTAGCCGCACATCCCCAGGAAGCGCATGAGTTCCTTCCTCGTCCTTGGAGTGGGGAAGGACAAGATGGCTTCAACGTTTGCGTCCTTGGGTCTCACCATACCATGCCCAACGATATGTCCCAGGTAAGTCACTGAGGCCCGGCCAAAAGCAGATTTAGCCAGGTTTATGGTGAATCCAGTCTCTTGCAGTCGTGCAAACAGTATCTCCAAACGCACCAGATGTTCGTCCCAGCTGTCCGACACCACCACCAGGTCATCCAGGTAGGCGAACGTCCCACCTAGGTCCTGAATAAGGTAATTGATGGCCCTCTGGAATGTGGCCGGAGCATTAGAAAAGCCAAACGCCATAACTAAATATTGAAAAAGACCAAATGGAGTTATAAATGCCGAGATTATTTTTGCCCTATCCGTGAGTCCTACTTGATAATATCCTTTCAACAGGTCTATGGTACTGATAAATTGGGCACAGCCTATGCTGTCTATTATATCTTCAATCAAAGGTAAAGGGTAGGAGTCAGAGACAGTGACCTGGTTCACTTTACGATAATCTGTACAGAAACGAAAGTGCCATCGGGTTTTGGAATGAGAAGGCAAGGTGAAGCCCAGGGGGAGGTACTAGGCTCAGCTAAGTTATGTTTTAACAAAAAATCTACCTCCTTTCTCATAATCTCTTTTTTTTGTGGATTTAGTCGATATGCTGATTGCCTAATGGGTTGTACATCATCTGAGATTAGCTTAATATCATGTTTAAGTATATTGCAAAACCCTGGGAGGTCTGACGTGACTTTAGGATATGTTGATAATAACTTAGCGAGATCTTTTGCTTGAGATGGATTCAGAACAGAAAAATACTCATCCAAGTTGTTGAGTATGTGACTGTTAGCAGGGTTTTCTTTAGGTAGAGGGAAGTCTAAATTCTCCAATAGATCCATGTCATCTGTCTCCGGCTCCGGCCCTGACAAAACCGTATGCAATACAGGTAGGCTTATAGCCTCTGGGATGTCTTCCTCTGACTGCCTGGAATGGTAAAGTTTCATGAGATTAATGTGAACAAGTTGTGAATCTTTTTTGCGATCAGGAGTATGGATTATATAGTTGAGAGGAGATAGTTTATTAGCATTGATTTGAAAGTTTTGATGGAACCGTTCCAAGCAACCTTGGGACGGTGGGTGGTAAGCCGAAGATGTACAATGGTCCACACTGAGGTCTTTCATCACCTGTTTGAACAAAGATGGATCAGATTGTTGGGCTGTAATGAGCTCATCCCTACTAATGGTCTTATTGTACAGATTTTCTGTGGGTAGTAAGATATTGGAGGTGGTTTTAGATGAGGAGGGCCCATTTCGCACACTCTGCGACCGGGTGACAGCACAAGATGGGAAAAGATGAGGAATAGTTTCTTTAAGGTCAGTGGTGGAGTTGACAGGTAAGGGAGAGTCGACTGTCTTTATGTTAGGAACCACTAGATCTCCTACCAAGTCATTACCCAATAATAAATGAATGCCGCACACAGGCATTGGGTCTTTCCTAATGGCTATTTGCACTTCCCCAGTAATCAAGGGACATTGGAGGTGCACTTTAGCTAAAGGATAGGAAGAATGGGACGAGAGATCTGAAATTAGAACACTCTCATTTGTAAATGCGGTAGATACATCAGGAATGACGTTAAACAGGAGGATAGATTGTGCTGCGCCCGTATCACGTAGTATACGAATAGGGAAAGAACGAGACCCCTCTATGATTGAAATTTTTCCCTCATAGGTGAATGAAGAGAAGAGATCCTGATGGGGCCTTTCCACATTGGCATTTGCTATTGGTTTGGATTTGGGATCCAGGGAACTACTTTTAGCAATTCGACACTTTGGGTGTTTACAATTCTGGATCGTATGGCCTGGGTTTTTACAGTAAGAACAAGTAAGCTTGGTTGCATCGGGGGGAGTAGGTGTGGGACCTTTCGACCTACCACTCACGTCCCCAAGGTTATCATCAGAGGAGGACCTAACATGTCGGGAAGTACCACGTTCTCTACTGCCCAGTGACTCCACCAACAAAGCGTACGCACCAGCCAGCTCAGCAGCACGCCCTAAATTAACCTCTCCACGCTCCTCCACATGCTTCATGATGTGAAATGGTATCTTGCTCTTCCACTCCTCCAGGACTACCAAGTTATACCTAGGGAAATTACACTTCTGATTATTGTTCTTCTGATAAGATCCTTAGATAAGGATAAGAGACTTGAAAGAGGAAGGGTGTATTACGGCATTAATATAAAGATCCGGATTAACAACCCTGAGATACTTGAAAGAAGAAGGGCGTATTACGGCATTTTATAAAAAGATCCGGATTAACAACCCTGAGATACTTGAAAGAGGAAGGGCGTATTACGGCATTAATATAAAGATCCGGATTAACAACCCTGAGATACTTTAAAGAGGAAGGGCGTATTACGGCATTTTATATAAAGATCCGGATTAACAACCCTGAGATACTTGAAAGAGGAAGGGCGTATTACGGCATTAATATAAAGATCCGGATTAACAACCCTGAGATATTTTAAAGAGGAAGGGCGTATTACAGCATTTATATAAAGATCCGGATTAACAACCTGAGATACTTTAAAGAGGAAGGGCGTATTACGGTATTAATATAAAGATCCGGATTAACAACCCCGGAGTTTGGTATGATTGACCCTGAATGAGATAATGAGAAGAACAATAATGGAGGCTTTATAATTATGGGGTCCTGGTAGAGCGGGGCGTCCCAAGATATCACTTCACCCTAAACTAGTGACTATGGAACAGCCTACTCTGGAGTGAGGGTACGGCATTAAACAGATCCGGATTCTTCCCTACACTCGATAAGACTTACTACACGACTGCCACGTGTAATAACAGGTAAGCCTTATGACACTTGGAACCTAATATCCTACGTCTGTCACTCTTACTGTACGATAATACCAATATATTCAAACACATATGAAGAAAACTTTAAACCACAGTAAAGCAATTGTGAACAGAAGTGACTGGGAGGAATAATTAAAACTGAGTAACAAGGGAGGAAGGAATATGGTACTTAAGGTCGTGTCCTGTCACGGTCGCCATTTGTTACGAGTTGGGGATTTAGAATATAGTTATACGTCTACCCAGATCCCAACAGGTAACAACAAAAAAAAACAAAGACAATCGGACTATAAAAGGGTAGACAAAGGATGCGAGTTTTCGTTGTGTATAATAAAGTACCATAAATCCCTTTACAAAATATTCAGCTTATAAATTACCCTTAACCAAACTTAACCTAAACATTAACAGTATATACATATTAATATAACATAAAACAATAGTGAAGCAAGGTGGAGGTGGGAGAGGCAATACAAGATTACAAATACTTAAGTGAGGAACTGAGATGGCTGACGAGTAAGGCTGAGTATTGTAGAAGACGATAGGTAGTCACTGTGCCGTAGGGTTCCAGGATAGGTGATCCTGTGGTCACTTCCCAGAGTGAACTACTCTCTCCTCGAATTGGAGCTCACAAAGAAGACTGGGAGGAAGTGACGCAACAACCAGGATATGGAGAAGGGAAACCCGGGAGTGGTAACTAAGACGAGCCATACTCGTGTTTCGTCCCTAGATGGCGTTGCTCGTGGTGCTGGGTAGGTAGATGAAGACAATCGGTGGAGGGGTTCGTAACATAAGCTTCTATAATTTTTTTCTTTAGAATTCTACACACAGTAAAATGAAGGAAACAATAAGGTACATCAAACTAAACCATTTTCATGAAATAAATATACAATAGATGGCAAAAGTTTCTGTCCATTCAAAGTTATGACCTCATATAACAAGTGTTACCGCTACTGACACCATGTAGACGGACACAAGTGATTTATGACTCGATGCACACAATAAATGTAAATGGGAAGATGTTTATTTAATTTTTCCCATAAAAAAAATCCATGTAAATATTCCTTATAATCTGTACAGCCTGATTTATAAACAGTATATATATATATATATATACAATCAACGACCTCACCAGCAAGGAATCGAACCCTCGACCTACTGGGTGTGACTAGGGAGCGCTTACCGGCTAGGCCACAAGGACACTAAAAGCAGTTCTAGACTCTGTTATATTTCACACAAAGCCTGTTCATCGAGCTGATGGCGCCGTGAACCTCAATGGGAAACTGCCCGTGCCTCGTATGTGGTGTCAGTAGCATTTTACCGAATCCAGCTGGTATGAAACGCGAGGTACATATATATACTTCATTTTTAGTCCATTTAACACGCGGACTTTGAACATACAATCAACGACCTCACCAGCAAGGAATCGAACCCTCGACCTACTGGGTGTGACTAGGGAGCGCTTACCGGCTAGGCCACAAGGACACTAAAAGCAGTTCTAGACTCTGTTATATTTCACACAAAGCCTGTTCATCGCGCTGATGGCGCCGTGAACCTCAATGGGAAACTGCCCGTGCCTCGTATGTGGTGTCAGTAGCATTTTACCGAATCCAGCTGGTATGAAACGCGAGGTACATATATATACTTCATTTTTAGTCCATTTAACACGCGGACTTTGAACATACAATCAACGACCTCACCAGCAAGGAATCGAACGGCGCCATCAGCTCGATGAACAGGCTTTGTGTGAAATATAACAGAGTCTAGAACTGCTTTTAGTGTCCTTGTGGCCTAGCCGGTAAGCGCTCCCTAGTCACACCCAGTAGGTCGAGGGTTCGATTCCTTGCTGGTGAGGTCGTTGATTGTATGTTCAAAGTCCGCGTGTTAAATGGACTAAAAATGAAGTATATATATGTACCTCGCGTTTCATACCAGCTGGATTCGGTAAAATGCTACTGACACCACATACGAGGCACGGGCAGTTTCCCATTGAGGTTCACGGCGCCATCAGCGCGATGAACAGGCTTTGTGTGAAATATAACAGAGTCTAGAACTGCTTTTAGTGTCCTTGTGGCCTAGCCGGTAAGCGCTCCCTAGTCACACCCAGTAGGTCGAGGGTTCGATTCCTTGCTGGTGAGGTCGTTGATTGTATGTTCAAAGTCCGCGTGTTAAATGGACTAAAAATGAAGTATATATATGTACCTCGCGTTTCATACCAGCTGGATTCGGTAAAATGCTACTGACACCACATACGAGGCACGGGCAGTTTCCCATTGAGGTTCACGGCGCCATCAGCTCGATGAACAGGCTTTGTGTGAAATATAACAGAGTCTAGAACTGCTTTTAGTGTCCTTGTGGCCTAGCCGGTAAGCGCTCCCTAGTCACACCCAGTAGGTCGAGGGTTCGATTCCTTGCTGGTGAGGTCGTTGATTGTATGTTCAAAGTCCGCGTGTTAAATGGACTAAAAATGAAGTATATATATATATATATATATATATACGAAAATTCCTAATGATAAATGATGAAGTGGGAAATCGTAGTGGTATAAATCATTGTAAGAAAACATCCTGAATACAGGTTTGTGTGTGTGTGTGACCTGGGGAGTGCGCGTGTGTGTGTGTTTGTATACTCAGCTGGCAAGAGGATTACTCCAGCGCCACCCGGTGTTTGTATTATTGTGTGCCCTCCCCTCGCTCCCACACCCACCCATCCCAATCCCCCTCTCCCCATTCACCCCCCACTCCCCTTACCTACCTGTCCTCGAGAGTTATGTTCCTTGCAAGGTAGCTAAGAGAACAAGCGAGAGAGGAATGGGGAAGGAAGAAGGGCGGAAGGGGAGGGGTGGAAGGAGAGAGGAGAGAGAGGAAAGGAGGTGGAGAGGGAGAAATGGATGGGAGAGAAAGACACAGGGAGAAGAAGGGAAGGAGTATACAGTGGAGCAAAGAAGATAAGTACGAGTAGATGGAATGAAAGGGTCGGAAAGAAGGAGGAAAACTAAAGTAGGGAGTATAGTGGAAGGAAAGAAATTGAAAAGAGGAATATAGAAGGAAATGGGACGAAGGAGAAGCAGGGTGGAGAGAAGAAAGACGGAGAGATCTAGAAGGATGGGCGAAGGGAGGGTGAATGGAATAGGAACGAAAGAAAATAAAAGGAGGACGAAGTTGGCAAACAGACCTCATTCTGTCTAGCCAAGGTGAGTCTCTCTCCCCGTTGAGATAATCTCTTATCTCTGGGGACAAATATACTCTCTCGGTTTCCTGCTTATACCTGTTTATCCCCCAGTGTGTGTAAATGTTCGTTTTTGGTCTGTTTCTGTTCACACCTGCTGATAACTTTTGTTTTCGTGACTCAAATGTTCATCCTGTTCACCAGAAAGGAGGGAGATTTACTTTCCGTGTGCTGACTCTTGATCTGTTTCCTGCAGTAAGAGTTTTGTTGTCACATAATATGAGTAGGGAAAATGTGTTCATCTGGAGTGATGTATCTCCTTGATAAACGTCCAAGTTAGGTGATCCAAGCAGGCGACCCCGTATAGGTACCCCTCAACCAGGTTCTCCACCGAGGTTCCCCTGGCTAAATGCCTCTCATGTAGTAATAAAAGTAAAAGTGGATGTCACATGCCTAACGACCCACCAGGGACATTGTGATGAAACATACAAAGACTAAGCTTCAGTAAACAAGGACACAGTGTGACCGGCACTGCACTTTACCACCTTCACTTCTCTAACAGTAAAATTAAGTACCCATTCTGCAGCTGGGTATACTGGGGGCACCTCCTCACCACCGTTGGGTCAGGAAACGAGTACAACATTCACTAGATAGTCACTCTATAGTCAAGGCCTCTTGGGCCTCCAGCTAGGTGCCGCTAGTTAGTAGATACAATTACGCGTACCCAGGTAGGTGCTCCCATTTATATGCTCGAGGTAGGTGCCCCCAGGTAGGTGCTCCCATTTATATGCTCCAGGTAGGTGCTCCCACATAAATGTCCTTAGGAAGGTGGCCCCAGGTAGGTAGCCCCAGGTAGGGGGCACCAGATAGGTGGCCCCAGGTAGGTGGCCCCAGGTAGGGGGCCCCCGGTAGGTGGCCCCAGGTAGGTGGCCCCAGATAGGTGGCCCCAGTTAGGTGGCCCCAGGTTGGTGTTCAAGTAGGACTCCACAAATTGATGTCATCAAATAAATATCTCCGACTAGGAGAACCTAGTTAGCAGTAGTTAGGTGCCATCGGCCAGTAGATTCCCATAGCATTGTTGATGTCCTCAGCTGGGTGCCCCAGGCCAGATTCCCCTAGCGAGACAGGCGGAACTGGGTCCCTTACATAGGGGCCCAAACCAGTAATAACCGTCAGTAGTAAATTCCCTTGCTAGGTAGTCGGAGCCCCAAGGTAAGCTTTGTCAGCTAGTAGGAGTTCCCAACTTGGTGACTCCAGCTAAGTGCCCCAGCTATGTAATCCTAGTTAGGTGCCTATAGGGAGGGTTACCCCAGCTAGGTGACCTCAGTTAGGTAGCCATATTTATGCTACCCCAGATAGGTGCCCATAATTATGTTACTCCAGCTAGGAGGGTCATAGACTACCCCAGCTAGGTGACCCCAGTTAGGTGCCCGTAGTTATGTTAACCCAGCTAGGTGACCCAAATTAGGTGCCTTTAGATAGGTTACCCCAGCTAGGTGACGCCAGTTAGGTGCCCGTAGTTAGGTTACCCCAGCTAGGTGACCCAAGTTAGGTGTCCTTAGTTAGGTTACCCCAGCTAGGTGACGCCAGTTAGGTGTCCTTAGTTAGGTTACCCCAGCTAGATGACAGCAGTTAGGTGTCTTTAGTTAGGTTACCCCAGCTAGGTGACCCAAGTTAGGTGTCCTTAGTTAGGTTACCCCAGCTAGATGACCCCAGTTAGGTGTCCTTAGTTAGGTTACCCCAGCTAGGTGACGCCAGTTAGGTGTCCTTAGTTAGGTTACCCCAGCTAGGTGACGCCAGTTAGGTGTCCTTAGTTAGGTTACCCCAGCTATATGACAGCAGTTAGGTGTCTTTAGTTAGGTTACCCCAGCTAGGTGACCCAAGTTAGGTGTCCTTAGTTAGGTTACCCCAGCTAGATGACCCCAGTTAGGTGTCCTTAGTTAGGTTACCCCAGCTAGGTGACCCAAGTTAGGTGTCCTTAGTTAGGTTACCCCAGCTAGGTGACCCAAGTTAGGTGTCCTAAGTTAGGTTACCCCAGCTAGGTGACCCCAGTTAGGTGCCCGTAGTTAGGTTACCCCAGCTAGGTGACCAGTTAGGTGCCCGTAGTTAGGTTACCCCAGCTAGGTGTCCCCAGTTAGGTGTCCTTAGTTAGGTTACCCCAGCTAGGTGACCCAAGTTAGGTGTCCTTAGTTAGGTTGCCCCAGCTAGGTGACCCCAGTTAGGTGCCCGTAGTTAGGTTACCACAGCTAGGTGACCCCAGTTAGGTGCCCGTAGTTAGGTTAGCCCATCTAGGTGATCCAAGTTAGGTGTCGTTAGTTAGGTTACCCCAGCTAGGTGACCCAGGACGAACCACCTGGAGGAGGCGACTGAAGGATAATCGCCTCATCTGTCGTGGTTCCCGAGGCTCTCCTTCAGGGAATTACCAAACCTGCCAAGATTGCCCAGGGGCGCAGTTTAGTGGTTTACTGGTGCAGTATAACGGTGTAGTGTAGTGGTGTAATGTAGTGGTGAAGTGTAGCGGTGTAGTGTAGTGGTGTATTTTAGTGGTGTAGTGTAGTGGTGTAGTGTAGTGGTGTAGTGTAGTGGTGTAATGTAGTGGTGTAGTGTAGTGGTGTATTTTAGTGGTGTAGTGTAGTGGTGTAGTGTAGTGGTGAAGTGCAGTGGTGTAATGTAGTGGTGTAGTGTAGTGGTGTAATGTAGTGGTGTAGTGTAGTCGTGTAATGTAGTGGTGTAGTGTAGTGGTGTTGTGTAGTGATGTAGTGTAGTGGTGTAGTGTAGTGGTGTAGTGTAGTGGTGTAATGTAGTGGTGTAGTGTAGTGGTGTAATGTAGTGGTGTAGTGTAGTGGTGTAGTGTAGTGGTGTAGTGTAGTGATGTAATATAGTGGTGCAGTGTAGTGGTGTAATGTAGTGGTGTAGTGCAGTGGTGTATTGTAATGGTGTAATGTAGTGGTGTAGTGTAGTGGTGTATTGTAGTGGTGTAATGTAGTGGTGTAGTACAGTGGTGTATTGTAGTGGTGTAATGTAGTGCTGTAGTGTAGTGGTGTATTGTAGTGGTGTAATGTAGTGGTGTAGTGTAGTGGTTTAATGTAGTGGTGTAATGTAGTGGTGTAGTGTAGTGGTGTAGTGTAGTGGTGTAATGTAGTGGTGTAATGTAGTGGTGTAATGTAGTGGTGTAGTGTAGTGGTGTAATGTAGTGGTGTTGTGTAGTGGTGTAGTGTAGTGGTGCAGTGGTGTAGTGTAGTGGTGTAGTGTAGTGGTGTAGTGTAGTGGTGTAATGTAGTAGAGTAGTGTAGTGGTGTAGTGTAGTGGTGTAGTGTAGTGGTGTAATGTAGTGGTGTAGTGTAGTGGTGTAATGTAGTGGTGTAGTGTAGTAGCGTAATGTAGTGGTGTAGTGGTGTAGTGCAGTGGTGTAGTGTAGAGGTGTAGTGTAGTGGTGTAATGTAGTGGTGTAGTGTAGTAGTGTAGTGTAGTGGTGTAATGTAGTGGTGTAATGTATTGGTGTAGTGTAGTGGTGTAATGTAGTGGTGCAGTGTAGTGGTGTAGTATAGTGGTGAAGTATAGTTTTGTGGTATACTGTAGTGGTGTAGTTCAGTGGTGAAACGTAGTGGTGTAGTATAGTGGTGTGGTATACTGTAGTGGTGTACAATAGTGGTGTGGTATACTGTAGTGGTGTATTGGTGTAATGTAGTGGTGTAGTGTAGTGGTGTAATGTAGTGATGTAGTATAGTAGCGTAGTATAAAGGTGTAGTATACTGTAGTGGTGTAGTTCAGTGGTGCAGTATAGTGGTGTTGTATAGTGGCGTAGTATAGTGATGTGGTATTAGGGTGTGTCATACGGAGGCGAATTTTTTTTTTTTAGTTTGAAAAATCGGCCCATGGTATTAATGATGTAGTTCTATGTACAGAATCATGTGATATCTTCAGATTTGAAAAGTTTTCATTTTTTGCTAGGTAAATTTTAACTTGAAATCTTATGAAAATTCAGTATTCCCACCCTTTTACCAATACCACTAAATAGCTTATTTAAAGTAAAGTAAATGTATCAGGTTAATTTATTAGGATGAAAATGATCCAGAATAGTGAAACGAATGATCTTGACACATTTATTAAATTTAATATTCCTTTAGAAAACAAAATCATCAAATACAAAAACCGGTTTTACTACTACGACCCGGTGTTGCTGCACACCATAGAGAACATGTCTTTCTTGCTTCTGTTTCTACTCATCACCTCCCTGCTGACCACCTGAGCTCGGATGTAGCCTTCCCTCCTCTCCTGGCTGTACACGTGACTGCTGGCCTCGCTCACTTGCTGTACACAACGCTCTATACTCTGGGTGTGCGAGGGCCAGGCAGGGACATGCATGGGGTTGTCCAGGAAAGCTCTGACTTGAACATTGGTGAGGCTGCAGGTAAGAGGGGGCTCACTGCCACCCTGGATGTTATCCAGATCTATGAGATCAGTGACCCTGAAGGAATCGTCACCAACTGATTCGTCATGCCCAGATCCTCTCATAAGTCTCATATCCAAGATCTTTTTGACTGCCACTCTTCTCTCCTCCTCATCCTTACTGCAGAGCATTGTCTGCAGAACTGCCTCGGGATGAGCATACCACGAAGATCTCCTCACAGTCTGCTCCACAATCTGAACAACCTTCCTTGGCTGACTCCTCAGGAGCTCAAGCTGGAAGAGAACATGCCTCGGACCTTCGGAGAACGATGACTTGACCTTGGTGTTGAACCAATTTGGCAAGTAGACACTCACGATGAATTGGACAATAAGTCTCAGGTTGTGAAGCTGGTTCCCTTTCATTTTATGATGAGCGACCCAAATTCTGCAGAACATGAGAGCCGTTGTGAGCCACCTAGAATGTGAGACTGGACCTATCTGCAGGTAAGCAAGTCTATCAGGCATGACCCCAGTTTTGATGGCACTGCAAATCATGTAACCATAGTACTGGTCAGTACTCAGGTCGTCAATGACAGTATGTGCAAGCTCAACGAGTGGAGGGCCAACTGTGATTTTTTCAAAGCTCGGATTTATTTCTAACTCAGTGGCAGAGTCCAGCATCTTGCCAAGAGGACCAGACCATCTGTTGTTTGAAAGAGTCTTGCCATCCAGCTCCTGGATCAGATGTCTGAGTGGCAACTCGTTGGTGTGGAGGTCACAAACAATCCAGACCAGCTTCCTCCCAATCTTCCGCTCTATCCACTGTATGACCCCCCCTTGCCACCCTGTGTTCGTGTTGGTGCTGTCCCCTCCAATGGCCTGCAGGGTCTGGTCTACGTTCCTCTCTCTGAGCCAGTTCACAATGTTATCTGCCACTATCTCAGCTGGTTTCCTGATGTCATCTTTCTCTGGAGTGAAATGCCACAAATACTTCCCTCCTGGTTCACTGCAGCAGGAGTAGTGTTCCTCCTTCACCATGGCAGGGGACAACTTGTCAGAATCTCCAACTTTCATGAACACTTTAGTGTCATCCCTTCTCCCGTCAAAGAACAAACAATTGATTCCATTTTCTCTTATTCCCCTATCAAACTCCTCTTCTAGGTTACTGACAAGTTTCTCCTGAGCTCTCCTTACTTTGATATGATCTATCACCAGGTGAACATCATCAGGTGTTATCAAACCACCGTCAATCCAGGCAGCTGTTGCTATCTCTGCAGTTTCTCTGAGACCAGTGTGGTGTCGCATGCTGGCCAGAGCTGTTCTCGGGATATCTTTCCTATTTCGAATGTTATGCCTGGAAGGTTTGGGATCATTATTTTCTGGGTTAGGGACAAAGCCACCATTCTCCTGGTCAGCACTCGGATCAGCCATGGGGAAGTCATTAAACTCTGAATCAGCTTGACTCCAATCATCGGCCTTTTTGACCTCACCCTGGGCCTTCTCAAGTCTCTTTTCCTCGGCAACTCTTCTCCTCTTCTGTCTCTCTGTGGCAGCCTCCTGTCTCTTGGACTCCGGAATATCTTGGCTAGAAATCATGAGAGCCCCTATACTGCCAGTCTGCTCTCTCTGTGCTTTGACAAATGCCAGTTCGATC
The DNA here is from genome assembly GCA_958450375.1 of Homarus gammarus. Lineage (NCBI taxonomy): Eukaryota > Metazoa > Arthropoda > Malacostraca > Decapoda > Nephropidae > Homarus > Homarus gammarus. The sequence continues at coordinate 256,423 of CAUDMG010001376.1, read as the reverse complement.
ACAGGAATCTTCAGTTCACGCTTGCAAATACAGGAGATGTGGGCCTCGGATTTACAGTCACGATCTCATCCAAACTCAGGACAGAGAACAATTGGGCACTTGCAAGTAATTATGTCAAATAACTGGTCCAGTTGCTTGGCAAAGCTGTCCTTAACTGCAAGTTTTCCTCTCCCAAGAGAGATATCTCTTGCCTTTTCCCAACTGGCTAGCAGTCTCTCACTAATCTTCTTCTGACTTGTTATGACTGGAGGCTTGAACTGAGCGTTAGCCAGAGTGTACTGTGCCAAGACAGCTTTGGTCATATCACTGGCAATGTCTTTGTTTGTGTAAGTTCTTTGGTTCTTTTCACTGATTTGCCTGATTAAAACACCGTATCTCAAAGCATCTCTCAATGTAGGCAACTCCGACTTCAGGAGCTCTCTCCCAGACCCAAGATAGTGACTGAGATGGCTGGATTTTTGGTTCCTCTTCCTGACACAAGCAGCCATCGCAAATATTATCAACTTATAAATGCATCAGAATCTGAAACAGAAAAAATATTGTTAGTTGGGTTGTTAAAGAATGAAGTCAGAAAGCAATGTTCACTATTTAATTGTAATGCACTAATGCAGCTGTACGTTAGATTTTCGATAAATTTCACGCTAAAATTTACCTAGCAAAAGGTTGCAAAATATTGAAACTGAAATTATTTTCTGTTTATATACACTAAAATCTACCAAAAAAGTGATGGGCCATTAGTTTTAGCTGATCTTCCCTCCTATGACACACCCTAATGTGGTATACTTTAGTGGTGTAGTTCAGTGTTGCAGATGATAGTGGTATAATGTAGTGGTGTAGTATCGTGGTGTAATATACTGCAGTGGTGCAGTATAGTGGTGTAGTATAATGGTGCAGTATAGTGGCTTAGTGATGAGGTATAGTAGCTTTTTAACATAATTTCATGGCTTAAGGTGAAGTTTAGTGACATAATGTAACATTTTAAGGGCTTAGTGGCCCTGTGATCTGGTTAATGGGTTTGCTTCGTGGTGTAGTTTTGAGCCTAACCTAACTCAATGACTCACCCTGAGCTGTTACCCTATGTCACCCTATGTCACCCTGAAATGTCACCCTATGTCACCCTTCTGTCACCCTATGTCACCCTGAACTGTCACCCTTCTGTCACCCTATGTCACCCTTCTGTCACCCTATGTCACCCTGAACTGTCACCCTTCTGTCACCCTATGTCACCCTTCTGTCACCCTATGTCACCCTGAACTGTCGTCCTATTTCACCTTCAACTGTCACCCATGTCACACTACTGTCACCCTATGTCACCCTGAACTGTCACCCTATGTCACCCTTCTGTCACCCTTCTGTCACCCTATGTCACCCTTCTGTCACCCTATGTCACCCTGAACTGTCACCCTATGTCACCCTTCTGTTACCCTATGTCACCCTGAAATGTCACCCTATGTCACCCTTCTGTCACCCTATGTCACCCTGAACTGTCACCCTATGTCACCCTTTTGTCACTATGTCACGCTTCTGTTACCCTATGTCATCCTTCTGTCACCCTATGTCACCCTTCTGTCATCCTGTGTCACTCTTCTGTTACCCTATGTCACCCTTCTGTCACCCTATGTCACTCTATGTCACCCTTCTGTCACCCTATGTCACCCTTCTGTCACCCTATGTCACCCTTCTGTCACCCTATGTCACCCTTCTGTCATCCTTACTCATCCTGGAAATAAAACACCCACGTCAACCCATAAACCCATTCCGCCCAACACTATGACATCATCTTCCTGTTACCCACGAGATAGCAGACAATTCTCAAACTCTCTCCAACTCACTACTCTCTTAGTTCCTACATTCTTACACTCACCACCCTCTCAGTTCCCACACCCTCTCCACTCATCATCCTCTTAGTTCCCACATTCGCCCCACTCATCACCCTCTTTGTTACCACACTCTCTCCACTCAAAACTTTCTTAGTTCCCACACTCTACCCACTCATCACCCTCCTAGTTCCCATACCTTCTCCGCTCACCACCCCCTTATTTCCCACAACCTCTCCACTCATCACCCTCTTAGTTCCCAAACCTTCTCCACTCATCACCCTCTTTGTTCCCACACCCTCTCCACTCATCACCCTCTTAGTTCCCACACTCTCTCCGCTCATCACCCTCATAGTTCCCACACTCTCTCCACTCATCACCCTCTTAGTTCCCATACCTTCTACACTCATCACTTCATTGTTCCCACACTCTCTCCACTCATCACCCTCTTAGTTCCCATACCTTCTCCACTCATCACCCTCTTTGTTCCCATACTCTCTCCACTCATCACCCTCTTAGTTCCCATACCTTCTCCACTCATCATCCTCTTAGTTCCCATACCTTCTCCACTCATCACCCTCTTTGTTCCCACACTCTCTCCACTCATCACCCTTTTAGTTCCCATACCTTCTCTACTCATCACCCTCTTTGTTCCCACACTCTCTCCACTCATCACCCTCTTAGTTCCCATGCCTTCTCCACTCAACACCCTCTTTGTTCCCACACTCTCTCCACTCATCACCCTCTTAGTTCCCATACCTTCTCCACTCATCACCCTCTTTGTTCCCACACTCTCTCCACTCATCACCCTCTTAGTTCCCATGCCTTCTCCACTCATTACCCTCTTTGTTCCCACACTCTCTCCACTCATCACCCTCTTAGTTCCCATACCTTCTCCACTCATCACCCTTTTAGTACCCACACCCTTTCTATCACCCTCTTAGTTCCCTTACCTTCTCCACTCATCACCCTCTTTGTTCCCACACTCTCTCCACTCATCACCCTCTTAGTTCCCATACCTTCTCCACTCATCACCCTCTTAGTTCCCATACCTTCTCCACTCATCACCCTCTTTGTTCCCACACTCTCTCCACTCATCACCCTCTTAGTTCCCATGCCTTCTCCACTCATCACCCTCTTTGTTCCCACACTCTCTCCACTCATCACCCTCTTTGTTCCCACCCTCTCTCCACTCATCACGCTCTTAGTTCCCATGCCTTCTCCACTCATCACCCTCTTTGTTCCCACACTCTCTCCACTCATCACCCTCTTAGTTCCCATGCCTTCTCCACTCATCACCCTCTTTGTTCCCACACTCTCTCCACTCATCACCCTCTTTGTTCCCACCCTCTCTCCACTCATCACGCTCTTAGTACCCACACCCTTTCTAGCACCCTGATGGCCACCTCAGCAGGACACGAAGGGCAGTAAGCCAACAAACCTTAAAATGGAAAGAAAATTGTTCCCTTTTAAAAGTTGATGAACATGGCAGTAGGTTCACCACTGAGGGATTTGGTCACTGTGTTTTTACGAGTTTACAGAACTCGTGTGCTTTCTTTACCGGGTTTGTGTGCTCTCTCTCTCTCTCTCTCTCTCTCTCTCTCTCTCTCTCTCTCTCTCTCTCTCTCTCTCCTCACACACACTGCTCATAGCCAGAGGTCAATGGTCCTTAGTATTTAAAGGGAAGTTATTTGGCGAAGTTTTCCTCCTTTTCCTCACCTCTCATTCCTCTTGTTCCTTCTCCTTTTCTTCTTTACTATCCTACCTCTCATCTTCCCCCTCGTCTTTCCCCTCTTCTTCTTCCACTTTCCTCTCTTGTTCCTCCTTACCTCCTCCCATCTACAGTGTTTTCCAATTTCGCTCCCTCCTCTTTCAAACTTTTCCTCCTCCACTTTCTGCTAATTTCCCCCCTATTCCTCTTCCTCCTGTTACTCCTCCGATGATCTGCACCACTAAACCACAAACCATAAAATTACCAATAAATTAAACCATGAAGTCAATACATTGCACCACTTAATCACAACACTAAACTGCATTCCTAAACTATAATACAAACCTAAATCACTATACCACAAGAATGAACCATTAGATCACAACCTCACACTAAGTATTGTACACTCACAAACTCACACTAAGTATTGTACACTCACAACCTCACACTAACTATTGTACACTCACAACCTCACACTAAGTATTGTACACTCACAACCTCACACTAAGTATTGTACACTCACAACCTCACACTAACTATTGCACACTCACAACCTCACACTAAGAATTGTACACTCACAACCTCACACTAAGTATTGTACACTCACAACCTCACACTAAGTATTGTTCACTCACAACCTCACACTAAGTATTGTACACTCACAACCTCATACAAAACATGTACACTCACAACCTCACACTAAGTATTGTACACTCACAACCTCACACTAAGTATTGAACACTCACAACCTCACATTAAACATGCACACTCACAACCTCACACTAAGTATTGTACACTTACAACCTCACACTAAGTATTGTACACTCACAACCTCACACGAAGTATTGTACACTCACAACCTCACACTAACTATTGTACACCCACAACCTCACACTAAGTATTGTACACTCACAACCTCACACTAAGTATTGTACACTCACAACCTCACACTAACTATTGTACACTCACAACCTCATCACTAAGTATTGTACACTCACAACCTCACACTAAGTATTGTACACTCACAACCTCACACTAAGCATTGTACACTCACAACCTCATACAAAACATGTACACTCACAACCTCACACTAAGTATTGTACACTCACAACCTCACACTAAGTATTGTACACTCACAACCTCACACTAAGTATTGTACACCCACAACCTCATACAAAACATGTACACTCACAACCTCACACTAAGTATTGTACACTCACAACCTCACACTAAGTATTGTACACTCACAACCTCACACTAAGTATTGTACACTCACAACCTCATACAAAACATGTACACTCACAACCTCACTAAAGTATTGTACACTCACAACCTCACACCAAGCATTGTACACTCACAACCTCACACTAAGTATTGTACACTCACAACCTCACACTAAGTATTGTACACTCACAACCTCATACAAAACATGTACACTCACAACCTCACACTAAGTATTATGCACTCACTACATCACACTATATATTGTACACTCACAAACTCATACAAAACATGTACACTCACAACCTCACACTAAGTATTGTACACTCACAACCTCATACAAAACATGTACACTCACAACCTCACACTAAGTATTGTACACTCACAACCTCACACTAAGTATTGTACACTCACAACCTCACACTAAGTATTGTACACTCACAACCTCACACTAAGTATTGTACACCCACAACCTCATACAAAACATGTACACTCACAACCTCACACTAAGTATTGTACACTCACTTCCTCACACTTTATATTGTACACTTAACAACCTCACACTAAGTATTGTACACTCACAACCTCACACTAAGTATTGTACACTCACAACCTCACACTAAGTATTGTACACTCACAACCTCACACTATATATTGTACACTTAACAACATAAAAACATAAGAATGGAGGAAACTGCAGTCCCATTTACACCCAACCCCTATTGCTCATGTATCCCTCCAACCTATGTTTGAAGTTATCCAGCGTAGTCGAGTTGATGATGATGTTTGGTAACTTGTTCCATTCATCCACTACTCTATTTCAAAACCAATGTTTCCCCTTTCGAGCCTAAATATAAATTAGTCTAATTTAAAACCATTGTTACGAGTTCGCTCCCGGTTGGATAGCTTGAGTACCTTTGTAATGTCCCCTCTGTTTAGCCCTGACTTCCATTTATACACCTCTATCATATCGCCCCTCACTCTACGTCTCTCGAGGGAGTGCAAATTTAGATGCTTTATCCTGTTTCTGTACTCAAGGTTCCTAATGCCCGGGATTAGTGCTGTCATTCTCCTCTAAATTCTTTCTAGGGATTCTATATCCATTCTGTAATACGGTGCCCAGAATTGAACTGCGTAATCCAAGTGAGGTCTCACAAGCACAAGATATAGTTTTAGGATGACCTCTTTAGTCTTGAAACTAACACTCCTTCGTATGAACCCAAGTACTTTGTTTGCCTTGTTTCGAGCAAATACATATCGTTTACTTGGCTTACGAATCTTACTTATGATTACTCCTAAATCTTTCTTACATTCGGATTTCTCTATAACATCGTTGTTCATTTGATATCTGGTTTCTCTGTACTAAGTACTTTACATTTGTCCACATTGAATTTCATCTGCCATTTTTCAGACCATTCGAAAATTGGATTAGATCTTCCTGTAGTTTTGCCGAGTCCTCGTCAGATTTAATTACACACTCTATTTTAATGTCATCAGCAAATTTACTTATGTTGCTGTCTACGTCGATATCTATGTCGTTTATGTATATAATAAATAATAATGGTCCAAGTACTGAGCCTTGGGGTACTCCACTAGACACGTTACTCCAATCGGATTTAGTGCCGTTAATGTTCACTCGCTGTTTCCTGTCCTGTAACCACGCACTAATCCATTTTGGAATATCTCCTCCAATGCCATGAGCCTTCACTTTTCTTATTAGTCTTTCGTGGGGGACTCTTTCGAGGGCTTTGCTAAAGTCAAGATATACCACATCATAGTCGTGCCTCTCTTCCACTGATTAGAAAACAGCTGAAAAGAATGTTAATAGATTAGTTAGACATAACGCCCGCTTGTGAAGCCATCTTGGGAATCATTGCTCAACTTGTGCGTCTCCAGGTGATTTCGAATAGAATTGAAATTTTTGTTTCCAGTAATTTGCCTACAATTGATGTTAAACTGATTGGACGGTAGTTAGAGGATAGTGATCTATCTCCCTTCTTGAAAATCGTTATTACATTCGCTTTCCACCAGGATTCTGGTACTACATCCGTTTTTAAGGACATGCTAAACAAATTTGCTAAGCTCTTCCTCACATTCCTTTAATACTCAAGCAAATATTTTATCGGGACCTGGTGACTTATTATTCTTTAGCTTGTCTATTTGCTTACTAACATCGTTACTAGTCACTATTAACTCGCTTAATCTATTTTCTTCTCTATCTCTGCATATAGTCGGCGCCTCGGGTATCATGTTTAAATTTTCGGTGGTGAAAACTTGGAAAATATCTATTCAGATTATTACTCATTTCTCCGTTGTTATCAGTTAGCTCGCCGGTATCTGACTGTATTGGTCCAATCTTTCTTCATGTTTTAGTTTGATACATTTGAAAGAATCCCTTGGGGTTTGACTTTGCCTCCCTTGCTACCATCAGTTCATTATTCCTCTTTGCTTTTCTTATCTCGGTTTTAACCCTACTGGCCAATTCCTTATAATAGTCTCGGAGGTAAACTTCACCACGATTTATTCTTCTACCTACATTCCTCGTCATTGCATTATGCTCGAGGTGGTCGACGGGAAGTGATCTTTGCTGAAGTGTCTCACACCCCTCTATGCCAGCCAGCTGGGGCTGAGGCTGGCATTGTACTTCTGGCAGCGAAGGGAGACTTGAGGACAAGTCAGCCAGCAATCAAAACGTTCACCAGTTGCCCGCGTAAATTTTGTGAACGAAGATTTATGAGTTTTACCCCCCCCCCCCCCCCACATTGCCCATATTTATTGCCACAAGCTCCGTTGTTTCTTTGCTTTTCTTTACCACAATGGGAGAGATTTAAGAAAAGAGCAGATAGCGCCAAATATTAGTCTGCATAAGGGCAATAAATCTGTAAAGGAAATATCAAGAATTGTTGGTGTGAGTGAGCAATTAGTTCACATTTGGATTAAACGATTTCAAGATGACGGCAGGTTGGCAATACCAGTGCACAACAGACGGCCAGGGAAGGCTCGAAAAACTTCCCAACGCACGTTAACTGTTCTTAAAAGGCAACTTGATGCTAATCCACGTCTGTTAGCATGGGAATTAAAAGAAAAAAAAGTACTTCTAGGTGATGTTTCTGTAAGGACCGAACACCGCAGCATCCATGACGACCTGCAGTTTCGCAGCCACAGCTCACGCAAGAAACCACTCCTCACCCTTGTCCAGATGCAGCGTAGGGTCGTTTAGCCTAGGTTAAAACTCTGTGGGATACGACCAACTGGCAGCACGTGCTGTGGAGTGACAAGGCAACGTTTTCTTTTACTGGAAGTCGTACTTTTAATATGTACAGGTGCCCCCGGAAGTGATTCACTTAACCCCAAGTTCACCTTTACCACAGTTAAGCATACTCAGTCACTAATGGTGTGGGGTTGCTTCTTGTAAGCTGGAACTGGTGATCTTGTTGTGCAACCTAGGAATGTGATGATGAACCAATTTAACTACTTGGAGCTGCTTTATGATTATTTGCCCGGGTCTATTGAAAAATGCCGCACTGATGTGTTTATGCAGGATGGTACCTCATGTCACGTCAGCTCCCAGTAGGAAGGGGTGAGTCCATAGATGACACAACAATTGATCATGACTATAATATATTCACTAGTATACTACATAAAGCACAAGAAGAAAATATACCATACAGAAAAATTAGGTCAAATAAGAATGAGCCAAGGTGGATGACCAGAAAACTTAAACATGACATAGGAATAAAGAAAGGAATATATAAGAAATTAAAGGGAGGGGAGGAGCAGCTCAGAAACAGGTATAATGAACTATCTAGGAATGTTAAGAAAAATGTAAGGAAAGCAAAGAGAGACTATGAAATCAAAATAGCAAGAGAATCCAAGGCGAATCCCAAGGGATTTTTCCAGGTATATAGGACAAAGGTCAAGGACAAAGTTGGGCCTTTAAAGTCAGGGAGGGGAGAATTGATAAATGGCAGTGAAGAAATAAGCAAAGCATTGAACAGCTACTTCTTATCAGTTTTCACAGAAGAAATTTGCCATGAAATTCCAGAGGTGGAACTGATATTTAAGGGAAAGGAAGAAGAGAAATTAAAGAATATCACTATCAGAAAAGAGGATGTTCTTAAGAAGATAAATAAACTAAAGAAAACAAAATCCCTAGGGCGGGATGAAATTTTCCCTCGAGTCTTGAAAGAGTGTAGGGAACAGATTAGCGGACCCCTCGTAAACTTATTTACAAAATAATTAGACACTGGAGTTGTGCCAGACTTGTGGAAACAACCAAATGTAGTACCCTTATTCAAAAAGGGAGACAGAGCATCAGCGTCAAATTACCGGCCGATCAGTTTGACGTCAGTAGTTGGGAAATTTCTTGAATCAATTATAGCAGATAGCATCCGATCGCATTTAGAGAAAAGCAAATTAATCTACGACTCTCAACATGGGTTTACAAAGGGAAATCTTGTCTAACAAATCTGCTAACGTTTTTTAGGAAAGTCTTCGAGGTAGTAGATAATGACGAAAATTACGATGTTATTTACTTAGACTTTAGCAAAGCATTTGACAGAGTACCGCATCAGAGGCTTCTGAGACAAATTAAGGCTCATGGTATCGAGGGGAAAGTTTTAAATTGGATAAAATCATAGCTCACCGATAGAACGCAGAGGGTCAGCATAGATGGTGTTAAATCTGAGTGAGGCCGTGTAACCAGTGGGGTTCCCCAGGGGTCAGTACTCGGCCCACTCTTGTTCATAATCTACATAAACGATTTAGATACTGGGATCAGCAGTGACATAAGCAAGTTTGCGGATGACACCAAAATAGGGCGGCAAATTAATTCAGGGCAGGATGCAAATGCATTACAGGAGGATCTAAATAAACTGCAGGGGTGGTCTGAAAAATGACAAATGAAATTCAACACCAGCAAGTGCAGCGTACTTAATATTGGAAGAACAAATACTTATAATGTATACAGCCTTAACAACATCAACCTAGAGAAGTCGACTTGTGAAAGAGACCTAGGGGTACTTGTAAGCCCGGACTTACGGCCAAGAAAACAGTGCGTTAATGTTCGAAATAAGGCAAACAGAGTATTGGGTTTTATATCTAGATGTGTAAGTAACAAGAGTGCAGAGGTCTTATTGCAACTATATCTTGCGCTAGTCAGGCCGCACTTCGATTATGCGGTTCAGTTCTGGTGCCCCTATTATTGAATGGATATAAATTCACTAGAGTCGGTGCAGCGAAGAATGACAAAAATGATTCCGGGACTTAGAAACCTCCCATATCAGGATAGGTTAAAGAAGCTTAACTTGCATTCCCTAGAAAGACGAAGAGTGCGGGGAGATATGATAGAAGTATATAAGTGGGTGAAAGGAATCAATAAAGGGGATATAGATAAAGTTCTTATAATATCCGAGCAGGATAGGACTCGGAGCAACGGATTCAAGTTGGATAAGTTTAGGTTAGGGAGGGAGATAGGAAGAAACTGGTTCACAAATAGGGTGGTGGACGAGTGGAACAAGCTTAGCAACTTTGTAGTAAGTGCGGGAACTCTGGAAAGTTTCAAAAGGAGGCTAGATAGATTCATGGATGATAGAGAGTGGTAGTAACTCTCGACAGGACCTGCCATGCACAGGCCAACCGGCCTATTGCAGACTCCTTATTTTCTTATGTTCTTCTTAATAGCTTGCTGACTGCAAGGTAGACTTCATAAGTGATTGGCCAAGCAATTTTCCTGACCTTATCCCAAGATTCGTCTACAAGGTAAGGACACAAATCCCGTCCCCATGCTGGAGGCAGCCATTCTGAGGAGTGGAGTAATTAGGACCCATAAATAATCCAGAGTCAGTTCCTTCACGCCTGTAGGAGTGTATCAAGAGCAGAGGGAGGCCTATAGACTACCGGAAGTTTGTTAACTTCTCAGATTAATTTTTTATTAATATTTCATCTTTGTTTATGTCCTTCATGACCCGGCGCATAATGCAATGGCTAGGAGTGCATAGCCTTCCTTTGTCCAATAATATTCTTTAAATAATTATTTATCCATTTAGGGTCATAGTTGTCTGATCTGAGTTTTTTGTATGGCGTGTTCTGTCTTTGTGCATTACGTAACTCATTATTTAAATTGTTGTGGAACTCGTCAACCTCAGATCTCGTGATCAGGTCGTCCTCAACCGTCGTATTTTGTGAGAATATCGTTGTCAGGTAAAGTGAGGTCGCCCTCGGTGGCTACATTGTGTGAGGTAACTTCACGTGACGTCATGTAATCCATCCCCACACTTGATACCCCTTCTCTCAGCCACGTTTTGAATCTAACAAAGTTTGCCCTTCTGAAATCTGGGACTTTAATGAAATTTTCCTTGCGACTGCCATTAGATTCTAATTTGAATCTTATTTCTTTGTGATCGCTGTTAGCAAGTTCATTCCCTACCTCAACATTACTAATGAGGTTTTCTCTGTTTGACAGAACTAAATCGAGTATATTATTACCCCGGATGGGTTCGGTTATATGTTGACTTAGGAAACAGACCTGAACTGTTTCAAGAAAATCCTCTGATTCTGAGTTGCCTGTAAGGTCGATCCAATAGGATAGGTTAAAGAAACTAAACTTGCATTCCCTAGAAAGACAAAGAGTGCGGGGAGATATGATAGAAGTATTTAAGTGGGTCAAAGGAATCAATAAAAGGGATATAGATAAAGTTCTTATAATATCCGAGCAGGATAGGACTCGGAGCAACGGATTTAAGTTGGATAAGTTTAGGTTTAGGAGGGAGATAGGAAGGAACTGGTTCACAAATAGGGTGGTGGACGAGTGGAACAAGCTTAGCAACTTTGTAGTAAGTGCTGGAATGCTGGAAAGTTTCAAAAGGAGGCTGGATAGATTCATGGATGATAGAGAGTGGTAGTAACTCTCGACAGGAGCTGCCATGTACAGGCCAACCGGCCTATTGCAGACTCCTTATTTGCTTATGTTCTTATGTTTTAATCTATATGGCTAAAGTTAAAGTCGCCTACTATACAGACTTTGCTATGCCTGGATGCCCTGCGCATTTCATCCCAAATCAGTCGCTCATTAACTTTATCAAGATTAGGATGTCTATATATGACTCCTGCAATTAATTGTTCCCTACCATTGATTAATTCTATCCAAAGTGTTTCCGTATTCAGTTCAGTTTTATTTCCTCACAACCTAACACTAAGTATTGTACACTCACAACCTCACACTAAGTACTGTACACTTACATCACACTAAACATTGTACACTCACAACATCACAATAAATATTTTACACTCACCTCACACGAAACATTGTACACTCACAAAGCAATAAATATTGTACACTCATAACCTCACACTAAGTACTGTACACCTACAACCTCACACTAAACATTGAACACTCACAACCTCACACTAAACATTGTACACTCACAACCTCACACTAAGTATTGTACACTCACAACCCCACACTAAATATTGTACACTCACAACCCCACACTAAACATTGTACACTCACAACCTCACACTAAGTATTGTACACTCACAACACCACTGTAATGAGACAAAATCTCACATGAAGAGGTAAGCTAGGAGGTTATAGTAGTAGAGTATTATAGTGGGAGGAAATGGTAGCGTGTCTCGAGGGTGTGATGTCAACACTGTATATTAACACAGGCACAGTACAAGTATAGTATATAAAACACCAATGCGTGTTACAGCTTTATTTTACTAGTTCAATAGGGGGGATTAATAGGGGGGGGGGGTTCCTACACAATTTATGATAGACTATGGTATTCTCGTATAACCTAACCTCACAATTAGAATGGGCACTTCACTAAGTCGATCGTTGGGGAGGTTCGGGATCACTGCACTTCCACAGACTACACAGCCAGCACTTACTGTTACACGTGGAGTTGACAGCACTTTGTCGATGGACCCCGCTGAGACTTCGTTACACTTAGTGGCCGGGCTTCTCTCGAGCGGGACTGGGGACCTGGTAGCTGGCTCTCCCTGGTTACAAGACAACTCTCTCTCTGCGAATCCCTGAGGGAGGACCAGGACGTCCTATATATTGGGATGCGAGCCGTCAGGTTCAGCTGGTCGGGGGGGGGGGGGGGCGGCGAAGGGTCTCCTTACATTTGACCTGGCCAATGTGAGGTCAGGTCTGGACTTTTCAGAACTATCTGGGAAAGTCATCAGGTGGGGCCGTGTGTATATTGGGAGAGCAACAGTGAGAGTTCCCCTACACTTGACCTCCCTAATGTCGGGTCAGACTGGAGTTTCTGAGATGTAAGACGTACTTTCTGGAGAAGTCATCAGGTGGGGCCGTGTGACATGAGAGGCCCTGGTTGATTTGTGGCCCCTTGAGTTGGGCTCCGAGGGTTACATTTGACCTGGCTAATGTGAGGTCAGGTCCGGCCTTTGTTCAGAGAGTAGGTTATTGTATATTGGAAGAGAGTCGGCTGGTGCCTTCTTACATGTCTGTTGTGGTGACATGTCACATGGGAGGGGAGCTAGTTGATTTGTAACCCTGGTCAGCCGCAAGAGATACCCTATACTTTTGACCTGGCTAATGTTGGGTCAAGTCTGGCTTTCCTCGCGATGTAAGCTGTGGTCTGACAACCCCTCACTACACCTCCCACCAAGACCAAAGCTTCCATGCCATACACAATAGGGTGTGTCAATTTTGTCAACATGTTAAAAATCAAATTTGGTAGTCAAAATATTGTGCCTCTTTTTGTCTAAACTTGAGATTAGCAAACAAAAATGAATTGAAATAACCCTCACCTACATCAATTATACCTTAAAGTTTCAAATATCAGTATTTCAACAAATTAATGAGACTTGATTAGAATTATTCACTTGATATTAACTAATCTCATGTAAGCATATGGATTATGGAGTATTTTATGGTTCTATAGCTTGTGTACAATATGCATGTCAGAATATGAACATGAACAGGCTCTCCGTGTGGGACAGTTTAATTCTTGTTTTGACTTGTACCAAGCGTGAGGATAAGGCGCCCGGCTCACTCTCCTTCTAGATATCATAGACGGTGGTTTGCTCTCATTGCACTTGCACCTACTCTACCAGACGAATACTACATTTTAATTATTGTAAGTAGGGCATATTGATTGTCGCAGTTACTTATATCATTGTATAAAACATTATGTTCTAAGAAATTATTATGTTATTTCTGTTACAGCATTTTTGATAAACAAATTGATATTTTTTGAAACAACAATTGAATTATGAAACATTGAAATATTTTTCTATTTGTCAGATAGTGTGAAGATGTCAAAATTGAAGACAAGAAGTCAGTTGTCAACCCACTTGAGCCTGCTAGTTGGTAAAGGGAAGGAGCTTCCTGTATCAGAACTTCCAACAGTGAGAGACATGCTGAGATTAGGGTTACTCCTTCGAGAAAAAAATGCAAAGGACAGAAGGAACTATACAGATAAAGAACTCATAAATGACATGATAGTCCCTCTTCTGCATCAATGGACAAAAGCTAATGCACTATTCAAACCACCTGTGATTAATCAGTGTTGAACTATTGAGCTAAAACTAACGAAATTATGGCACAAAGCAGTTGAAACATCACTTGGTAAAGGAAACTTGGCTAGGAAAAATGAATTTCTGCACACACTTGATACTCTGTTTGACATTTTGACCTGCAAGTGCTCCATACAATTATGTTCTGAATCCAACTGTTCTCACTCAGGTAAGAGAGAAAATAATTCCCACATTGATTGTGGTTGTCCTCGTGAAAAGAAGATCCCTGTTTTAGAGCTTGAATTTATAAAGGCACAGAGGACAAAGGCAGAAGGCCAAGGAAGTATGCAAATGGGTTCAATAGATTATTCAGAAACAAAGAAGCAGATTGCTAATGCCAAGAAGAGAGAACAAATCCGAGAGAGGGAACAAAAGAAGAAAATGAAGAGTGAAGAAGCCATCCAAAGAGAGGAAGAGCTGTGTCAAGATGTTTATCACTTCTTTGATAGTTCTTCTGATGAACAGGAAGCAACATCAGATGATAGTTCCAAGGAGCCATCTGAACCTTTACCAAAGAAAATGAAATACAACACAAGAAATATTTCAAACATTGCTTTAGCTAGTATTCGCCACCATGCTGGACTTCGTGAGGCTGCAGAAATTGCAACTGCCGCTTGGATAGATGCAGGCCTCAACAGCCGAGAGGATGTATCTTTGGTGATAGATCATAATAAAATTAGAAGAGCACAAGAAAAAATAATGAAGGAAATATCTGATCAGCATGAAAAAGATTTAAGCGAGGGAGGGCTCTCCTGTCTTTTGTTTGATGGAAGAATAGATGACACAAAAGTTTTGCTAGAAGTAGAGGGAGCGAACAGAAAGTTTCCAGGTCTCATCAAAGAAGAACACTACTCTGTCTGTTCTGAGCCTGGTGGTCGGTTTTTGTTTCACTTTGCTCCCGAAACTGAAGTAGAAGGGAAGAAACATGCAGAGGTCATTGCTGATCATATTTTATGTTGGGTTCAGGAGAGAGGACTTGGCAGTTCACTGCAGGCTGTTGGTGGAGATTCAACTGCAGTGAACACCGGATGGCAGGGGGGTGTAATGACGCATTTAGAGAAAAAACTAGGAAGAAGACTTGTTTGGATTGTATGTGATTTACATACAGGCGAGCTACCTCTTCGTCATCTCATCCAGGAACTTGATGGTCCTACAAAGAGCAACAACAAGTGGTCAGGTCCCCTTGGCATCATGCTGGATGAAGCAACACAACTAGAAATAAATACAACCTTTCCAAAGGTCGAAGTTGGCCCTCCCCTTCCGGCGTTGTCTGAAGGAGTCATCAAAGATCTCAGCACAGATCAATCCTATGCTTATCGTATTGCCCAAGCAATAAGATCAGGAGAAGTGCCTCAGTCATTGGCTCTCTTGGAGATTGGACCTGTCAGTCACAGCCGTTGGTTAACTACAGCTCTTCGTTTCTGCAGGATTTGGATTTCCAAACACGAATTGAAGGGCAAAGTGCTGAAGAATTTGAGGTTAATTGTTGAATTTATTATTGGAGTTTATCTTCCCCAGTGGTTTAGTGTGAAACTTAATCCTATGTGGGTGGATGGGCCCAATCACCTTTTGTTTCAATTGCAGCTAGTAAGAACACAGAGGAAGGTAGTGAGGGACATCGTGTTACCTGTGGCAAGAAGGTCCGCTTGGTATGCTCGATCAGAAGCAGTTTTGCAAGCAATGCTTTGCAGTCAATGTACCAATCTCCGAACCGAGGCTGTAGAAGTCATTCTAAAGATTAGAGGAACGCTAATAGATGACGACCAGTTGGGAGACTGTTCGTTTCATTCAAGAAAAGTTCCCCCAATAAACGTCAATGCCACCAAATTGTCAGAATTGGTTGACTTGAGTTTGGAAGTCTTAGAGCCACCATTGACAACAAGTCTAACTAGCCAAGAATTGAGAAACCTTAAAAAGACTCCAATGCAGGTGCCGAAGTGGCCTTCCCACACTCAAAGTGTGGAGAAATGTGTGAAAATGGTCACAGAAGCAGCGGGCCATGTTTACAGCCACGAGAGGCGAGAAGGTTACATCAAAGCACAAATAGCAAGCAGACTACTGATGACAAGAAACCAAAGCAAAGAAAGTATGAAGGCATTGGTTACTTTCAAATAGACTACGGATAATAAAATATAATAATTTGAAACTTGAAACAGTAACATGTGTGCAAACGCTGGTTATGTTATAAATTCACAAATATGTACATTTAAAAATCCATTTGATGTAGGTAGGACTTATTATAAAAAAAAATTTATGCCAGAATATTGTTTTGCATGCTTAAAGACTACAATAAATTGCTACCAAATTACTCGATTTTCAATTTAGCCAGTTCACCCCCTAAATTGACACACCCTAATACACAATTGTTCACAGTGGATAACAATAGCGAGTGCCCAACCTGAGAAAAATAGCTACTGCGGTGTAAAGTATGCACCTCACATCCTACCATAGTCTGGTAATATTTATAATATCTAAGCGGCTATCTAAGGATACGGAAACGGAAAGGTGAATGTAGATATGAAGGAGAGAGAGAGCGCCTTAGCAGGAGCTTGTCGGAGAGCGTCACTTTAGGGAGTTAGATGAGGGTACACAGTCGGAGGTTTGAAAGGTTATGCAATGGTGTTGCTTGCCCTGGCTTATTTCTGCTTAGGTTCCAGTATCTTCAAGCCTGGAATAGATTTACATACTTGTTGCTTCAACTGTTAAACTCTTGCGCAGGGCAGCACATACAACATATAATAATAAGATATATGGCCGCTAAAAAAAAAAGGGGGGGGGGGAAGTTGGGGAAAAATACAACTTGTGAACAAAAAGAAATATTTGTACATACTAAAAAGGCAGCAGAAATTATTAACAAGATACAATGGCAAAAACAAAAACTCGTCAGCATTCGTCGAGATCCCGGGTGGCGGGTGGTCCGTCACCACCTCCACCAATAGGTGTCCAGCATCAGGGTGGACGACGTAGTAGATGTGGTGGTTGGCGTTTCCTGTCCCGTCCTGCGGTCTGCCGCGGTGTGTCACGTGCCTCACTTCCTCCACTTGAACTTCTGTGTGGAGCGGCAGTTCCTGACGCATTCCAGATGGATTTTTCTAGTTCCATCTGAGTTTCCGCCCTTCCCGGCCGGGATCAAAGCCGGTTCACTGCTTGGGGTGTCATCGCTTTGGATGGCGAGTAGGGCAGGGTCCACGGACAAGAGTTCGCCCTCCGTACGTGAGTGTCGGCGAGACCCCTGACCGTCCTGTCCCACACCCTCACAGTGGTGAATCCCTCCCTGGGTGGGCCCCCCAGGGTTTGCTTGTTTCTTCCTCTACTTGTAGTCAGGTCACTTCTGTTTCGTCCCCGATGGTGTGGTAAACACCGGCGAGGCAGATCCCGGGTGGGTCGAGGTCAGCCATTACTTGTCTGGTACCTGGTGGATCCATTCCCGGAGTGGAAGTGCGTGGGACCAGTTGACAGGTCCTGAAACGTAGGGAGCTGTCGTCTGCATCGCCACTGGGACCTCTAGTTGTTTGTTGCCTGTTGCTTGCTGCTACTGAAGTTGCAGGTCGGGTTTTCGGGATTTTCTCCTGGGTTCCAAGGGGACGACCTGATTCCCTGCCTGGAGCTGGGAGCTGCGCTGGTCCTGCATGGCTTAGCTTGCTCAGGCTGATGGTACCCATAGATGTTGTCTGTCAGTATTGTGGGCCGTGAGGCCGTAGCCTCGGTGCGTGTCTCGTCGTTCAGCAGGCGAGCGACGAGACACAGCCCAGTGTCTTCAACCAGATCGAGGGCCAGCATTATGCAAGCCCGTTTCTGGAGCTTGGGGCTTGCAGTGTCGACGTGAAGGCGTCACCCATTCGCCGCGGGGTTGCCCGCTGCGTGTCCCGCTCGTGTCGGGCATCCATTATGAGTCAGGATGCGTTGGTCTCAGCTCATCTGGTAGGGGGTCAGCTGCAGCTGTGGTGGTGTCATCTCCGACTTTTGTGTGGAATCAGGGAGACCTCGCCCAGGTCCGTGAAGAGCAAGGGCAGTGATGACTCTGTAGCTTAGTAGAAAGACAAGATCCCGGGGTGGGTAATCAACAATTAGAAGTGCCCCTAGACTCGTTACTTTAATCTATGTTCTGTGACCTGGTATTATATCTATGAGCCCTAATCTGATCAGGTCTTACTGGTACAAGTGGGGCAGTAGCTTGGGGAGTTCTCTGATTATTACTTGGGGTGTGAGGCACCTGATTGTTCTGAGGGGGGTGGTCAGCTGCTGGTGGAGGGATAGGGTGTTGGGAAGGGAATGTTACTCCTAGAGGGGGCTGGTTGGTGAGGCCTGATTTGTTCAAGACGTCATCGTCGACAGTTGCCAGCTTCAATCTATTCACATGCACAGTTTCCTGACGTCCCCCCTGGCAAAGCGGGGAAATAGTGAAGTTTACTTTGCTGGGTTGGGCGGTTACTCTATATGGGCCCTGCCATCTCTGTTGCAACTTAGAGGGGATATCGGGGGAGGATGATTCGTTAGTTAGGAAGATCAGGGTACCTACGGTAATATTGGAAGGGGTGACCCTGAGGTTATAGTAGGTGGCGTTGTGTAAGTGACCTTTCTTGTTTAGTTCCTGCACCCGAGTAAAGACCGTTTGTAACCTGTTTTGCAAGACAGAAGGGTAGTCCTCGCCATAGGATAGGGGTGGGGGGTTGATTACACCAGCAGGAAGGTTTGGATCCCTACCAAAGTGAAGGAAGTAAGGAGTGTTATGCAGGGTGGTATTAATTGCGGTGTTCATGGCCAGTTGTGCAAGAGGTAGCTGATCGTCCCAACCGCCGTACTGATTATTAACCAAAAACCACAAGTGATCTTTCAACGTGCGGTGGGAACGCTCAACCATGGCATTAGCCTGTGGGTGGTAACTAGTGGTTTGATTTGACTTAGCCCGAAGCAAGTCGCACGCCTTCTGAAGGATGCCCGAGGTAAACTCTGTCCCTTGATCACTTACAATGACCCGGGGACATCCATGAGTACCAACGTATTGTAACAGGGCTTCACAAACTGTCTCTGCGCGTTTATCGGGGATGGGTATATAGGTTGCAAAACGTGAATAGTGATCGACGATGGAAACAACGTATCTGTTTCCCCGGTGTGAACGTATTGACATGTCAGTTAGATCGATCGATACCCGTTCCAAGGGCTGAGAGGCTGGTGGGAACTCCTGCAGCTCTCCCTGTCTCTTTGGGGTACCCTTCCTTAACTGACACGGCAGACATCCTTTAACAAATGCCCCAACCTTCCGCGCTAGATTGAGCATGAAAAACATAGAGCGTGCACGTGCATATGTGCGACATTCTCCCGGGTGGGCTGCGAATTGGGAAGAGTGAGCTACTTCTAGGGCCGAGTTTTCCAAGGATGCGGGGATGACTACGAGTTCTGTGGGTTGCTCATCATCCTGTTTCATAGTAACAAGATACAGGACTCCGCTTAAAAGACTGAAATCACAAAGTGAGGCTTTGTTGACCTTCTTGGGGAGCGGACCCCCCTCAAGGAACTCAATGACAGGACCCCACTGTGGGTCTTCGAGTTGGTGTTGGCGCACCTCGTTAGGTGATAGGTCCCCAAAAATGGGCTGAGTCATGCTGCTAGGATTCCCGACATTATTTATAGGTAATACATTACGGCTCAGTGCGTCTGGTACTACGTGGTTCTTGCCTGGCTTATGCAAAATGGAGAAGTTATACGCATTAAGAAAGACTGCCCAGCGTGCTACCCGTGCATTAGGAGTTTTACCTTGGAAGATATATATTAAAGGACGGTGATCAGTGATTACATAAAAGTGTCTACCAAATAGGTAAGCATCAAAGGAAGTTACGGCCTTGACAATAGCCAAGGCTTCTTTCTCAGTTGTGGAGTAGCGGAGGGCAGCTCCGCTCAATTTCTGGGAAAAATAAGCAATAGGGATGGGGTTATCTTCACCACCTTGCATGAGACAGGCTCCCAGTGCTTCGTCGGAAGCGTCAGTGTGCACGTAAAACGGCTGCGTGAAGTCCGGCAGTGCTAACATTGTTGCCGACTTCAGTAAGTCCTTAAGATGGTTAAAAGCTTTATCTGCCTCCCCCGACCACCGAAACTGAACCGACTTCTTTGTAAGTTTCGTAAGGGGGAGGGCCGCCTCTGAAAAGTGAGGGATGTGACGTCTGAAAAAATTGGCGGTGCCGAGGAACTGTTTCACACCCCTGGCTGTGGTGGGAGGTGGCATCTCTGCTATCGCTTTCACTTTCACCGGGTCGGGCCTAACGCCGCCATGACCTACGATGAATCCCAGGAATTTAACTTCCTGGCGCGCGAACGCGCATTTCCTAAGGGACACTTTCAGTCCGGCCGCTTTCATGACCGAGAGAACCTCATCTACATCCCGCATGTGCGAATCCATGTTTTTACTATAGACGATAACATCGTCCAGGTAAGCCATAGCGTTCCGCCCAAGCACGGGTGTGAGACTGTGGTTCACAGCCCTCATGAACGTGGCCGGTGCTCCCTTTAACCCGAAAGGTAACCTGTTGAAACAAAATAGACGGCTGCCGTCCGCGAAAGCAGTTTTGGGGCGGTCAGCCGGGTCAACTGGTATACTCCAGTACGCATCCTTACAGTCTAGAACTGTGAATATAGATGCTCCGTTCAATTGGTCCAGTGTCTCGTCAATTCTGGGCAAGGGATAGCTATCAGCAATGGTGTCCTTATTAAGTTCCCTATAGTCTACACAGAATCTAGTTGACCCGTCCTTTTTTCTGACTAATACGACCGGGAAGCAATAGGGGCTAGTGCAAGGGGAGATGACACCACGTTCCTCCATTTGGCGACATAAGTCCCTAATTTGAGTTTTAGCCGCCTCAGGAAGCCTCCACTGCCGTACTCTGGTGGGGGGAGCGGAGCCGGTATTAATTTTGTGTGAAGCTGACATCAGGCCGAGGTCCTGATCTGAGGTTGCAAACAGATCTTCATGCTGTTTTATTATAGCGCGTAGACGTCCTCTAATAAGGGTGGGTAGGTGATCTATGCCAAGGGATTCTATTGCAGTGGCGAACATTTGCTGTGACTCTACGAATTCTGTGTCACTCCTATTGTTATATCTCGTAGGATCAAAATGCTCCAGATCCTCTACTTTATCGACCGCACAGACTGTTCCCACTGAATGACCAGGAATAAGTTTAAATTCCCTGGGGGTGGGGTTTATGACTGGGACGCTAGGCTGCTGAGTGTTAATGAGCCCCGACTGCACGCATGGGGACATTTTATGAGGGGCTTCAACAAATACATATTCCTGATCCTCCGTGGGACTGTCGAACGACCTTGACCATCGAACGGGCAGAACAACGCTAGAGTGGGGAGGGATGACAGTGGCACGCGTCGGGTGTAGCTGGGGGGCTTGGGGTGCGGGGGGCTGGGGGCGTTTAGGCTTAATGAGGTGGACGGGCAGACCAGACCTATTCCTAATAGGAGTACCTGCATAATCTCTACCATCTAGTGTCACGGTATACCGGCTCCCATCAAACTGGATTCCATACTTAAACCTACACAAGAAATCTGACCCAATAAGAACATCCCCTGGGAAAAGATCACCGCTTACCACGACCAGCGCGTGAACAACTATCTTATCTCCTAAGTCTACAGTTATATCTCTGGAATCCAATGTTGAGAGGCGGTTCCCCGTGACGCCACGTAACTCAGGAACTTTATGCTTTCCCCCTAGGCTCATCTTGGAGGCCACGTTCTGTTTCACCAAGGACACCGAGGAGCCTGTGTCAATGAAAGCTTCAACCCGTTTCCCTCCCATTTTCAACTTAATAATTGGCCTGTCTTCCCTAGTCACCATCAACGCCTCGCCCTTGCCTTTAGTAGTAGGGACATAACCTGCGAATGTGTCCCCACTCGGCACATGCGTAACAACGCATTCCGGTGTATGGACACTCTCTGCGGGTATGTCCCTGGTCGCCACACCCATCGCACTGGTTTCCCTCACATTGAAAGGGACATCCGTGCACCGCGTGGGACCATGCCCCACAGGAGGAGCAGCGAAAAGGCTTCGGAGCTCTATACCAGCTATCCCGCATGGGCGGGCCCGGGCGCGCACTTGTGACTGCCCGGGGGCGGGGGTCAATCCCAGCCCGCGCCCCGCGGGTCCCTGCCCCGGACGGCCGGCCGCCCCGTGGCGCATTACCCAACGTGTTTATACCTACTGTATCTAATCCTGATTGCTCCCGCCCTTCCTCGTGGAACGATGACTGTTCCTGTCGCTTCCTTTCGTCCCGGCTGAGATTCTCCATCATCAGTCTCAAGAATTCATCCTCCCAGACAGAAGGGGTGTTACGTGTAAGGGTGGGAGGGGCGGCGTGAATTGTCGACACAAAACGGGAAGGAGGGGGGGTGGGTTTCCTGAGCTGTATATACCTCTGCACTGCTTTAATTGCGTTCTCGATCGTAGTTATCCCGCTTGCCTCCATGTACGTACGCATCTCGCCGGGTAAGCCCGACAGAAAGTAAGAGAGTACTAGCTCAGGTGGGAAGAATTGTGGGTGATTCACTCTCGCCATCTTCACAGCACTCCCTATGCATGATAGGTAAACATTTAGTGATGAACACTCCTCTAGCTTGATATTAGCTAAACGTGTCGTGTGATCTTGTAATGAGTCACCCTGGCTGTAAATTTCCCGTAATCCGTTCGCGAACGTGTCCCACGTGGTAGCATTCTTTACTGTCGGATTAAATTCTAGCACGCCTTTCGCGTCACCGCCCAATCGCATACGTGCCGTCCTAAGGCGGCATTCCTCGTATTCCTGAAGGGTATCCGGGAACGCACTTTCAATGTCTCCTAACCACTGTTCCAGCCTATCCGCTGATGTCGCCGGGTCACGGCCATCGCCATCAAACATGGGTATCTGACTGATTACTTGTGCCGCACTACTCGCTGAGACAGACTTAAGGAAGGGGTCTGGCATGCTGTAGGGGTTGGGAGGTGCTAAGGTGTACGTGAGCGTGGGGGGGGGGGGAGAGGTGAGAGAGGGTGCAGGGTGGTTAAGGGGTAGGGGGGGAGAGTAGGTACTAGTGGATTGTTCAGGGAACGGGAATAAAACGGAAGTCGTTGGTGTAATGTTAACAGAAGTCATATTAGCTTGCGAGGAGGGCTGGGAAGTACTGATCGTGGAAGTCGAAATTGTCAATGTAGACGATGACGTCTGTGGGTGGGACGAGGAGGGGGTTTTACTGACACTTGCCCTGGTTGAGTTCTCGACCATTGTTCCCCGTTACCCAACAATATGTGAACTAGGGAGGGGGGAGTGGATACTGTCACCACTTGTACCACACTGAGGGACAGGAATTATATTACAAATGTTACCACCCTTGTACTGCCTGCTTCGTCAAGATACTTACGAGTTTACTTTAAAAGGTTCTAACAATCACTGTACTGAACACTAAGGGGAAGAAGCGTGAGTATTACGTTAAGTGCGCTGCCACCATTGTAATGAGACAAAATCTCACATGAAGAGGTAAGCTAGGAGGTTATAGTAGTAGAGTATTATAGTGGGAGGAAATGGTAGCGTGTCTCGAGGGTGTGATGTCAACACTGTATATTAACACAGGCACAGTACAAGTGTAGTATATAAAACACCAATGCGTGTTACAGCTTTATTTTACTAGTTCAATAGGGGGGATTAATAGGGGGGGGTTCGTACACAATTTATGATAGACTATGGTATTCTCGTATAACCTAACCTCACAATTAGAATGGGCACTTCACTAAGTCGATCGTTGGGGAGGTTCGGGATCACTGCACTTCCACAGACTACACAGCCAGCACTTACTGTTACACGTGGAGTTGACAGCACTTTGTCGATGGACCCCGCTGAGACTTCGTTACACTTAGTGGCCGGGCTTCTCTCGAGCGGGACTGGGGACCTGGTAGCTGGCTCTCCCTGGTTACAAGACAACTCTCTCTCTGCGAATCCCTGAGGGAGGACCAGGACGTCCTATATATTGGGATGCGAGCCGTCAGGTTCAGCTGGTCGGGGGGGGGGGGGGGGGCGGCGAAGGGTCTCCTTACATTTGACCTGGCCAATGTGAGGTCAGGTCTGGACTTTTCAGAACTATCTGGGAAAGTCATCAGGTGGGGCCGTGTGTATATTGGGAGAGCAACAGTGAGAGTTCCCCTACACTTGACCTCCCTAATGTCGGGTCAGACTGGAGTTTCTGAGATGTAAGACGTACTTTCTGGAGAAGTCATCAGGTGGGGCCGTGTGACATGAGAGGCCCTGGTTGATTTGTGGCCCCTTGAGTTGGGCTCCGAGGGTTACATTTGACCTGGCTAATGTGAGGTCAGGTCCGGCCTTTGTTCAGAGAGTAGGTTATTGTATATTGGAAGAGAGTCGGCTGGTGCCTTCTTACATGTCTGTTGTGGTGACATGTCACATGGGAGGGGAGCTAGTTGATTTGTAACCCTGGTCAGCCGCAAGAGATACCCTATACTTTTGACCTGGCTAATGTTGGGTCAAGTCTGGCTTTCCTCGCGATGTAAGCTGTGGTCTGACAACCCCTCACTACACCACACTAAATATTGTACACTCACAACCTCACACTAAGTATTGTACACTCACAACCTCACACTAAATATTGTACACTCACAACCTCACACTAAGTATTGTACACTCACAACCTCACACTAAATATTGTACACTCACAAAACAATAAATATTGTACACTCACCTCACACTAAATTTTGTACACTCACAACCTCACACTAAGTATTGTACACTCACAACCTCACACAAAATATTGTACACTCACAACCTCACACTAAACATTGTACACTCACAACCTCACACTAAACATTGTACACTTGCAACTTCACACTAAACATTGAACCTTCACAACCCCACACTAAATATTGTACACTCACAACCTCACACTAAGTATTGTACACTCACAACCTCACACTAAATATTGTACACTTACAACCTCAAGCTAGATATTGTGCACTCACAACCCCACACTAATTATTGTACACTCACAATCTCACACTGAATATTGCACACTTACAACCTCAAACTAAATATTGTGCACTCACAACCTCACACTAAGTATTGTACACTCACAACCTCACACAAAATATTGTACACTTACAACCTCAAACTAAATATTGTGCACTCATAACCTCACACTAAGTATTGTACACTCACAACCCCACACTAAATATTGTACACTAACAACCTCACACTAGGTATTGTACACTCACAACCTCACACTAAATATTGTACATTCACAATCCCACACTAAATATTGTACACTCACAACTCCACACTAGACAAACGCTCACCTCACATTAGACATAAGCGCTCACAACCTCACGGTCGACATAAACACTCACATATTTACACTAGACAAAAACACTGACAACTGCACACTAAACATTCCACACTCACAACCTCACACTAGACAAACACTCACAACGTCACAGTAAACATTCTACACACACAACCTCACATTAGACAAAAGCCCACAACCTCACACTAGACATTGTACACTCACAACCTCACATTAGACAAACACTCACAACCTCACACTAGACATAAACACTCACAACCTCACACTAAACATTCCACACTCACAACCTCACAGTAGACAAACACTCACAACGTCACAGTAAACATTCTACACTCACAACCTTGTTAGGTTCTGAATAATAAGTTCTATATACAGGAGAGAACACAAACACCTGTATAGTTTTGTAGGTTCGGTTTACTGGATAAGAGTATGTACACAGAGGGAAGCAGCACTCTCCCTTGGCTAGGCTCCTTGTCAACTGCTATAGACGACGTATGGCAAGTGATACATTAGCAGCTTCCATACGTCGCCAGGCACATTAATTAAGCATGTGGGACATGGTAATAACATTGCCACACGCTGCTAGCTAGGCTGAATAAATAATACATAAATGGAGCACATACATAATATACATACATGATATATAATCCAGCATACATAATATACATACAAACCTCACATTACACAATCACTCACAACCTCACACTAAACATTCTAAACTCACATCCTCACACTAGACAAACACTCACAACCTCACACTAAATATAAACAGTCACCTCACACCCTCTGCACCAAAATCCTGTTATATAAGAGAGTATCATTCTGCGACAATAGTGGATCGTAACAGTGGGCGGCGCGGGGGTGGTGTAGGGTAATACATCGTCAAGACTACTTACCCTCCGTCATGCGAGGTCCCTCAGCTCTTGCCAGGGTTGTGTGTCTGAGAACAGATAGGGACGAGTAGGTGAGTTTTCTCCTGAAGTAGATATATAATGAAGGTAAGCATCACTAGTATGCCAAAGCTACTGGGGATGTGACAGTTCCATCGAATTGACTAATTTAAAGATGCTAAAACATGACATTGGACTGACCCATCAACAATGGATGTACAGTCAGCCAAAGATGCACCGACCCCACCCTGGGTCTCGTGCTGGCAATTTTACCTGGCAATACTTGGTAAAGGCAGAATGTATGCAAAGGTGATTGTGATTGGTGGATCTGTTTTCGGTTGTATCACTGTCAGGATAAATATTAAACAAACCAAAGGTAGAATTTTTATAATAATAAACTATTCATTGTTATTTAAGGTCATGAGAAGTTTCCAAATTTTCGTATATTTGCTTCAATAATGAAGCAAATTATTAATGAATTGGCAACCCAACTACACCCACAGCTGCCACAAGATCTTCACATCAAATCTTCCTCATTATTTAAACAAACATACGACCATATGGAAACTTCTCATGACCTTAAATAACAATGAATAGTTTATAATTATAAAAATTCTACCTTTGGTTTGTTTAATATTTATCCTGAGAGTGATACAGCCGAAAACAGATCCACCAATCACAATCACCTTTGCATACATTCTGCCAGGTAAAATTGCCAGTACGAGACCCAGGGTGGGGTCGGTGCATCTTTGGCTGACTGTACATAATTGGGTGTCATCCCACATGAACGATCATCTGTTTTATGCGAATTTTTACACTCATAGTTACAAGATCACAGGGGGTGGATCCAGGAATATCAAAAGGGGCGGGGGGAACTTAGTGAGCATAGCAAAGGCCCACCGAGCTGGGGGATTTTGGAGAGTAACAATATAATGAGCATTTTGAGACTATTTTGAAGCCATGTACACTTAATATTAGGAGATATTCTGAGGTCAATAGTAAGTACCTTTTACTATACACAAACGCCTGAGTTCAATACTGCATTAAAGAAAAGTTCTTGGAACTTTTAGATGAAAAGAGGGGATCCGGACCCCCCAGGATCCGTCCTTGGATCAGGTTAGCTTCGGTTAGGTTAAGTTAGGTTAAATCGCATAAAACAGACGATCGACACAGTGTGGTGTAACCTGTAATCGGGGCATTATAGAGAACACTACAACGATGGTGACCAAACTGTGACGTCTAACTTGTACTTAGGCTCAACCTTAACTTAATCC
This sequence comes from Homarus gammarus, assembly GCA_958450375.1. NCBI lineage: Eukaryota > Metazoa > Arthropoda > Malacostraca > Decapoda > Nephropidae > Homarus > Homarus gammarus. Next base: position 228,621 of record CAUDMG010001376.1, on the reverse strand, counting down.
CTCGGCCCAAGTGAGAGTTAACTATAGGAACATTTGGCCTGTGAAGCCTTGTGTGCCGCCGCCGCTGCCGCCGTAACCACCACCACCACGATGTGAGTGTGTGTGTGTGTGTGTCCAACAGTCGAATTTTTTCTCTACAACTAAAATGAATCAGCACTCCAAATATGACAGCATTTCACATCCTAAAAGTGAAAGCATCCATGTCACTATGGCGGGAATAATGTTTCACTACAATCAATAGAAGTAAAAAACTCGATGAAATGAATATTTTCAATTACTTACTGAGAGCTGTGTATAAATCTATCAACAATATACCCAAAATGTGAAGGGTCATTTTTATATAAAGAGGACTGGCAGTTAGTGTGTGTGGACTACAATCATCGTGCTTAGTATGTGTGTGGACTACTAGCTTTGTGGTCAGTGTGTGTGGACTACTAGCTACGTGGTTAGTGTGTGTGCACTACTAGCATCGTGCTTAGTATGTGTGTGGACTACTAGCTACGTGCTTTGCGTGTGTGTGGACTACTAGCTACGTGGTTAGTGTGTGTGGACTACTAGCTATGTGGTTAGTGTGTGTGGACTACTAGCTACGTGATTAGTGTGTGTGGACAATTAGGTACGTTATTAGTGTGTGTGGACTACTAGCATCGTGCTTAGTATGTGTGTGGACTACTAGCTACGTGCTTAGAGTGTGTGTGGACTACTAGCTACGTGGTTAGTGTGTGTGGACTACTAGCTATGTGGTTAGTGTGTGTGGACTACTAGCTACGTGGTTAGTGTGTGTGGACTACTAGCACCGTGCTTAGTATGTGTGTGGACTACTAGCTACGTGCTTAGAGTGTGTGTGGACTACTAGCTACGTGGTTAGTGTGTGTGGACTACTAGCTTTGTGGGTAGTGTGTGTGGACTACTAGCTACGTGGTTAGTGTGTGTGGACTACTAGCATCGTGCTTAGTATGTGTGTGGACTACTAGCTACGTGCTTAGTGTGTGTGTGGACTACTAGCTACGTGGTTAGTGTGTGTGGACTACTAGCTTTGTGGTCAGTGTGTGTGGACTACTAGCTACGTGGTTAGTGTGTGTGCACTACTAGCATCGTGCTTAGTATGTGTGTGGACTACTAGCTACGTGCTTAGAGTGTGTGTGGACTACTAGCTACGTGGTTAGTGTGTGTGGACTACTAGCTATGTGGTTAGTGTGTGTGGACTACTAGCTACGTGATTAGTGTGTGTGGACAATTAGGTACGTTATTAGTGTGTGTGGACTACTATCATCGTGCTTAGTATGTGTGTGGACTACTAGCTACGTGCTTAGAGTGTGTGTGGACTACTAGCTATGTGGTTAGTGTGTGTGGACTACTAGCTACGTGATTAGTGTGTGTGGACAATTAGCTACGTTATTAGTGTGTGTGGACTACTAGCATCGTGCTTAGTATGTGTGGGGACTACTAGCTACGTGCTTAGAGTGTGTGTGGACTACTAGCACCGTGCTTAGTATGTGTGTGGACTACTAGCTACGTGCTTAGAGTGTGTGTGGACTACTAGCTACGTGGTTAGTGTGTGTGGACTACTAGCTTTGTGGGGAGTGTGTGTGGACTACTAGCTACGTGGTTAGTGTGTGTGGACTACTAGCATCGTGCTTAGTATGTGTGTGGACTACTAGCTACGTGCTTAGTGTGTGTGTGGACTACTAGCTACGTGGTTAGTGTGTGTGGACTACTAGCTTTGTGGTCAGTGTGTGTGGACTACTAGCTACGTGGTTAGTGTGTGTGCACTACTAGCATCGTGCTTAGTATGTGTGTGGACTACTAGCTACGTGCTTAGGGTGTGTGTGGACTACTAACTACGTGGTTAGTGTGTGTGGACTACTAGCTATGTGGTTAGTGTGTGTGGACTACTAGCTACGTGATTAGTGTGTGTTGACAATTAGGTACGTTATTAGTGTGTGTGTGGACTACTATCATCGTGCTTAGTATGTGTGTGGACTACTAGCTACGTGCTTAGAGTGTGTGTGGACTACTAGCTATGTGGTTAGTGTGTGTGGACTACTAGCTACGTGATTAGTGTGTGTGGACAATTAGGTACGTTATTAGTGTGTGTGGACTACTAGCATCGTGCTTAGTATGTGTGTGGACTACTAGCTACGTGCTTAGAGTGTGTGTGGACTACTAGCTATGTGGTTAGTGTGTGTGGACTACTAGCTATGTGGTTAGTGTGTGTGGGCTACTAGCTACGTGATTAGTGTGTGTGGACAATTAGGTACGTTATTAGTGTGTGTGTGTGTGTGTGTGTGTGTGTGTCGACTACTAACATAGTGGTTAGTGTGCGTGTGTGTAATAATAATAATAATAATAATAATAATTAACGGTTTATTGAAAAAATTCTGCAGCCCGAAGGCTGAAAATATACATTGGACATAAATGACTTATTACATACATTGGTGGTTTAACAAAAGCCTTCATTAGAGAAAGGTAAAGGAACATACAGCGAACATACAGATTAATGTAGGTGTTGAACAGCAAACTCGTAGTGTAGTAACTCCCTCCCAGAGGTGTTAGGAGGAACTCACGTGGTGTAGTAGTTCCCTCAGATGGTGTTATGAGGGACCTGGCGTGGTGTAGTAATTCCCTCGCAGATGGTGTTATGAGGGGCCTCACGTGGTGTAGTAATTTCCTCACAGATGGTGTTATGAGGGACCTCACGTGATGTAGTAATTACCTCACAGATGGTGTTATGAGGGACCTCACGTGGTGTAGTAATTCCCTCACAGATGGTGTTATGAGGGGCCTGACGTGGTGTAGTAATTACCTCTCAGATGGTGTTATGAGGGGCCTCACGAGGTGTAGTAACTCCCTCACAGATGGTGTTATGAGGGGCATCACGTGGTGTAGTAATTCCCTCACAGATGGTGTTATGAGGGGCCTGACGTGGTGTAGTAATTCCCTCACAGATGGTGTTATGAGGGACCTCACGTGGTGTAGTAATTCCCTCACAGATGGTGTGATGAGGGACTTGACGTGGTGTAGTAATTCCCTCACATATGGTGTTATGAGGGACATGTGGTGTAGTAATTCCCTCACAGATGGTGTTATATGAGTGAGGTTTGGTCTTAGGCCTTCCTATCGTAGACGGACTAACACATCGCTGGTTGTTGTTGGGTCTCACGAGCCGTTATCACTGGGTACCTGGGACCTCACTGTGTGAAGGTTAACTTGGGTACCACTGTTACTGTTGAGTTGTTCTCACTGACTTAAGCACTGTTCACCACTGTTCACCTCTGTTTAACACTGGTTCCGTTCCTTTCCTAAATGAAATTGTAACTTCTGGCGAGAACTTGTTGAAATTCCGGTGGGGAGGAGGGTTCAGGGGAGGGGGTTGGTATGGGCCAACTTAACAGTTGACCTGGCTGCTCCGAGAGGAGCGCCAGGTACGTCTTGACCCTTCGGTGGTCAAGGATGTAGTGTGTGTGTGTGTGTGTGGACTACTAGCTATGTGGTTAGTGTGTGTGTGGACTACTAGCTACGTGGTTAGTGTGTATGGATTATTAGCTACGTGATTAGTGTGTGCGTGTGTCGACTACTAACATCGTGGTTAGAGTGTGTGTGTGTGTGTCTAGCCCTCGTGGTGAACAGGGAAGCAACCTTGCACATTTCTTCCCCTGCCAGTACACAGCATCTTCACCATCAACACTCCTGCTGTGCCTCCTAGTGGCAACACAAGGTAAGTGGGTGCCTCGTGGCCTAGGCTAGACCAGCAGGGGATCTAAGAGTAGAAGTGGGCCCCAGAGGGACAACACATAGGCCCACTGTGTCGGTGACATATCCTGGTGCCTGACAAACAGCGGCCTGCTTGGCAGATTATCCTTCGCAGGTATAAGGCTACGGGAGTAAACCCCGTATGAAAAATCTGTGGTGGAGCCCCACATCAGGTAGACATGCTTACAGAGCTCCAGTAAGAGAGCAATGGCAGTATGAACGAAAGAGGTCACCAACAAGGGCACCCAACGACTACACCGGCGGATGAAGGCAATACAAGATGGACAAGCTACTCAGGCGAAACCCAACAAACTGCACTATCGGCAGTCCATTACAACTCTCCCTCTCCCCAGTCGGTGGAACTATTTGCACCACTCACGTACATGCAAATCATCCAGCTCATTATATTCTCATCATCAACAAAACCTCTATGCGCCTCAAAAATCCTATAACGACAGATAAGTGGCGACGGGGACAGGCAGAGATGACGGCCGGGAGTCTCGAGTCACAACTCTGCACATGGGTGGCATAGATAAGATGGTTGTTTATGCACTGGGATCAAGGCAAAAAGTGCAATCCAGTCCTGTGTGACACTGAGCAGCCCTTTTGAGGAGCCACTCTGCTTACTCAACATGGAGAGAGGGCTAGAAAAGGTGCTTTAAACAAAACCTGCCTAAAAACCAACCTGACTGGGCAACCGCACCCAGTAAGGTCATTCTAATGCGGTAGAAACATAAATATAATCGCAGATCAAAGCAAAAATAAACTATACAACCTCTAATGGTCGCTGCATGGAATATCAGGACCCTTCTGGATACTGACACAAATGAGCGTCCTGAAAGAAGAACTGCCCTTGTGGCAAAAGAGCTGTCTAGGTATAACATCGACATAGCAGCCATTAGTGAGTCTCGGCTCCCAGAAAAGTGTCGACTCACAGAATGGGGTCTGGCTATACCTTCTTCTGGAAGGGTAAGCCTGCTGTGGAGAGAAACCACATTTATGGAGCTGGCGTTGCCATTCGCCAATCCATCCTACATAGACTAACTTAAATGCCTGTTTGGATCAAAGCATGTCTCATAATGCTAAGAGTCCCACTGAATCACTCTCGTCATGCCTTCTTCGTCAGTGCATATGCCCCAACACTGGATGTAATGGATGATAAAAAGGAGGCATTTTATGCCGACTTTCACATAGTGCTAACCTCTATCCCCAGAGAAGATAAGGTTGTGTTCCTAGGCGACTTCAATGCCAGAGTTGGCAGAGATGCTGATATATGGCAGGCAACCATAGGAAAAAAGGTGTGGGCAAGTGTAATCCCAACGGCCTACTCCTCCTCAGGAAGTGTGCTGAAAACGACCTCACTCTCACAAACATTTTGTTTAGGCAGGCCAACAAGTTGAAAGGTTCTTTGAAACACCCACGATCCAAACATTGACATCTCATTGACTACATCATTGTCAGAGAAAGATATCGCCGATATGTACTCATCACAGGAGCCATGAGTGGCTCAGACTAATGTGACACAGATCATCGGCGAGTCAGAGCCAAACTCTCCCCTTCGGGTCGCCCCAAAAAGGCTAAAGCAACATGCCTTCAGAAGAGGGTTAGACACCAAGCGACTGGAGGATCCAGTGTTAGCATATGCTTTCAGAGAGCAGGTCATGGAGGGGCTGATAACAACCCAACAACAAACAACCTAAATCCGAATGTTGAATGTTGTCCCATCAAAGGCGTAATCACAAAAACTTTCAACGAGACCCTCGGTCAGATTAAAAGAAAACACCAGGATTGGTTGATAAAAATGACCCAGAAATCGAAGTAGTCATCAATAGTATAAGTGCTGCTCTCACTGAATGGCAGAACAACCCAAAGTCTCGGGCCAAAGCTGATGCCTCCCACGAGAAGAAAATGGTGGTCCAGCACGACTTCGCAAACTAATGAATGATTGGTGGAAAAATATAGATTGTGAAATGCAAAAATTTGTGGATCAACAAAAGATGCATGGATTTTTCAATTCCGCTAAAACAATATATGGCCCAACTCCTCATGGTGTAGCCCTGCTCCGCCCGTACGATGGTAACTCCCTAATAAAAGACGAAGGCATCCATCAGAGCTGGAAAGAGCACTACCATTCACTGCTCAACCGAAACACCGATGTGGATGTCCTGACAACCCAGGAGGACCCACAGCATCCAGAGCTGACTCACCTCAGCTATCTATTGTCTAAGTACTAACATTTTTGGTAATACCTAATTTATATTCCTGCTTTTATTATACCACCAAAACCGTTTTATCAGATATTATCATGTAGACAGATAAAAATTACCACTGCAATAAATATAGTTGTCAACTGGACATGATACTGACAGCTATGTCTGTTTGTTCCACCTTAATACAACCCATGTTGTAATGCTTCCTCCCCTTATCATATTTATGATACCAAATCCACTGTAAAGTCTGTGTATACTTATAATATAATGTAAAAAAAAAGTATATATATATATATATATATACATACTAAAAAAAATATATATCGAAGTGATAACCGAGGTAACATTCTGATATGTTCTTACTACCAACATGCTATGTTTTTTTTTTTGTTTTTTTTTTTTATTATTTATTGGGCACTCCCCTACATCCTTGTGTAAGGTGAAGCGCAGAAGCGTTTAGAGTGCCCAACAGGGAAGCATGCTAAGTTCATGCTTGCCTTTATGTCTCATGAGTTAATGGCGTAGAAGCCTGACGAGTCAAGGGCATAGAAGCCTGAAGAGTCAATGGTTTATGTCATCAAGTTATTGGAAGCTCCAACAACTTGTCCCTGAATACGAATTCGCAACTTTCGATTTACACCAGGTACCTACTTTACTGCTAGGTGAACAGGGACTAATGGGGGCTAGGAAGTATGTCCAAACAACTTCCACCCGCCCGGGAATCGAACCCGTGACATCTCGCTTGCGAAGGCAAGAGCGGTACCACTCTACCACCAGCACCCCCAAACATGCTATGTGTACGATTCCAGATGATATATTACATAATACTTCCTTCAGATAAATGTACAACACATATCAGGTGCCTTCAAGAGAGCTCAGGCTCTCAACTGGATCAGCCATGTTAATATTGTGATTATTTTCGACTCTATATCTGTGTTCTTCTGGCTAAATAAACTTTTTCAATATCAATATCAATAACCATCCCCAAATGAGGTAGCTACTGCCATCAAACGGATGAAAAATAACAAAGCCTTGGGGCCTGATGGAATCCCAGCCGAGGTGTATAAAGCAGGTGTACCTCTGCTTACTAGCCCTCTCCACTCTCTACTGGAGACCGGCCAGACTGTGGCAGTAGGGTGTGTCATATGGAGGCGAATTTTTTTTTTTTGAGTTTGAAAAATCGGCCCATGGTATTAATGATGTAGTTCTATGTGCAGAATCATGTGATATCTTCAGATTTGAAAAATTTTCATTTTTTGCTAGGTAAATTTTAACTTGAAATCTTATGAAAATTCAGTATTCCCACCCTTTTACCAACACCACTAAATAGCTTATTTAAAGTAAAGTAAATGTATCAGGTTAATTTATTAGGATGAAAATGATCCAGAATAGTGAAACGAATGATCTTGACACATTTATTAAATTTAATATTCCTTTAGAAAACAAAATCATCAAATACAAAAACCGGTTTTACTACTACGACCCGGTGTTGCTGCACAGTGCACACCATAGAGAACATGTCTTTCTTGCTTCTGTTTCTACTCATCACTTCCCTGCTGACCACCTGAGCTCGGATGTAGCCTTCCCTCCTCTCCTGGCTGTACACGTGACTGCTGGCCTCGCTCACTTGCTGTACACAACGCTCTATACTCTGGGTGTGCGAGGGCCAGGCAGGGACATGCATGGGGTTGTCCAGGAAAGCTCACTGTCAGCCTGAATGTTATCCAGATCTATGAGATCAGTGAGGGTCTTGGCACCTAGATTGACTTCAGGAGTCTTCCTGACCCTGAAGGAATCATCACCAACTGATTCGTCATGCCCAGATCCTCTCATAAGTCTCATATCCAAGATCTTTTTGACTGCCACTCTTCTCTCCTCCTCATCCTTACTGCAGAGCATTGTCTGCAGAACTGCCTCGGGATGAGCATACCACGAAGATCTCCTCACAGTCTGCTCCACAATCTGAACAACCTTCCTTGGCTGACTCCTCAGGAGCTCAAGCTGGAAGAGAACATGCCTCGGACCTTCGGAGAACGATGACTTGACCTTGGTGTCGAACCAATTTGGCAAGTAGACACTCACGATGAATTGGACAATAAGTCTCAGGTTGTGAAGCTGGTTCCCTTTCAGTTTATGATGAGCGACCCAAATTCTGCAGAACCTGAGAGCCGTTGTGAGCCACCTAGAATGTGAGACTGGACCTATCTGCAGGGAAGCAAGTCTATCAGGCATGACCCCAGTTTTGATGGCACTGCAAATCATGTAACCATAGTACTGGTCAGTACTCAGGTCGTCAATGACAGTATGTGCAAGCTCAACGAGTGGAGGGCCAACTGTGATTTTTTCAAAGCTCGGATTTATTTCTAACTCAGTGGTAGAGTCCAGCATCTTGCCAAGAGGACCAGACCATCTGTTGTTTGAAAGAGTCTTGCCATCCAGCTCCTGGATCAGATGTCTGAGTGGCAACTCGTTGGTGTGGAGGTCACAAACAATCCTGACCAGCTTCCTCCCAATCTTCCGCTCTATCCACTGTATGACCCCCCCCCCCCCCTTGCCACCCTGTGTTCGTGTTGGTGCTGTCCCCTCCAATGGCCTGCAGGGTCTGGTCTACGTTCCTCTCTCTGAGCCAGTTCACAATGTTATCTGCCACTATCTCAGCTGGTTTCCTGATGTCATCTTTCTCTGGAGTGAAATGCCACAAATACTTCCCTCCTGGTTCACTGCAGCAGGAGTAGTGTTCCTCCTTCACCATGGCAGGGAACAACTTGTCAGAATCTCCAACTCTCATGAACACTTTAGTGTCATCCCTTCTTCCATCAAAGAACAAACAATTGATTCCATTTTCTCTTATCCCCTTATCAAACTCCTCTTCTAGGTTACTGACAAGTTTCTCCTGAGCTCTCCTTACTTTGTTATGATCTATCACCAGGTGAACATCATCAGGTGTTATCAAACCACCGTCAATCCAGGCAGCTGTTGCTATCTCTGCAGTTTCTCTGAGACCAGTGTGGTGTCGCATGCTGGCCAGAGCTATGCTCGGGATATCTTTCCTATTTCGAATCTTATGCCTGGAAGGTTTGGGATCATTATTTTCTGGGTTAGGGACAAAGTCACCATTCTCCTGGTCAGCACTCGGATCAGCCATGGGGAAGTCATTAAACTCTGAATCAGCTTGACTCCAATCATCGGCCTTTTATACCTCACCCTGGGCCTTCTCAAGTCTCTTTTCCTCGGCAACTCTTCTCCTCTTCTGTCTCTCTGTGGCAGCCTCCTGTCTCTTGGACTCCGGAATATCTTGGCTAGAAATCATGAGAGCCCCTATACTGCCAGTCTTCTCTCTCTGTGCTTTGACAAATGCCAGTTCGATCACAGGAATCTTCAGTTCACGCTTGCAAATACAGGAGATGTGGGCCTCGGATTTACTGTCACGATCGCATCCAAACTCAGGACAGAGAACAATTGGGCACTTGCAAGTAATTATGTCAAATAACTGGTCCAGTTGCTTGGCAAAGCTGTCCTTAACTGCAAGTTTTCCTCTCCCAAGAGAGATATCTCTTGCCTTTTCCCAACTGGCTAGCAGTCTCTCACAAATCTTCTTCTGACTTGTAATGACTGGAGGCTTGAACTGAGTGTTAGCCAGAGTGTACTGTGCCAAGACAGCTTTGGTCATATCACTGGCAATGTCTTTGTTTGTGTAAGTTCTTTGGTTCTTTTCACTGATTTGCCTGATTAAAACACCGTATCTCAAAGCATCTCTCAATGTAGGCAACTCCGACTTCAGGAGCTCTCTCCCAGACCCAAGATAGTGACTGAGATGGCTGGATTTTTGGTTCCTCGTCCTGACACAAGCAGCCATCGCAAATATTATCAACTTATAAATGCATCAGAATCTGAAACAGAAAAAAATATTGTTAGTTGGGTTGTTAAAGAATGAATTCAGAAAGCAATGTTCACTATGTAATTGTAATGCACTAATGCAGCTGTACGTTAGATTTTCGATAAATTTCACGCTAAAATTTACCTAGCAAAAGGTTGCAAAATATTGAAACTGAAATTATTTTCTGTTTATATACACTAAAATCTACCAAAAAAATGATGGGCCATTAGTTTTAGCTGATCTTCCCTCCTATGACACACCCTACTGTGGCAGCTACCGTGGGATCTCGCTGCTCTCCGTAGCTGGCAGGATTATCGCCCGAGTCCTCCTAAATAGACTTCTTCCTGAGGCTGAAAACGTCCCCCAAGAATCTCAATGTGGCTTTAGACCATCACATAAACCAATGGCGTAATCTTTGTTGCCAGCCAGTTACAGGAACAGTGCAGAGAACAGCGGCTTGACCTGTACATGGCCTTCATCGACCTAACCAAGGCCTTTGACTCGGTCAACAGGGAAGCCCTCTTGCGGACCTTCAGCGGTTTTGCCTGCCCACCAAAATTCATTGCCATTGTGAGGCAAATCCACGTTGGCATGAACGGCAGTGTCCTGTACAATGGCACCCAATCGTGAATTCTTCTCCAACTAAACATGGGTAAAACATGGATGGGTGTCAATTACACTTCCTTGTTTTACCCCTGCTTTCCTTACTAGTGCCAGTGCCAATTAAGCCAGCGGGGTGGACTTCGAGTATCGGATAAAGGGTCTTTTCAATATAAGACGACTCCAGGCAGGAACAAAGGTGTCGGCAGCTTCCATTACTGAACTTCAGCATGCAGACGACGTCACCCTCGTCGCTCACAGTGAACATGACCCACAGGATATCTTGAACACCTACGCAAATGCATATGCACGCTTCGGCATGAGGTGAATATGCGTAAGAATCAGATTCTATTTCAGCCTGTCCCTGGTTCAGCCACACCGCCACGATCCATCCAGCTTAACGGTACTATCCTGTTTTATGTTACCCACTTTCAGTATCTTGGCTCCTACCTGTCCACCACTGCGGATATCGATGAAGAGATTCAACATCGGATCAGATGTGCATCTCAAGGCTTTGGAAGATTCCGCACGCGTGTCTTCAGCAATAGGGAACTAAAATTATCTACAAAGTTGCACGTATATAGAGCAGTAGTCCTACCCACCCTGCTATATGGTAGCGAGACAGGGGTCACATACAGGTGGCACCTCAAGGCACTTGAAAACTTTCACCAACGTAGTCTACGTTCCATCCTCCGAGTTCGCCTGGAAGACAAGAGAACAAATGCTAGTATTATTGCTGACACCAACTGTAGGAGCATTGATGCTTTCATTATCCATGAACAACTACGTTGGACTGGCCATATTACCTGCATGGACGATAGTAGACTACCAAAGCAGCTAATTTACAGTCACATAACGAATAGTAAACGTAACGCTGGCCGGCAACTGAAAAGGTATAAGGATAGTCTTAAGACAAACCTGAAAAAGTGACAAATCGACCCCCTCATCTGGGAGACGATTACTCCTTACCGTAGCCCTCGGAGGAGCACCACACGAGAAGGTGTCAATACTTTTGAGTTAATCCGGTTGTATAACGAGGCAGGCAAGCGCTAATGCCGGAAAGACGCCGCCGCCGCCCCTCCAGCATTAGATGTGACCCTCCACACGTGTAACATCTGTGAACGACCCTGCCGGTCCCATATCAACCTCTCTAGTCGTCTCAGAGCTCACCAACGAAGGTGACATCTTTATCTTATTAAGGATTTGGATGCTCGTCATACTCGATTCCGATTGGCAGCAAAGTAGTAGTAGTAGTAGTAGTACTAGTAGATTGTGAATGTGCGAGAAATAACCGACCATGTGTGGATTGCAGAAAGGGAAACCATTGTCGGAACCCACGTCGCAGGGAGCCGACATAGGTGGCCACAGTGGATATCGCCGAGACCCAACCGCCCAATGATATCCTAAATGATAGCAGTGAGTCTACTCAACGCGAAAATGTAGTACTAATAAATGGTGCTCCCTTAGTAGCAGATGTCCACGAGGAGAATGAGAGACAGCCACCTCAGTGGAATGGCATGTCGATGGAAAATGCAGACATATGGGTCAAAGAAACCTACTCAGAAATTGTTAGGTGGTCGCCCGCTAACCTATTTGAACCACCCAAGTGTGAGGCCACCAAAGAAATGATTCGGGAGACGACTCGCCTCATGACTGATTACAATCAGGACCGCTTCCTCGCCCCTTTAGCTCTTCAAATACTGGCAATAATACCACATCTATTTTGTCAGAGGACACACACAAAGACTAAGCACAAAGAAAATGCTGCAGCAATGCAGAGAAGATTGGCACTGTGGCAGACTGGGGCCCTTGCTGATCTCCTATGTGAAGCAAGAACACTGCAGGAGAGACTAAAAATTATGGGTGACGGAAAGCAAAACACCGATGACGTGGACAGAAAATTTGGAAACAAAATGCGTGTGGGAAAAGTGTCTCTGGCGGTAAGATCTCTCACAGAGGAATCCTCTGGTGGGGTTATGCCAATAAACAGAGAGACACTAAAACTACTGAAAGACAAACATCCCCCTGCAAGTGATGAAAAAGGCATCAGGTTCGAGGGTGACTATATCCCACCAAACGCTGTCCTGTTCGAGAAAATAACAGGAGAGATGGTGTGGAAAAAGGCACTGAAGACTCGAGGAGGAGCCGGCCCTTCAGATCTGGATGCAAACGGTTGGAGAGTCATCCTCAGCACAAACAAGTTTGGCCCTGTAGCAAGCGATCTCTGTACTGCCATTGCCGTCCTTGCAAGAAAGCTGGCATCCTCTTGCTGCCATCACCTCCAGGCCCTGACGGCCTGCCGCCTCATTCCTCTGGAAAAGAATCCAGGACGTATGCCTATAGGGGTGGGGGAAGTGTTGAGGCGGATCATCGGAAAATGCATAATGGAGGTGGTAAAGGATGATGTCAGGGCAGCAGCACGGAACCTACAAGTGTGTGCTGGCCACCAGTCTTCCAGGGAAGCCGCCATTCACGCCATGAGAATGATATTTGAGCAGCGTGATCGTGAGGCCGTTCTCCTGGTGGATGCTTCAAAAGCATTCAACATACTTAACCGCAAGGCTGCACTGCACAACATCAAGATCAAGTGTCCAAGCTTTGCAATGTATGTTGTAAACTCGTATAGGAATCCATCAGACCTCTATATAGTAAACAACAAGGCTCTAAGAGGTGATAACATCTTACAGTCAACCGAGGGAACAACACATGGGGACCCTATTGCAATAGCAATGTGTGCAATAGGCCTATCAGTGCTCCAACAAGAAATACAATAAGAAACAACTGAGGTCAAACAAGTGGCATATGCTGATGACCGTACAGGAGCAGGAAAGTGGAGGGCATCAAAAGTGGTGGGACTTGGTAGCATGGCAAGGTCCACAAATAGGGTACCACCCAAACGCCAGCAAGTCCTTCCTCATCGTGAAGCCAGAACATTATGAACGGGCAAAGGAGGTGTTTGGCGGAAGTGAGGTGAAAATACCAAAGGACGGCCAAAGACATCTAGGCGCAGTAATTGGCACTACGAACTTCAAGACCAAGTACGTAGAGGGAAAGGTGACTGAGTGGGTCAGTGAAATCCAAGCTCTGTCTTCGATTGCTAACACAGAGCCACATGTGGCTTTTGCTGCATTCACCCATGGAGTCAAGCATCGTTGGAACTACCTGATGCGTACTATCCTGGATATCGGACCCCTCCTCCACCCTCTGGAAGAAGCTATCAGTGTCAATTTCATTCCCAAATTAGTGAAACACCCCCTCTTAACCCCAGCAGAAAGATCACTTCTTGCTCTTCCATCAAGACTGGGAGGTATGGGACTAACCAACCCAGAGGAGATTGCTGCCACCGAACATCAAAATTCACTTAAGCTCACGGCAGCCCTCACGGACCACATAATAGTCCAGAACGCAACAGGGGAGGCGGATACCAGTGAAGTAAGCAAGATTCGTAGGTCCATTACGACAGAATGACAGCACTGCCAAAATGATAAGCTGCAGCAACTGTTGCTGCAAGTACCAGAAAATTTGAATAAAAAAGTAGCTATAGCGCAGGAGGTGGGCACCTTGAACTGGTTAACAACGTTACCGATAAGGGCAAATGGTTTCAGTCTCAATAAACAAGAATTTACAGATGCCATTGCTCTAAGGTACGGTAGGCCAGTAAAAGGTTTGCCCTCCCACTGCGTGTGTGGCTCTTCCTATGACATCGATCACGCCATGGTGTGCAAGAAAGGGGGCTTCATATGCATGAGGCATGACGAAGTAAGGGACCTCACAGCAAATATGTTAAAGGAAATCTGCAGGGATGTCATGGTAGAACTGACCCTCGTTCCTTTGGACAGTGAGATCTTCCAACATAGGACTTCAAACACGTCTAATGAAGCCCGTGTTGACTTCAGTGCTCGAGGATTCTGGACGCTGGGACAGCGAGCTTTCTTCAACAGCAGGATTTTTGATCCCACGGCAGCATGTCACCGTAACCTAGCTCTCGATGCTGCACACAGGAGGAACGAAAACGACAAGATAAGGGCATAGGGGGAGAGAATTCAAAACGTTGATAAAGCCAGCTTCACTCCTCTAGTGTTCACAACCTCTGGTGGGATGGGACCAAGTGCAAGATGTTTCTACGCCAGACTCGCGGAGGTGATCTCCGAACAGAAGCAGCAGCCCAGAAGTTATGTTACAGCCTGGATGAGATGTCGACTGTCTTTCTCTCTCCTTCGGTCGGCTTTGCTCTGCCTCAGGGGAATGAGAGCTTCGGCCCCAATGCCGACAACAGCTGCTAATGTTGACTATGAGGCTACAGTCACTGAATACCGCATAGATCTGCGGCTCAACTAATTCATCACATATAGGATAGATACTTATGTATTAGGATATTTAATATTAAGTTAATAAAAAGGCGGCGAAAGTGAGGCCATTGGGGGAGGCTGGAGGCCACGTTTGAAAAAAAGAAAAAAAAAGAAGTAGTAGTAGTAGTAGTAGTTAGTAGTTGTAGTAGTAGTAGTAGTGTGTGCGTGTGTGTGTGTGTGTGTGTGTGCTCACACTACACAGGGTGGTGAAATGCGTCTAGTGTGGCAGCACTTCTTGCTCTTGCTCCTTCTCCTTTTCAGCTGCCGCCGCTGGCTAGCCCTCATGGCGAACAGGGAAGCAACTTCCATAAGTCTTACTCTGCCAGTACACAGCCTCCTCACCATCAAGACTCCTGTTGTGCCTCCTCGTGGCAAAAAACGGTAACAGGGTGCTCCGTGGGCCCAGGGTAGATCAGCAGGGGATCTCGGAGTAGCAGTGGGCCCCAAAGGGATAGCACACAGGCTCACTGGCATGTGGACACATCTTGGCGCCTACCAACCACCGCCCCGCTGCATTGCGGATTAACCTTGGCTACGGGAGTAAATCTTGAACTAAAAATCTGTGGTGGAGCCCTGCATCAGGCAGACATACTTACAGAGCTCCAACAAGACCCCAACGGCGGTGTAGGCGGAAGAGGTGACCACCATGGATACCCAGCTACAACACTGGCGGACGAAGGCAATGCCTGATGGACAGGCTACTAAGGCGAAACCCAACAAACTGGGCTATCGACAGTCCATTGTAACTCTCCCTCTCCCCAGTCGTTGCAACACTTGCACCACTGGATCAGGTAAAGGGAGAGCCAAGCTGTGTGGTTGCAGCCTGCGCCCCTGCCTTACCACAAAAATCAACACACGCCCAGTCATCACACAGCTCATCATCATTCCACTCCTCATCATCAAACGCCTTTTACCTCCCAAAAGTCCTATGGTTACGGACGAGTGGCGACGGGAGAGGCAGAAATGACTGCTGGGAGTCTCTAGACACAAGTATGCACAAGGGCAGCGCAGATGCACTGGGATATAGGCAGCAGTGCAGTCCAGTCCTCTCTGTGGGACTAAGCAGCCCTTACGAGGAGCCACTCTGCTCACCCCACACGGGAAGGGGGCTAGAAAAGGTGCCCTAAACATAGCCTGCCTAAATACCCAACTTGACTGGGCAACCGCACCCAGTAAGGTCATCCTTATGCGGTCAAAAACACAATCAAAATTACAGATCCAAACAAAGACAAACCATACAATCTTTTATGGTCGCTGCATGGAATGTCAGGACCCTTCGTGATACCGGCACAAATGCCCGTCCTGAAAGAAGAACTGCCCTTGTGACAAAAGAGCTGTCGAGGAATAACAGCGACATAGCAGCCATCAGTGAGTCCAGGCGCCCAGATGAGGGCCAACTCACAGAACCGGGGTCTGGCTACACCTTCTGGAAGGGTAAGCCTGCTGCAGAGACAAATCGCGTTTATGGAGTTGGCTTTGCCATCCGCCAACACATCCTACACAGGCTAAGTGAAATGCCTATTGGGATCAACGAGCACCTCATGACTCTTCGAATCCTACTGAATCACTCACGTCATGCTTTTTTCATCAGTGCAAACGCTCCAACACTGGATGCAAAGGATAACATCAAGGAGGCCCTTTATGCCGACATCGACAGAGTACTAACCTCTATCCCCAGAGAAGACAAGGTTGTGCTCCTTGGCAACTTCAATGCCAAAGTTGGCAAAGATGCTAACGTTTGGCCGGGAACCATAGGGAGAAATGGACTCGGCATTTGTAATCTCAATGGCCTACTCCTTCTCAGCAAGTGTGCTGCTCACAACCTCATTATCACCAATACCTTGTTTAGGCAGGCCGACAAGTTCAAGGGATCGTGGCAACACCCACGATCCAAACACTGGTATCTCATTGACTACAACATTGTCAGAGAAAGAGATCGCCGATATGTCCTCATCACCCGTGCCATGCGTGGCTCAGACCACTGTGACACTGATCATCGACTTGTCAGATCCAAGCTCTCCCTTCACGATGCCCTAAAACGGCGAAGGCAGCAAGGCTCCAGAAGAGGTATTAATACTAAGCGTCTGGAGGATCCAGGGGTAGCACATGCTTTCAGAGAGCAGCTTGAACATGGGCTTATAAACAACCCAACAAACAACAAACAACGTGAATTCCAGTGCCGAATGTGATACTCTTAATAGTGTTATGACAAAGACCTGCAGAGAGACCCTCGGCCAGTTCAAAAGAATACAACAGGACTAGTTTGACGAAAATTATGTGGCAATCAAAGTACGCATCGATGATAACCGTGCTGCTTTTACTGACTGGCAGAACAACCTTCAGTCTCAGACCAAAGTTGATACCTTCCGTAAAAGAAAGCTGCAGCTCAGCGAGAACTTCGCAATCTAAAGAACGACTGGCTTAAAAATGAAACATGTGAAGCACAAAAACTTGCACATCAGCACAAGATGCACAAATTTTCCATTTCCACTAAAGCATTTTATGGACCAGTCACTCGTAACACAGCCCCCCCTTCGCTCATCTGACGGTAACCACATAATGAAAGACGACGAAGGCCTCCCACAGCGCTGGAAAGAGCACTACCATTCATTGCTCAACCGAAACACCGATGTTGATGTCCTGACTACCCAGCAGGTCCCTGAGCATCCAGAGCTGACCAACCTCAGCTATCCTCCATCCCTGGATGAGGTAGCTACTGCCATCAAACAGATGAAAAATAACAAAACCTCAAGGTCTGATGGAATCCCAGCTGAGGTGTATAAAGCAGGAGGACCTCTACTTACCAGCCGTCTCCACTCTCTCCTGAAGAATATAAGGGAAAAGGAGGAAGTCCCCCAAGCTCTTAAAGATGCCTCCATTGTTAATATTTATAAGAACAAGGGGGGCCAGTCAGATTGTGGCAACTAACGTGAGATCTTGCCGCTCTCCGTAGCTGGCAGGATTATAGCCCGAAGCCTCCTAAACAGACTTCTTCCTGAGGCGGGAAACTTCCTCCAAGAGACTCAATGTGGTTTTAAACCATCACGTGGCACCACTGACATGATCTTTGCTGCCCACCAGATACTGGGAAAGTGCTTAGAACAGCGTCGTAACCTGTACATTGCTTTCATCTACCTAACCAAGGCCTTCGACTTCGTCAACAGGGAAGCCCTCTGGTGGACCCTCAGCCGTGTTGGCTGCCCACCAAAATTCATCGCCATTGTGATGCAACTCCACGATGGCATGAACGGCATTGTCCAGCACAACGGCACCCAGTCAGAGTTCTTCCCCATCCAAACGGGGGTTAAACAAGGGTGTGTACGGGCACCAACTCTATTTTCCATCTTTTTGGCTGCTTTCCTTCCTCGTGCCAGTGCCAATTTAGCCAGCGGGGTGAACATCGAGTACCGGGTGAAGGGGGGTCTTTTCAACATAAGATGACTCCAGGCAAGAACAAAGGTGTCGGCATCTTCCATTACCGAACTTCAGTATGCAGACGACCTCACCCATGTTGCTCACACTGAACACGACCTACAGGAGATCCTGAATACCTTTGAAGACGCGTATTCACACTTCGTCCTTGAGGTGCATGTACGAAAGATGCAGATTCTCTTTCCACCTGCCCCTGGTTCAGACACACCTCCAGCATCCATCCAGCTTATCGGTACTACACTCTCTAATGTTGCCCACTTTCGGTATGTCGGCTCCCACCTGTACACCACCACAGACATCGATGAAGAGATTCAGCATCGGATCAGATGTGCATTTCTCGCCTTGGGCGGACTCCGAAATCGTGTCTTCAGCTGTAGGGAGCTGAAATTATCCACAAAGTTGCACGTATACCGAGCAGTGGTCCTGCCCACCCTACTCTATGGCAGTGAGACATGGGTCACATATAGGAGGCACCTCAAGGCACTTGAAAACTTTCCCCAACGTACTGTAGTCTACGTTCCATCCTCCGAGTTCGCCGAGAAGACAAGAAAACAAATGCTAGCATTCATGCTGACACCAACTGTAGGAGCATGGAGGTTACCATTATCCATAAAAAACTGCGTTGGACTGGCTATGTTATCCGCATGGACGACAGTAGACTGCCAAAGCAGCTACTTTACAGTCTCCTAACGAATAGTAAACGTAACGCTGGCGGGCAATTGAAAAGGTATAAGGACAGTCTTAAGACAAACCTGAAAAGGTGCCAAATCGATCACCTCACTTGGGAGTCGATTACACCACATCATAACGGTTGGAGGAGCACCACGCGGGAAGGTGTCAATACTTTCGAGTTAGTCCGACTACAAACCGAAGCAGATAAGCGCCAACGTTGGATAGACGCTGCCACCGCCCCTCCCACAGTAGAGAGAACCCTCCACATTTACAACGAATGTGGACGACTCTGCCGGTCCCGTATCGGGCTCTTTAGTCACCTCAAAACTCACTAACCTAGGTGACATCCCTAATAACTCATATCATTTTACCATAGCTGGATGATTACCATACTCGATTCCGAGTGACAGCAAAGTATTAGTAGTAGTAGTAGTGTGTGTGTGTGTGTGTGTGTGTGTGTGTGTGAACTTCTAGCTATTTGTTCAGTGTGTGTGTGGACAACTAGTTATTTGGTTAGAGTGTGTTTGTGTTTGTGTGTGTGTGTGTATGTGTGTGGACTACTAGCTACGTGGTTAGTGTGTGTTTGGATTACTAGGTATGTGGTTAATGTGTGTTTGGACTACTAGCTATGTGGTTAGTGTGTGTGGAGTACTAGCTACGTAGTGTGTGTGTGTGGACTACTAGCTACGTGGTTAGTGTGTATTTGGACAACTAGCTACGTGGTTAATGTGTGTGCTGTCTTTTAGCCTATTTAACGCCACCATAACAACAACAACTAGTGTACCACACTTGAAGAAAAATCTCACTGTTTGAGCCCCGTTTAAATCAAATCATAATAGCAACGTACATGCTCATATGGACGACGAGAGCACCATTTGAGCGCCTGTTTCCATGAATACTCATAACATGGCAGCGCTCCGTGATCATTGTGCTTTTACGATCACCAAATGGCACAGAGGTTGTGATGATCTGGCTACCTTCCATCATTAACCTGTATATTTATACTATAAAAACCGGTAGAGCTAGACGGTGCACAGTTTACGATCGCATAACCTATAAAGAATTGTGCGCGCGCGTGTGTGTGTGTGTGTGTGTGTGTTCGCACTCAGGGTGGTGAAATGCGTCTAGTGTTGCAGCATTATGTAAGTGTTAAGATGCAAGCACCGCTTGCTCCCTCTCGCTTTCTGCTGCCGCCGCTGGCTAGCCCTCGTGGAAACAGGGAAGCAATTCGCATAAGTCTTCCCCTGCCAGTACACAGCCTCCTCACCATCAAGACTCCTGCTGTGCCTCCTCGTGGCAACAAACGGTAACTGGGTGCCTCGTGGGCCCAGGCTAGATCAGCAAGGATTTCGGGGTAGCAGTGGGCCCAGGAGGGACGGCGCATAGGCCCACTGGCAAGTGAACACGTTATGGCGACTACTAACCATTCCCCGCTGCCATGCGGATTAACCTTGGTAGGTATAAGGCTACGGGACTAGACCCCGAACGAAAATTCTGTGGTGGAGCCCCGCAACAGGCAGACATGCTTATAGAGCTCCAGCAAGACCCCAACGGCGGGATAGGCGGAAGAGGTGACCGTCGTGGAAACAAAACGACTACACTGGCGGACGAAGGCAATGCCTGATGGACAGGCTACTAAAGCGAAACCCAACAAACTGGGCTATCGGCAGTCCATTGCAACTCTCCCTCTCCCCAGTCGTTGCAACACTTGCACCACTAGATCAGGAAAAGGGAGATCTAAGATGTGTGGTTGCAGCCTGCGCTCTTGCCTCACCACACAAATCAACTCACACTTAGCCATCATCCAGCTCATTATATTCTCATTATCAACAAAGCCTCTATGCACACCAAAAGTCCTATGGCGACAAATGAGTGGCGACGGGGACAGGCAGAGATGACTGCCGGGAGTCTCTCGTCACAACTCTGCACATGGGCGGCACAGATGAGATGGTCGTTTATGCACTGGGATCTGGGCAGCAGTGTAATCCGGTCCTGTCTCTGCGACTGTGCAGCCCTTTCGAACAGCCACTCTGCTCACCCCAATTCGGGAGGGGGCTAGAAAAGGTGCCCTAAACATTGCCTGCCTAAAAAGAAAAAACCCTGACTGGGCAACCGCATCCAGTAAGGTCATCCTTCTGCGGTCGAAAACACAATCAAAATCACAGATCCCCCCTCCCCAGCAAAAAAAAATATACAACCTCTTATGGTCGTTGCATGGAATGTCAGGACCCTTCTGGATACTGGCACAAATGAGCATCCTGAAAGAAGAACTGCCCTTGTGGATAGTGAGTCCCGGCTCCCAGATGAGGGTCAACTCACAGAACGGGGATCTGGCTATACCTTCTTCTAGAAGGGGTAAACCTGCTGCATAGAGAAACCACATTTATGGAGTTGGCTTTGCCATCCGCCAACGCATCCTACACAGGCTAACTGAAATGCCAATTGACATCAACGAGCGCCTCATGACGCTTCGCGTCCCAGTGAATAACTCAAGTCAAGCCTTTTTCATCAGTGCATACGCCCCAACACTGGATGCAGAGGATGACATAAAGGAGGCCTTTTACGCCGACCTCTATCCCAGAGAAAACAAGGCTGTGCTCCTTGGTGACTTCATTGACAGAGTTGGCAGAGATGCTGACATTTGGCAGGGAACCATATGGAGAAATGGTCTAGGTAAGTGTAATCCCAACGGCCTACTCCTCCTCAGTGTGCTGCACACAACTTCAAGGGTTCGGGGCAACATCCACGATCGAAACATTAGCCTCTCATTGTCAGAGATAAGATCGCCATGCTTGGCTCATTCCACTGTGACACTGATCATCGGCTTGTCAGAGCCAAGTTCACACTTCACATCCAGAAGAGGTTTTAAGACCAAGCATCTGGAGGATCCAGCGGTAGCACAAACTTTCAGAGACCAGCACGAACATAGGCTGATAACCAACCCAACAGCAAACAACGCAATTCCCATTGCCGAATGGGATATTCTAGTCACTGTCATGACAAAAACCTCCAGTGAAATCCTCGGTAATCAATGGACTAATCGATGATGAACGTGTAGCTTTTACTGTTTCGCAGAACAACCTTCAGTCTCGGGCCAAAGCTGATGTCTTCTGCAAGAAGAAATCGGCGGCCCAGCGGGAACTTTGCAATCTAAAGAACGACTGGTTTAAAAATAAAGCATGTGAAACACAAAATTTTTCAGATCAGCACAAAATGCGCGAATTTTTCATTTCCACTTAAACATTTTATGGGCCAATCACTTGTGGGGCAGCCCCCCTCCGCTCGTCCGACTGTAACTTCATAATTAAAGACGATGAAGGCCTCCTTCAGCGTTGGAAAGAGCACTACCATCCCTGAATGAGATAGCCACTGCCATCAAACAGATGAAAAATAACAAAGCGTCAGGGCCAGATGGAATCCCAACCGAGGTGTATAAAGCAGGAGGGCCTCTGCTTACCAGCCATCTCCACTCTCTCCTGGAGAATATATGGGGAAAAGAGGAAATCCCCCAAGCTCTTAAGGAAGCCTCCATCGTCAATATTTAAAAGAACAAGGGAGACCGGTAAGACTGTGGTAACTGCCGCGGATCTCACTGCTCTCCGTAGCTGGAAAGATTATCGCCCGAGTGCTCGTCAACAGACTTCTTCCTGAAGCGGAAAACTTCCTCCCAGAATCTCATTGTGGCTTTCGACCATCAAATTTTACCAATGGCATGATCTTTACTGCCCACCAGATACAGGAAAATTGCAGAGAACAGCGTCGTGACCTGTACATGCCTTTCATCGACCAAACCAAGGCCTTTGACTCGGTCAACAGGGAAGCCCTCGTTTGGACCCTCATCCGTTTTGGCTGCCCCCCCCCCCCCACCCCCCAAATTCATTGCCACTGTGAGGCAACTTCACGATGGCATGAACGGCAGGGTCCTGCACAACGGCAGCCAGTCTGAGTTCTTCCCCATCCAAACAGGGGTAAAACAAAGGTGTGCAGTGGCACCAACTCTCTTTTCCATTTTCTTGGCTGCTTTCCTTACTCGTGCCAGTTCCAATTTAGCCGGCGGGGTGGACATAGAGTACCGGGTGAAGGGGGGTCTTTTTAACATAAGACGACTCCAGGCAAGAACAAAGGTGTCAGCAACTTCCATTACTGAACTTCAATATGCAGATGACCTCACCCTTGTTGTTCACATTAAAAATGACCTACAGGAGATCCTGAACACCTTCGCAGATGCGTATGCACACTTCGGCCTTGAAGTGAATTTACGTAAGACTCAGATTCTCTTTCAACCTGCCCCCGGTTCAGAAACACCTCCACCATCCATCCAGCTTAACGGTACTACCCTCTCTGATGTTACCCACTTTCGGTATCTTGTCTCCCACCTGTCCACCACCGCAGACAACGATGAAGAATTCAGCATCGGATCAGATGTGCATCCCAAGCCTTTGGCAGACTCCGAAACCATGTCTTCAGCCGTAGAAGCAGAAAATATCTACAAAGTTGCACGTATACCGAGCAGTGGTCCTCCCACCCTGCTATATGGCAGTGAGACATGGGTCACATATAGGAGGCACCTCGAGGCACTTGAAAACTTTCACCAACGTACTGTAGTCTACGTTCCATCCTCCGAGTTCGCTGGGAAGACAAGAGAACAAATGCCAGCATTCTTGCTGACACCAACTGTAGGAGCATGGAGGCTACCATTATCTATGAACAACTACGTTGGACTGGCTATGTTATCCGCATGGACGATAGTAGACTGCCAAGGCAGCTTCTTTACAGTCACCTAACGAATAGTAAATGTAACTCTGGCGGGCAATAAGGATAGTCTTAAGACAAACCTGAAAAAGTGCCAAATCGACCCCTTCACCCGGGAGACGATTACTGCACATCGTCACGCTCGGAGTTGCACCATACGAGAAGGTGTCAATACTTTCGAGTTAGCCCGACTGCAAACCGAGGCAGATAAGCACCAACGTCTGAAAGACGCTGCCGCCGCCCCTCTCGCACTAGATGCAGCCCTCCACATGTGCAACGAATGTGAACGACTCTGCCGGTCCCGTATCGGCTTCTTTAGTCACCTCAAAACTCACCAATGAAGGTGATATCCCTAATAACTCATATAATTGTATCATAGCTGGATAATCGTCATACTCGATTCCGAGTGACAGCAAAGTAGTAGTTTTTTTTTTGGGGGGGGGGGGGGCCTCCAGCCTCCCCCAATAGCCACACCTTCGCCAACATTTAATTACCTTAATATTAAATAACCTAATACATAAGTAGCTATCCTGTCTATGTTAAATTAGTTGAGCCGCAGATCTATGCGGCATTCAGTGACATTAGCCTCATAGTCAATATCTGCAGCAGTTGTCGGAGTTGGGGCAGAAGCTCTCGTTCCCCTGAGGCAGAGCAAAGTCGACCGAAGGAGAGAGAAAGACAGTCGACATCTCATCCAGGCTGTAACATAACTTCTGGGCTGCTGCTTCTGTTCGGAGATCACCTCCACGAGTCTGGCGTAGAAACATCTTGCACTTGGTCCCATCCCACCAGAGGTTGTGAACACTAGAGGAGTGAAGCTGCCTTGATCGACGTTTTGAATTCTCTCCCCATATGCCCTTTTCTTGTTGTTCTCGTTCCTCCTATGTGCAGCATCGAGAGCTAGGTTACGATGACATGCGGCCATGGGATCAAAAATCCTGATGTCGAAGAATGCTCGAGTAGTAGTAGTAGAGTAGTGGTGGTGGGCCAGCGGGGCGTGGTGGAGACATACTCGGTGTGTGGGAGCGGGAATTTCATAATGTTTCGGTGAATATCGGATATCACCCTATGCATTGTCACCGAAGGATCTTCTCATCCCACATGGCATTAATCGCAAATATTCCGCGTGTTCACTGGCTATCACCAAGCGAGTAGTGAGTTGTGTGCATTTGGTGGGTCGACTAGTGCAGGTGCCAGGTGCCAGTGCCAGTGTCGATAGGCCTATTTTGGCAGGGGTGGTTTCGAGACGCTCGCCCCTATGGGGCCGAGCGTTCTATGCTTGCGGTCGCCTCTTCCCTAGTAACTGACACTTCATGGAGGGCCGGCCGTCCAACTGAGAATATATAACTAATATTACATCAGTGCGACCATAGAAATTGTGGTTATTTCTGCCAAGGATATATAAACAAGTGTTAGATGTGACAATTTCTTGCTCCCAGTGTATCACTCTGTTGTGTGGACTGTCGCCCATAGGGGGGTGGCCTACATTCCCACTAGCGCACGTATGCCCCTACTACCTGGACACAACAGTCCAGCCTGTCACCTCTCTGCCCTTCCCTCATAAGAACTAGTTTATTCTTCTGTATCGGACCAAAGCAGATGTCGGAGGCGTACGTAACTGGCACCCAAGGTGAGGAACACTATGCCGGGTAACAGACATTGTTACCTTTGTGCTAGCCAGTACCAAAAGTGCACTAGCTGTGATTGTGCGAGAAACAACCGACCATGTGTGGCTTGCAGAAAGGGAAACAATTGCCGCAACCCATGTGGCAGGTAGCCGACACAGGAGGCCACAGTGGATATCGCCAGGACCCATATGCCCGATGATACCCTAAATGATAGCAGTGAGTCTACTCAACTAATAAATGCTGCTCCAATAGTAACAAATATCCACGAGGTGATTGAGAGACAGCCACCACAGTGGAATGGAACGTCCATGGAAAATGCAGACATATGGGTTAAACAAACTTACTCATAAATTGTCAAGTGGTCGCCAGCTAACCTGTTTGAGCCACCCAATTGTGCGGCCACCAAAGAAATGATTCGGGAGATGACTCGCCTCATGACTGATTACACTCAGGACTGCTTCCTCGCCCCTTTAGCTCTTCAAATACTGGCAATACTACCACACCTATTCTGTCAGAGGACACACACAAAGACTAAGCAAAAAGAAAATGCGGCAGCAATGAAGAGAAGATTGACAATGTGGCAGAATGGGGCCTATGTGAAGCAAGAACACTGCAGGAGAGACTGAAATTTACAGGTGACGGAAAGCAAAACACCGATGACGTTGCAAGAAAGCTGGCATCCTCTTGCTGCCATCACCTCCATGCTCTGACGGCCTGCCGCCTCATTCTCCTGGATAAGAATCCAGGATGTAGGATTATAGGGGTGGGGGAAGTGCTGAGGCAGATCATCGGAAATGCATAATGGAGGTGGTAAAGGATGATGTCAGACAGCAACAGGGAACTTGCAAATTTGTGCAGGCAACCAGGCTGGAGGGGAAGCTGCCATTCACGCAATGAGAACGATATTTGAGCAGCGTGATTGTGTTGTGAGGCCGTTCTCCTGGTGGATGCTTCAAACGCAATCAACATACTTAACCGCAAGGCTGCACTGCACAACATCACGATCAAGTGTCCAAGCTTTGCAATGTATGATGAAAACTCGTATAGGAATCCATCAGACCTCTACATAGTAAACAACAAGGCTCTAAGAGGTGATACCATCATACAGTCAATCGAGGAAACAATGCAGGGGGACCCTGTTGCAATGGCAATGTACGCAATAGGCCTATCTATGCTCCATCACACAATAAAATTTGAAACAACTGAGGTCAAACAAGTGGCGTGGACTGATGTCCTTACAGGACCAGGAAAAGTGGAGGACATCTAAAAGTGGTGGGACTTGGTAACATCCCAAGGCCCACAAATAGGGTACCACCGAAACGCCAGCAAGTCCTTCCTCATTGTGAAGCCAGAACATTATGAACGGGCACTGGAGGTTGTAGGTTATGTATCTATGCTACTGTGCCGTGTAGCAACCTTGTAAATAAGCTACTGTGCCGAGTAGCATTTATATATGTAATTACGTGGCAACACTGCACGTGTTATGTGGCAACATTGCCCCGAGGCTGCCATATGGCAAGGCAGTCTCAGTCTGACGCTGTGGGCCGTGCATGGCACACGCTAGTCACCACTTGTATTTCTCCTATCCGTTAATAAATGGACGTCAGTGTTACCCGGTGTTTTCCTACCCATCACTGCCTTCTTCAGGGAACAATTGGAACCTTCATGGCGCAATGAGTAGGATCTGTGGACTTACAAGTGTGTGAACAATGGACAGTTAGCCAGCGATGTGCGACTCAGGCGATGTGCTCTTCGACTCTTAGTGTGTTGTGTTGTGTTTCGCCGCGACGTGCAGTGTTGCGCCGTCACAGTGCATTTTAGTGACGGTGGTAGTGTTAGTGTCAGTGTATTAGTGTGTCTAGAGCTGAGAGTTGAGCATTAGCCTGTCTTTTGTGGTACCCACGGAGCACGCAGGCGTACGCCCTTCTCGTGTGACACCCGGGGAGACACTGACGTTCTTGTCTCTGCGGTGGCCACCACGATCTGCTCTCTCAGACACACACACACACACACACACACACACACACACACACACACACGCACGCACGCACGCACGCACGCACGCACTCACGGACAGAACAGTGGACTCTATGCGTTATTTCGGCGCTGTTTATGTCATATATATGTGGTTCGAGCTGATGAGGCGCCACTTTATTTACTAAACAACGCAGTTCAAGCATACTAAGATGGGTGGAAAGAAGGGACAACATCAAGATGGGAGACACGACTCCCCACCTCCCTCTCTACTGGGCACAGATGGAGCTTCTGCTCCCACCGCCCCTCATCCTTCACCTACAGCGACGGACATTGCCACAATTCTGCGGTGGATGGACGACAGGGACAAGAGACGCAGAGAGATGGAACTTCAGAGGGAGGAGATACGAAGAGAGGAGGAAAAGGCTCTCTTTGATGCGATATTGGCGACCCTGGCGCTAACCCACCCTCCCTCACTCGCAGGTAGCGCGCACCAAGGTGCCAGTACCCTTCCTCCTCCACCACACGAACGTCCTCCAGGTTCTCTTGCTACTCCAACAGCTCCCAAGGCATCTGTTCAACCCCCACCCGCCCTCTCACCAGCCGTCACGTTTCAACTTTTTCGTGAGTGGAGGCGGCGGTGGACAGATTACTCCACGATGGTGGACCTTGACAGCATGCCTCCAAACAAACAGCTTATCCAACTGCGGATGTGTTTGTCGCTGGAGACCCAGAGAGTCTTAGAGCACACGTTGCAAGTGCCTCCCGATTCTACGTCTTCAGTGACGGATGTGCTCGACCTTTTGCAGGAGCACGTTAAGGGTCGGAATAACGAGGCTTTGCGTCGCCGCACCTTCACCAGCTGCAAGCAGGCGGAGAATGAATCCTTTGACGACTTTTTTGTACGTTTGAAGAGTTTGTCGGAGGAGATCGACGTCTGCAAGGCGCACAGCCGGGAATGTGAGGAAGCCTGGATCAAGCACGGGATCTTGATAGGTGTCAGGCAAGAAGAGTTGGTGCAGCCACTCATTCCCCTGGACGCTTCCTCCACACTCCAGGTGGTAGTGACTGAATGTCGGTCATACGAGGCCACCAAGTCCGCCACCTCTGCCTTACGGGCCCCTCCTGCTGTGAGAGCAATCTCTCAGTACAAGAAGGGTAAGAAGGTGGCCAACAACGCGAAGACTGCCACACGTTCTTCCACGCCTCCGCCTAGTGCTTCCTGTGGCAGCTGTGGAAAGCAGCATGGCCCCAAGACATGCCCGGCCGCCGACGCACTGTGTCGTGGATGTGACTGTAAGGGCCACTGGTCTAACACAGACAGGTGCCCTGCACGAGGCCACAAGTGTCAGGCCTGCGGTCGCTATGGACACTACGACAAGTGCTGTCGCCAACCCAAGCCCAAAAGCCCGAGACGAGGAGGAAAGCAGCGCACTTCCCTCGGGGTGGTTCGCACGCAGCCCCCTTCAGATGGCCCACGCAGCCCCAAGCAGCAGCTGAGTCACATGAGGAGGGTGGAATCGACCACACGCCCCAGGGCTACCCCTTCCCCTACCATCTGCGTCGCCGTCACACACGGTGATGTGTCGGGTCACATCGAGGTGATACCGGACACCGGCTCTGATACTACGGTGATAGGCCTGAAGCACCTCCAGAAGCTGGGCCCCACCAAACGCGGCCTGGGACCACCGCCGCAGCTGCATTACTAAAATGCGGACGGTTCCCAGATGCCGGACGCTGTGGGCTCCTTTCAAACGGAGATCACCTACGGCGACAGGTCGTGTCATGGATGGATCGACGTGCAGCCTACTCTCGCTACACCCTTGTTGTCGTGGGAGCACTGCAAGGAGTTAGGCGTGGTGCCCAGAGACTTTCCTGAGCAGATCCCAGCTACTCGGTACACCGCCAGCAGGGTGCATGAATCAACGAGCGTTGCGCCTGGCGCTGCCGCACAGAGCTGCCCAGATCCCGCGTCCACTCCCGCCCCGCCTCCACCCAAGTCACGGCTGCTTCCTCTTCACAGCGAGACGTCTCCTTCAGCCACAAGGGCCTACTTCCTGAAGGAGTACTCGGAAGTGCTGGTGACGAAGGAGGCCCTACGGACCGCGCCACTGAAGGCTATGGCGGGTCCGCCTATGAGGATACACCTGCGGGAAAATGCACAGCCGTTTGCTATACACACTCCCCGGTTGATCCCTCTCGCCTTCAGGGATTCAGTCAAGAAGGAACTGGATTCCATGGTTGCCCAGGGTGTCATCGTACCCGTTGGCGACGACCTGTCCCTTTGGTGCCACCCTCTAGTTGCTGTGGCTAAGACTAACGGTAGAGTGCGGATTACTACTGACTTGTCTAAGCTTAACAGCCAGGTGTCCCGTCCCGCCTACCCTTCACCCACACCTTTTGCAGCTATATGAAGTGTGGACCCGAAGGTACGGCCCTTCTCGACAATGGACGCCCTCTGTGGTTACTGGCAGATCCCACTGAAGAAGGAGGATCAGCCACTGACCACTTTCATCACGCCTTACGGACGCTTCCGCTACTGCCGTGTCCCTATGGGATTCGCTGCTATGGGGGACGCCTTCTGTCTCCGTGGTGTCATGGCACTTCAAGGCGTGACCAACGGCGTGAAGGTAGTGGATGACGTCCTCCTCTACGAAGAGGACTACCTGACGCATCTTCGCCGCATCGACGAGGTACTGACCAGGTGTAGGACGCACGGCATCACTCTGAATGCCGAGAAGTTCGTCTTGGCCGCACCTGCAGTGTCTTTCTGCGGCTACCGACTCTCAAGGGATGACATTGCTGCGGACCCGGAGAAAGTTCGCGCCATAGCGGACTTTGCCAAACCTGCCAACCTTACGGATCTCAGGTCTTTCATGGGCCTGGTGAACCAGCTGGCAGAATTTTCTCCTGATGTCTCCGCCGCTGCCGGGCCTCTCCGCCCCCTGATGAGCCCCAAGAGGACTTTCACGTGGACCCCTGACCACGACCTCGCCTTTCATAAGGTGAAGGAGGCCCTGTCAAGTCCACCTATCCTCGCTACTTTCGACCCAGTGCTCCCCACCGTCCTCCAGACAGACTCCTCGCGTGTGTAGAGGGTTGGTTACGTCCTTCTCCAGGATCACGGTGGAGGAAAGTACCGGCTCGTACAGTGTGGCTCTCGCTTCCTCACCGATGCTGAGTCTCACTACGCTACCATCGAGCTGGAGCTGCTGGCAGTGGTATGGGCCTTATCGAAGTGCAAATTTTATTTGATTGGCCTACAGCACTTCGACCTCATCACAGACCACAGGCCCTTGGTCCCCATTCTTAACAACTATTCGCTGGACGCCACCGAGAATCCCCGCCTCCAGTGCCTGAAGGAGAAGATTTTGTCCTTCGTCTTCACCGCGGCTTGGCGCTCAGGTAAGGAGTTGTGCATCCCGGATGCCCTCTCCCGCTCCCCAGTCAGCCGCCCTACACCTGAAGACGAGATGCTCAGCACCGAGGCCGGTTTCTCCGTCAGCAACATCGTCACTTTGCAGGCCGTACAGTCCCTCGCCAGCACCCAGGCCTCAGTGTCGCCACCCGACAGCAATCTGGCCCTTGAGGAACTATGGACCGCGGCACGCGACGACCCCTCCTACACTCAGCTCTTGGAGAGTGTGAGGACTGGGTTCCCTCGCGACCGTTTTGACCTCCACAACGCCCTACGCCCGTATTGGAAGATACGTGAGGACCTCTACACAGATGGGGACCTCATCCTGTACGGTGCCCGTGTGGTCGTCCCTGCAGCTCTCCGTCGTCGCGTTCTGGCCCGCTTACACGACAGCCATCGTGGAGCACAGGCCACCAAGCGCCGCGCAAGGCAGGCTGTGTACTGGCCCGGCATTGACGCGGATATTGTCAATACGGTCCGTGCCTGTGAGCCGTGCCAGATCATGCAGCCCAGTCAACTGCAGGAGCCCCATTTTGTGCGACGACGAACCCACCAGGCCCTTCGAGTCCGTGTCGGCTGATTTCTTCAGCACAGCTGGGAAACCTTTCCTAGTTGTCGCCAACCGACTCTCTGGCTGGCCTGTGGTGGTAATCTGTGGCTTGGACACGACGTCCGCGGCCACCATTCGCCACTTCCGGCACCTCTTTCGTGACCTGGGCGTCCCCGTACGTCTGCGGACGGACGGTGGGCCACAGTTCACCACCCGGGACTTCACAGGATTCCTGGAGCGTTGGGGAGTCCGCCACGTCGTGTCAACTCCCCACTACCCACAGTCAAACGGCCATGCTGAGGCTGCGGTCAAGACAGTCAAGCAACTCATCCTCAAGGTGGCCCCTTCAGGCAACATAGACTGTGAGGCGCTTGACAAAGGACTCCTGGAGTTACGTAATACTCCCACCCACACAGGACGCTCCCCTGCCCAGATCCTGTATGGTCACCCTCTCCGCTCTTGCGTTCCTGCACACGCCAAGGCCTTTGCGAAGGAGTGGCAGACCAGAGCCGAGAGCTGCAATCGCCGCGCCGCTACACGTGCCCAGGACGCCAAGGCTCGGTATGACGACCGTGCCCGCCCTCTTCAGCCACTGGAGATTGGTGCCCTTGTCCGCGTCCAGGACCCGACGACGACACGTTGGGACAAGGTGGGCATAGTGATGGGCGTCGGCCGGTCGCGGGACTTCAAGTTCAGGATGCCGAGTGGCCGTGTCTGGTGGAGGAACCGCCGCTTCCTCCGGCCAGTTCCACCCCCTGTTGCTGGCCCCCTGACCGAGGACGAGTCCCCTACACCTCACGAGGATCCGCCCCACAGTGCACCTCGACGCTCGGAGCGACTTAGGACTAAGAAGTTCGCTCAAGACAAAGACTATGAGCGTGAGGGGGGGAGGGAGATGTAGGTTATGTATCTATGCTACTGTGCCGCATAGCAACCTTGTAAATAAGCTAGTGTGCCGAGTAGCATTTATATATGTAATTACGTGGCAACACTGCACATGTTATGTGGTAACATTGCCCCGAGGCTGCCATATGGCAAGGCAGTCTCAGTCTGACGCTGTGGGCCGTGCATGGCACACGCTAGTCACCACTTGTATTTCTCCTATCCGTTAATAAATGGACTTCAGTGTTACCCGGTGTTTCCCTACCCATCACTGCCTTCTTCAGGGAACACTTGGAACCTTCAGAGATGTTTGGCGGGAGTGAGGTCAAATATCAAAGGAAGGCCAAAGACACCTAGGCGCAGTAATAGGCACGACTGACTTCAAGACCAATACGTAACGGGAAAGGTGAGTGAGTGGGTTAGGGAAATCCAAGCTCTGGCTGAGATTGCTAACTTAGAGCCACATGCGGCTTTTACAGCATTCACCCATGGAGTCAAGCATCGCTGGAACTACCTGATGTGCACTATCCCTGATATTGGTCCCCTCCTCCACCCTCTGGAAGAAGCTATCCCAAATTAGTGTAACACCCTCACTTAACCCCAGCAGAAATATCACTCCTTGCACTACCACCGAGTCTGGGAGGTATGAGATTGACCAATCCAGAGGAGATTGCTACCACCGAACATCAAAACTCAGTTAAGCTCACGGCAGCCCTCTCGGTAGGTGGATACCAGTGAAATAAACAAGATTCGAAGGTCCATTACGACAAAACGACAGCACAGCCAAAGTGATAAGTTGCAGCAATTGGTGTTGCAAGTACCAGAGAATTTGAATAAAAAAGTAGCTATAGCGCAGGAGGTGGGCGCCTCGAACTGGTTAACTACATTACAGATAAGGGCAAATTGTTTCAGTCTCAATAAACAAGAATTTACAGATGCCAGTGCTCAAAGGTACGGTAGGGCAGTGGAAGGTTTGCCCTCCCAATGCGTGTGTGGCTCTTCCTATGACGTCGATCACGCCATGGAGTGCAAGAAAGGGGGCTTCATATGCATGCGGCATGACGAAGTAAATGGGTCTCACAGCAAATATGTTGAAGGAAGTCTGCCGTGATTTCAGGGTAGAATCGACCCTCCTTCCATTGGACGGTAAGATTTTCCAACAAAGGACTTCAAACACATCCAACGAAGCCCGTGTTGACGTCAGTACTCGAAGAATCTGGACGCGGGGACAGCGAGCCTTCTTCGACATCAGGATTTTTGATCCCATGGCCGCATGTCATCGTAACTTATCTATTGATGTTGCACACAGGAAGAACGAGCACGACATGTTTAGGGCATACAGGGAGAGAATTCAGAATGTTGATCAAGGCAGCTTCACTCCTCTGGTGTTCACAACCTCTGGTGGGATGGGACCAAGTGCAAGATGCTTCTACGCCAGACTCGCGGAGGTGATATCCGAACAGAAGCAGCAGCCCAGAAGTCATGTTACAGCCTGGATGAGATTTCGACTGTCCTTCTCTCTCCTTCGTTCGGCTTTGTTCTGCCTCAGGAGAACGAGAGCTTCGGCCCCAAAGCCGACAACTGTTGCAGATATTGACTATGAGGCAATAGTCACTGAATGCCGCATAGATCTGCGGCTTAACTAACTCAACACAGCTAGGATAGCTACTTGTGTATTAGGACATTTAATATTATGGTAATAAAATGGCGGCGAAGGTGTGGTTATTGGGGGAGGCTGGAGGCCACGTTTCATAAAAAGAAAAGAAAAAAGTAGTAGTAGTAGTAGTAGTAGTAGTGTGTGTGTGTGTGTGTGTGTGTATATGTGTGTGTGTGTGTGATAGAGAAAGTGGGGGAGTAAAAGAGTGAGAGAGATAATGATTTAGAGTGATTTACAAACAACTCCGCTATTGGCAGTTATCGACTGGCAGGGTGTCAGAGGATGTGTGATTGACGCCGTAGTTTTATTCTTCCGTCGCGCGCGGTTGTGATCGACAGAGGGCGACATTTTCTACTTTTTGAGGGGAAGGGTTGAAATTTTAGGTTTTAAATCGGTGATCGTTTATTAAATTACTTTTTTTTTTTAATTTTTCAAGTATGAGGCTTGAAGGTTAGTCTTTAATAACATTTATCAGGTTTTCAGTTACTAAAGATTCTTATTTTGTTCTTATATTTTGAGGTTTTTATATTTCTTAGGATTTTTAATGTCTCATAGTTCCTTAAGTCTTAAGATTTTTACTTTTTTATTTTCCATGATTTTTAAGAAATTTTATCTCACCTAACCTAACTTAACCTAACCTAAGCTAATGAAACAAAGCTAAACTAATTTAACGTGAAAAAAGTGGATCCCATAGGCCTGACTGTCCGTTAGGGAGAGTGTGGATACACAAGGAGGCAGCATGGCCGGTACTGCACTCGACCGCCTTCACTTCCCAAAATTGTAAACTAAGGTACCGATTTACAGCTGGATGAAATGGGAGCGCCCAAGAATCGAACCACCGACCCCGGAAGAGGAGGCGAGTGCTGTATCCAATCAACGTTACGTAACCTGACTTTAGTTAATCTAATGTAACTAACTTAATCTAACCTAACCATACCTAGCCTAGCATAACCAAACTTGACGTAGCCTAATCTAACCTAATCAAACTTAACTTATTTCAACCTGACCTAAACTATCCTAACCTAATCTATTAATGTGAGAGAATGAAAAGAAAGCGAGAGAATTTAACACACACAACGGAGTCGATTGGAAGTGGATGTTGGAGAGTGAGGGTGGCAGTTGAGTCTGAGGGTGAAAAGAGGCACTTGAGTGTGATCAAAACACTTAAGGTAGGACTTGGAGGGCCAGTGGAGGGAGTCAATGGAGAGCTGGCTGAGGTGTTGTGGGGTGACGCAAAGCTAGGAAGGATTGGGCAGGGCTAGAAAGGGTAAGGCAGGGCTAGGGAGGGGTGAGTCAGGGCTAGGGAGGGGCAAGTCAGGGCTAGGAAGGGATGAGACAAGGCTAGGGAGGGGTAAGGTAGGGCTAGGGAGGGGTGAGGTAGGGCTAAGGAGGGGTGAGGTAGGGCTAAAGAGAGGTGAGGTAGGGCTAAAGAGATGTGAGGAAGGGCTAGAAGGGGTGAGGTAGGGCTAGGAAGGGTGAGGTAGGGCTATAAGAGGCACGGTAGAGATAGGAGGGGTGAGGCGGGGCAAGGAAGGTTTGAGGCAGGGCTTGGAGGGGTAAGGTAGAGCTAGGAAGAGGGAGATGGCTAGGCGGGGTAAGGTAGAGCCAGGAAGAAGGGGGGGGGGCTAGGAGGGGTAAGGTAGAGCTAGGAAGAGTGAGGTATGGCTAGGAGGGGTGAAACAGGGCTAGAAGGTGCGGAGCCTGGCCAGGAGAGGTAAGGCAGAGCTAGGAAGGGTGAGGCAGGGCTAGGAGAGGCAAGGTAGAGCTAGGAAGGGGCGAGGCACAGATAGCAGGTATGGGGCAGAACCAGGGGGGTGAGACAGGGCTAGGAAGGGGTGAGGCACGAATGGAAAGGGGTGAGCAAGGCTAGGAGGGGTAAGGTAGATCTAGGAAGGGGTAAGGCTGGTGCTAGAAAGGGTGAGGTTGGACTAGGAAAGGGGTGATGTAAGGGTAATAACATGCTACTCGGAATCAACAACAACAACAATACTACAACTACTACTAATACTAATACTACTACTACTACTACTACTACTACTACTAATAATAATAATAATAATAATGATGATAAAAATATTAATAATAATAATAATAATAATAATAATAATAATAATAATAATAATAATAATAATAATAATAATAATAATAATAATTACACTTATCAGTACGAATAACGAGCCACACCCCCCACACTCTATAGCCCTGTCAAATCTTATAACCTAGATGTGACTTTTTCCACCAGTTATAATGATCATTCTTACTCAATGAATCACCAAACAGATTACCTTCCTTTCGCTCCTTGTTCGAAAAGCCGTGGATATAAAGTCTTTGCTATTGACGTTTGTTATTATCATAAGTTAAGTGCAGTGTGACCGGCCTCTTGACTGCTTGAGAATTTGACATTACGTTTTATTCAAATTGTTAAATCGTTCGATAACGAGAATAACAATGTATCTTTTAACTTAGTAACTTTACAACTAAGAAGTGGCATTGTTGAAAGGGTATAGCTTAAAGGCATAGTTTAGAGGGTATAGCTGAAAGGCATGTATGTGAAGGCATAGGTGAGGGGGCATAGTTGAAAGGGAATAGTTGAAAGGCATAGCTCAGAGAGCAGAGTTGAGAAGCATAGCTGAGAGGGCAAAATTAAAAAGGGAATTACTAAGACAAGAATGAAAGGGGTATAGCTGAGAAGGCATTAGAGATAGAGAGAGAGAGAGAGAGAGAGAGAGAGAGAGAGAGAGAGAGAGAATCCACTGGTGCAAAAGGAATCACAGCAAGAGATTTCAGTCCACTTCACTGACATGTTTTGTTTAGATGTCGGGGATTTAAACACGTTTCCTGGATCTTACTCGCTCTGTCTATTTAGTCAGACAGATGATAATGGTGTTCTAAGAGAAGGTTCCTTGGCTTCTTCGTCCAAACATCTACCTGCATACAGTCAGTGATTCTATATAAATTAAATAATAACTTGACTGCCACACCAACTGTAAAATTTGGGACTAGATGTAGAAGGAGCATTTACATATAGCAGTGAGGTCTGTCCTTCCCTTGAGGGCTAGGGGAGGGAGGCGAGGGAAGAACCAGGGAGGACGAGGGAGGAGCCAGGGAGGACGAGGGGGAGCCAGGGGGAACGAGGGGGAGCCAGGAAGGACGAGGGGGAGACAGGGAGGACGAGGGGGAGACAGGGAGCACGAGGGGGAGCCAGGGAGGACGAGGGGGAGACAGGGAGCACGAGGGGGAGCCAGGGAGGACGAAGGGGAGCCAAGGAGGGAAGGGAGGAACCTAGAAGGAGCCAAGGAGGACGAAGAAGAGTCAGGGAGGATAAGGGCGGAGCCAAGGAGGACGTAGGGAGCCAGGGAGAAGATCTTCGTCAAAGTGATTCTCTGTGAGGGACTTTTTATCACTCTTCTTTTAGTTTCGTCTAGTACAGTGTAGGCAGAGTGTACACTTGGGTACACCCTGAATAGTTTACTTAACACCACCTGGGATACTCGGCGTTTGGGTTCGTTTTTGAAGAAGTTAATTTAACCCGAACGGGTACAGCCACAACACCCCGACAACAGCATTCTCGGGCTGTTTACATAAACGTACCAAGTTTCAGCTCTTTATGTTAAAAATGGTGTCAGGCCATAAAATACACACACACACACACCTCATGAAGTCATCAACAAGCAGTGCCTCAGAGCGACATATAGCCTCGCGTGCCAGCAAGCTTTCGTCTGCGTGCCTCAAATTCCATGATATCTTAACAGCTATAATTCCAGGTGATGTGAGGAGGTACGGGTGGAGGGAGGAGGGAGGGGTGGAGGGGAGAAGGGAGGGGTGGAACGGAAGGAGGAGGGAGGGATGGAAAAGAGGATGGAGGGATGGAGGGATGGAAAAGAGGATGGAGGGATGGAGGGGAGGAGGGAGGGATGGAGGGGAGGAAGTGAGAGGGGAAGGGAGGAAGGAGGGATGGAGAGGCGGAAGGGATGAGGGAAGAAAGGGGAAGGGAAGAGGGAAGAAGAGGGAAAGGAAGAGGAAGGGATGTAGTAAAAAATATAAATAAAATTAAATAAAACAAATCAAAAATAAAATAAATAAATATTGAAGTGATAACCGTGGTAACATTCTGATATGCTCTTACTACCACCATGCTATGTGAACTATTCCAGATGATACTAGACGTTACATAATACTTCCAGGAGATAGATGTATAGTATATATCAGGTGCCTTCAAGGGAGCTCAGGCTGTCAACTGGATCAGCTATGTTAATATTATGATTTTTATCGACTCTCTATCTGGCTAGTTTTCTGGCTAAATAAACTGTTTCAATATTAATACGTCAATATCAGAGGGGGAAGGGCTGCTGGGGAGGGGGGAGGAAGGGTTGGGTGGGGAGGAGGGGAAAGGGTTAGGATGGATGGATGAAAGAGGCGAAGAGGGAAGGGGAAGGGTTCGACAGGAAGAGGGGGAAGGGATGGGGGAAGGAGGGAGAGGGGAGAAAGGTAGTAGGGGATGAGATGGGGTGGAGGGAAAGATAAAGGTGGAGGTTAGGAGTGGGTGGAGGAGAGGAGAGGAAGGGTGGATGGAAAGGTAAGAGTGGGTGGAGGAAATGAGAGGGAGATGGAGCGGAGAAGAGGGAAGGGGGATAAGGGGAAGGGGAAGGAACGAAGAAAAGAGGATAATGGTGGAGAAAAGGAAAGAGAGAGGTGGAGGGGAGAGAAGGGAGAGCAAATTCCCACCTGGTATTCAAAATTGGGATGGAGAGTCATGCAGGTTTAAATCACTCACGGAGACAGGTGGTATGTGGCCTTGTTGTAGTGAGAGAGCACACACACACACACACACACACACACACACACACACACACACACACACACACACACATGTGCGAAACTGCACCGTAGGGGGGTGTGGTCACACCTTCTCGCTCTTCTGACCTGACCTGGATTCAAGTGCTGTAGTAAGTTTGGTACAGGTGTGAGAAGTTACCTTGTGCGGCTTAGTTATCTCGGTACCTCGACCCTATAAATGTGGACTGTATAAGTACCATAACCAAGCTGTATAGAGGAAAATAGTGTGACGTGACACAGTGATAGATTTTTTTTTTAGATTGCCCCCGAGGGGGCTAGTTTAATGGGCACCCCTTTACATCCTGTGCAAGGTGAAGCGCAGAAGCGTTTACAGCGCCCATTGGGAAGCATGCCAATTTCATGCTTGCCTTTATGACTCATGCATTAAAAAAGGGCGTAAAAGCTTGAAGGGTCATGGGTTTTGTCAGCAAGTTACATAAAGTGACAGAATGAAGAGTGTGTGTGTGGGAAAATTCCCGGTACAATTTATTTGTTTATGGCAAAGCGTGGCTGGTCCTTAATTTTGTCAAGTGCCAGGCCTGTCACTAGGAGGAAGGATATCTGGTCAGGGAGGGAAGAGGTGTTGGTAATGCTGGGGACCTGTAGGAGGAGGTCATATGAATTGAATTTAATTGAATTGAATTGTAACAGTATATTTAGCCAGAAAAACACAGATACAGAGTGGATAATAATAACAATATTAACATGGCTGAGCCAGTTGAGAGCCTGAGCTCTCTTTTAGGCACCTCATATATACTATACATTTATCTCAAGGAAGGATAATGTAACATTTAGTAACATCTGGAATAGTACAATAGCATGGTGGTAATAAGAACATCTCATAATGTTACCACGGTTATCACTTCAATATTTCTTTATTTTATTTATTTATTATATTTCTTGTTTAGTTTATATATTTTTTATTTATAATATAAGCATATACATAAATTACAGTGGAATTGATGGCCATAAGTATAATGGGGGGCAGTACAACCTGGGTTGTACAGTATTAAGGTTGAACAAGAGGACAGAGCTGTCAGGATTATGTCTAGTTGGCAAATGTGTTTATTACAATGGTAATTACTTATCTATTTACATGATAATTTCCGATAAAACGGTTTTGATGGTACAATAAAAGCAGGTACTGTAAATATAGTAAGTGTTACAAGAAATATTAATACTTAGACAATAGATATTTTTTAAGAGATGATTTAAAGGAAGGGAGCGTAGTCTTTGTTCGGATGGGTGGGGGCAAGTTGTTCCACGCCTGCACACAGTGATATTTTATGGAGGTCTGGGACTGAGAGGAGGGCATGGGGGGTGGTCTTAGTAGCTCTGGGTGCCTCAAGTTGTATCTCTGATTATTCCGGAACTTGAAATAATTATTGTCAAGCAAGTGACTGAATGATTTGTAAACAAAGAGGGGTCAGCAGTAGGTGTTAATATCTTCGAATTTTAACATTTTCAATTTAGCAAATTTTTCGTTTGTTTGATCTGTTTTTTAAAGTAGGTCATTGACCGTACAACTCTCTTTTGTGCAGTAACCAGGGATTGTGTTTTTGAAGAGCCAGAAGCCCCCATAGAGTGTCAGTGAATCAGGTGTTGGTAAACAAGATCATGATAGATTTCTTTCATTGCTGTGAGTGTGAGGACGTAGTGAGAGAGGGTGTGAGAGTCTCTCATTACATCCTCACTTGCCCTCTGACCTCCTCCTGCAGGTCCCCAGCCATTACCAACACCTCTTCCCTCCCTGACCTGATATCCCTCCTCCTAGTGACAGGCCTGGTACTTGACATTATTAGGGACTTGCCACATTTTGCCATAAACAGTCAGTGAATTTTTTTCTTTAACTTGCCCCGAAGCGGCTAGTTTATTGGACACCCCTTATATCCTGTGCAAGGTAAAGCGCAGAAGCGTTTACAGCGCCCATTTGGGAAGCATGCGGAGTTCATGCTTGCCCATATGACTCATGTATTAAGGGCGTAAAAGCCTGAAGGGTCATGGATTTTGTCAGCAAGTTACATAAAGTGACAGAATGATGAGTGTGTGGAGGGAAAATTCCCGGTACAATTTATCTGTTTATGGCAAAGTGTGGCAGGTCCCTAATAATGTCAATTGCCAGGCCTGTTACTAGGAGGAGGGATATTCGGTCAGGGAGGGAAGAGGTGTTGGTAAGGGCTGGGGTCTTGTAGGAGAAGGTCATAGGGCAAGTGAGGATGTAGTGAGAGAGGGTGTGAGAGTCGGTTGAGCACAAAGTTTACAAACAGTGCGGCCAGGTTCAGGGTTGTCAATGTACAAGGCGTGGCGAAGTACAGTGGGGGTGGAGGTGATATGGTGTGGTGGGACAGGTACAGTAGGGGTGGAGGGATGCACATAGGCATTCACAATATTGAGGGACATACCTTTTAGTGTAAATGTGATGGCGTGTGCGTCGACATGACGAAGGGGTATGGGTAGCCGGGGGTGGTGTCCTCAGGTCCAATAGGTAGCCCTGGTGGAGACAGCACAGACACAGTAGCAAGCGCGTCTTGCAGTGGGTGGACAGGTTGAGGCACCACGTGTCGTGAAGATGAGGCAGGACTTCGCCCGGGGGCAGCAGGACACACCAGGGCAGGCCCGGTGGGCGCTACACCAATAGTGAAAGCCGCCGGCGGTGCGGTAGACTGTGAGCAGGGGGGACTCACAGAGGGACTACCAGCTTGTGTTAAACCAGAAGAGAGGAGTGACGGGTGGCAACAGAGAGCAAGAGTAGGTCGGAGATGGTGGTACAGAGTGTAGCGAAGAGTTTTCAATACGGTTGGTAAATTCTTGGAAGAGGGATATGATCTGTGTCATGTCACTGGAGGGGGGGGGGTTGTGGGGGGGTCACCGGTGGGAGCACAAGGCCTGACAGCATCAGAGTAGAGACGGGGAGGAGGCCCAGTAGTAGTTGAATTAGGAGATGGCCAGGACTGATGTGTTGCAGCCAGGTGAGGCCAGGCCGGGGCATGTGTTGTTGAAGAAGGCTTGGGAGGGGGGGGGGGGTCGTTGTGGTAGACGCTTTTCCCCAGGGATAGACTGGCAATTGGGGCATTGCCGTGAGTCAGCATTGTGCCGGCCACCACAGTTACAACACCTGGGATCAACTGCACAGTCCACACCACCCCTATTAAGGTGGTCTTTGATTTTCTGGGCACAGGCGGCGGAGTTATGGTTACGAGAACAGAAGCGACATCTGGGATGATCACGTCGGCAGCAGGCGGTGAAGGTGTGACCCTAATGAGAACAGAAAACACAAATTCAGGCCCAGGGTGATACGGTTCTGCATAAAGTGAAGGGAAGAGTGGGTGGGCCTCCACAGTGGTTGGGCATTCAATCCCTTCCACTTGACAATGACAGCAGCTTGTGGAGTCTTCCCCCGGCAATGTCGACGTATACTGAGTATACTAGAATTAAAGTCACTCTCATCTTCGATGTCAGCGTATAGGGAGAAACATTTCACTAGGATGTGGCAACATTCATCAGCGTCTACTGGGGGGGGGGGGGGGGCACCAGGACAACCCCGTCAAAGTCAACAGTACTAAGTGTTTCATAGACCTCAGGAGTCTGACACTTGATAAAGTTCCGGTTCTTACCTTGTCGGAATTGAATGTTGAAACCGTGCTGTCTGCAGTACTTCATCATCCAATTAAAGAGGTCCTCTACAGTTTTCAGTCAGTCCTTGGGGAAGTGTAGATTTAGCTTACTTGGCTGATTGGCAGAGGGTAGGGTGATAGGGTCCGTGGCATTAGTGTTTCCACTCCGGCTAGTGTTTCCCATAGAAACATTACCTGGGTCTGACTCTTGAAGGGTGTTGGATTCAGTATGACCAGGTGAGTTGGCGATGACATCCGTATCAGAGATGTCTGTGTCCATGAGAGAGCCTCTTCTGGGGCGTTTATGTCGACCCCCCATGCTGGCAAAAACTTGCAGGCTGAGGAGACCTCTGTAGGACGACCGGGAAGTCAATAGCACCTATGGGCACGTCTGTCCCCTTATGTGGTCACGCCACGACTGAAACAGTCAGTGAGGTTGGCACCCAGGCCTCTGCCATTAACGTTGAGGTCAGAGGTCAGGGGCTGAGACGACAGCGACACACCAACCTCCCTCTTACGTATGGGACTAAAGAGGTCAACTTACTTAGCATCATAAGAGGGTTACGCCTCCCAGCCACAGTTCGCCTATGAGCCACACACTACTACAGGAAGGACAACCAAACTTATATTTCGCGCGTTGTGAAGCAGAGCGTTATACTTAGTGAGTTTCACATCAGTGTCAGTGAGCTATGACCATGTGCAAAGTGGCATTTGTGAGTGTAGTGCAATGATCAATGTGACAGCTTCTGGTATCCACAGTGCCCCTACACTTATGCCTCTCTTCCATGCACGTGGTACCGTAGTAAGAGCTCCTCAACCATAAGTAAATACGGTCGAGTTTTATCACTCCTAGAACACAGTGTGTTACTGAATATTAGGTGTCCTTCCTAGCACGATCACTTGGGGGATTGCCTGAACCGATAGGACAACAACTGTAAATCTGTTAACTGTATAACAAGTGAATTAACGCATGGGTTGAACAGTGTGGTGTGTGTAGGTGCCCGCGAGGCCTTTTCTCGTCCCTGTGGTTGGCGAGGGTTTGTATAAACAAACTCCCGTCCACATATAGTGCCAGGCTGGATAGTTCTTTTGAAACTGAAATTAACTTTGATACCTTATCTAACCAGAAAACACAGATACCATTGAGTAAGAACAAGAAGTGTAATCAAAGTGTTTATAAATTGAGAATACTCCTGCTCCCCCCTCCCTTCCCCCTGTAGAAATACACTCCCCCCCTCCTGGGTGGCCCGGTAACGTCCTCCCCTCACACCGCTGAA
Organism: Homarus gammarus; assembly: GCA_958450375.1. Taxonomy (NCBI): domain Eukaryota; kingdom Metazoa; phylum Arthropoda; class Malacostraca; order Decapoda; family Nephropidae; genus Homarus; species Homarus gammarus. Next base: position 185,140 of record CAUDMG010001376.1, on the reverse strand, counting down.
GCGCTGTAGACCTAACTACTCTCTCAAGCCCTTCTCGGGCACTGAGTGAGCTAGTTGACTATGGAGTTGACCTTGACACCAATGGAGAGGATGACTTTTAACTAGTTCAGGTTAAGAACAAACAGAAGGCCGCAGAGGCAGAAAAACTTAAAGACGATCAACTGCAACCTCAACCCCCCATGAGAGTAAGATTAAACTGCCCTGTAGGTACACCACCTGAAGTCAAGTATCGATGGCTGGACGATGAGGAAGATACTGTAGACACCCAGACGCTGAGTTTCAGTTCAGAGTCAGTACACAAGATCATGTTCTGATTAAAAACGACCCAACAGTCATACAGGATCTCCTCACCAATAGCATAGGGGGCATAACCATGGAACAACCATACCAACCGTCGAGCAAGACAACCAGTGCCAGGCCCCTACACTACTAGAAGCTCATCCCAACATGAGAAGGACGAAGCGACTCAGGGGCAAGAAAGCAGTCATTGCAGACCTGGTTGGCTCGGAAGACCCACCCAAGACCATTCGAGTCCGTGGTGCCTATCGGACTCTGAATGTAGCTCGCTATCAGCCCCCGACCCGGATTGTTACAACTGTCAGCACTGAGGCCATGTGGCCCAATTATGCCTCTCTACCAAGCCACGGTGTGGTCTTTGCTCAAGACAACTTGAAACACAGGTTTGCAGAAATACAGTTGCTAAAAGGGAGCCCAATCAACAGAGGTGCGTTAACTGCAAAACAGATGGAGTTCCTGTATGGCAACCTGGCTGTCCTAGAGCTCCTACACCCATTTAGCGCCCAGACCCGCCACCCAGGCAGGTCTCAAGAAACACGACTGCTGCTAGGGTATTCCCTTCGGCCAACCCCTGGCCCGCTCTCACTACCAAAGCTCCAGGATCATCACCAGCAGTCAATGCAAGATCCGCATGGGGCAACACAGACTTACTGACACAACAGGTACCTGCCAACACACCCAGTGAACACGCACAAAATAAAGAGATCAATGATTTGAAAATTTAAATTAAAGAATTCAAAACTCAATTTGCAGCTCAAAATGATATGTTAAAGAGCCTCTATGATGCACTACAGAAAAAGAACACCACCAACACAGTGCGGCAGCTATGGAAAGATTACATTCAAACTGAAGACATTCAAATGTCAGTACCAAATGTGGAAACTCAAGATCCACCAGGAACTAGTGTCCACGCAGAGGAAAACAGTGATGCCGGTAGCAGTTTTACTGATGCCTCTGTGGACATAATCAGTGAAGATGAACAAACACAAGCAGAAAATGGTGGTGATGTCGACTGTAACCAAAGTGTGTAGATGTCTGCCACTCAAATAGATCAACTGGTAAGCAGTACATGCTCCAGGAAGGATTCAAAATATTAAAAAACCTTTTGCCTACAGAAGGGACAGGCAGCATTGAAAAAACAATATCATATAGTGCCTTCTACTTCTTTCCAAATTTAATTCATAATGGCCAGTGTTAATACCAGACAAATGATACAGAGCGGTGAAGGTGATGAGTTGGAACATTTCTTCCCTCGGAAAACGATGCCCTGACTTACACCACAAAGTTGTGACTGAGGACATCGATATTGTGTGTCTGCAGGGCATACATGTTTGATGTATGTTAAGAAGTCACTACCGCATGTATTAGTAGAGCAGATAATGGAAAAATCGTGCAAATGGGGAGACAAGCATGAAATTTGGCATGATTATATCCTAGGGGCTACTTGTCAAATCTGCCTGATTGGCCATTTGAAAATCCAAGATGGCGGCCATTTTTCAAGATGGCTGCCAAATTGACCTTCGAAAGATGACTTTTTTTTATAGAAATTGATGTAGTTGGTCAATTTAAATGATCTTAGTGTCGATATGTATGTTTTCAAGCATGCTCAGATGATTTTTTTTCTATTTCTGATACTCTCAGATATATATTTGTCTTATTTATGACTGGTTTTATGTACTGGTTTTATGTTTTTTCCAACTAGGTGAGGGTAGCATGCAGAGGGTCTCTTCATGTGAGCGAGTGATTGTCGGGCACTACCAGGGCACACTGGTGACATCACTGCTGTGCAACCCAGCATGGGGTTCAGTGTCAGCTAAGAAAAAGAATGTCATACTGCAACAGCTTAATGTCCCAAATGCTGCTTAACCAACCCCCAAATCAGTTAAGCAGCCGCACCTGAATTGACAGGATGTGCCAGCGTGGGAGAGCCGAGCCAAGGATAACGGGGTATTAGTTATCTGGATGGTGTACAGATCGCACGGGACTAATGACACTGGATGAACCATCGGACTAGGTGTAGGGCAAAAATCATGAACCTAGTTGTATCCCATCCAAGAAAGTGCTCATCAGGGTGGTAAAAGGATAAACCCTCGGCCCTGAAGATCAAAAATAGTTATGGACACAAAATCTACCAACAAATCATTCCTCACTGACTGGGCAAAGTGTTGTCTTTGTCAACAGGATAAGAAGGAAGATCTTAAGTCTCCACATGCAAATCCAGCCAAAAAAAGAGATGACGGTTACAAGAGCTTGGCAAGGAATATTTCATTCAATCAATGCACTGCCAATCAAGCTTGACCCTGCAAGACTTGTTGAAGGTGATGGGATAGAGGAGACCTTGAGGAGAAACAAGGCACAGTATCATGAGAGTTGCAGACTTCTGTTCAACAACACAAAGTTAAATAGAGCTCAGAAAAGGCGAACCTCTGCAGTTGCTACAGAGGAGAGCAGCAGTAGCAAGATACCACGAATGGTCAGAGACCCCAAAGCAACAGAATGCTTTCTTTGTGAGGAAGAAGCTTCGGGAGATGACATAAGACATGCAATGACAATGAAACTTAATACAAGATTGAATGAGTGTGCGAAGACACTTAGCGATGGAAAACTCCTTGCTAAACTAAGTGCAGGAGATGCTGTGGCACAAGAACTGAAGTATCACCCTCGCTGCCTGGCAGACCTGTACAGCCGAGAAAGAACACACCGAAATGCTCATGAGCAAGAAGAAGCACAAGAGCTTCATCCGAACAAGGACGCATACCCAACTGCTTTATCTGAACTGGTCACTTACATCACTCAGATGAAAGCTTCTAGTGAAGGTACTGAACCACCCATTTTCAAACTTGTTGACCTGGTCACACTTTACAGACAGAGACTTGAGCAGCTGGGTGTTGGATCGCCCGATGTTCACGCTACTCGACTGAAGGACCAGCTGCTTTTTCACATCCCCCAGCTGCAAGCTCATCACCAAGGAAGCGATATCCTACTGGCCTTTGCGAAGGATGTTGGGTAGCAAGTCCCTCATCATCAAAGCCAATGACACTGACGTGGTCGTCATAGCAATATCTGTACTGCCATCACTACAGGAACTTGGTCTTGATAACATGTTGATTGCCTTTGGCCAAGGAGCCAGTCATCGATGGATTCCAGTTCATGATGTACTGTAGTTTCTGCGATAGGACCTAAGAAAGGTAGTGGGATCCTATACTTTCATGCTTTCACTGGGTGTGACGTTGTGCCTGGCTTCCGTGGGAAAGGAAAGAAATCTGCATGGTAGACATGGAATATCTGTGATGAAGTTTCAGAAACATTCACCAAACTCAGCCAATGTCCAACAACAGTTGCTGATGTTGACCTGCAGAAGCTGGAAAGGTTTGTTGTCCTCATGTACGACAGATCTAGTGCAGCCACTGGTGCAGATGATGCAAGACTAAATCTCTTTTCCCGCAAGCAGAGACCATATGATTCCATCCCACCAACCCAGGCAGCCCTCAAGGAACATGCAAAGCGGGCTGCCTACCAGGCTGGTATCATTTGGGGCCAGGCAACAATCTCCAATCCAGAAACCAGCAGTCCTGTCAACTGGGGATGGACGCAGAAGGGAGAGGCATGGCAGATACGTTGGACGACTCTTTCCCCGATTGCGACGTGCTGTCAGGAGCTGACCAAATGTTCCTGTAAGAAGGACTGCAACCAGAGATGCAAATGCTTTCGCTCTGGACTTTCCTGCACAGCACTTTGCAGCTGCATATGTGAACAGCAGTAAATGCACAAAGATGTACTGTCAGGAGAAGTCACAGGAACCAGTGCTAATAGTGAGTACTTTTTTTTTTTAGTAAGTTCTTTTTTGTTATAATTTTTACTAAAAGTGTTATTTTATGTGGATAAAAATGTTATAATGGAGTTAAAACTATAAAAAAAATCATCTGAGCATGCTTGAAAACATACATATCGACACCAAGATCACTCAGATTGACCAACTACATCAATTTCTATAAGAAAAATCAACTTTTGAAGGTCAATATGGCGGCTATCTTGAAAAATGGCCGCCATCTTTGATTTTCAAATGGCTAATCACGCAGGCTTGACTAGTAAACATTAGAGAATTATCATGCCAAATTTGGTGCTTGTATCACCATTTGCATGATTCTCTTGAAAAATTACATTTAGCTGCCCCACTATATATCTTGTATCTAAAAAGACTACCAACCTTCAGTACCATGGGATCACTATCCACCTGGACACTCCACACTCAACGTGCTAAACGCCTATGCGCCCTCAGATCAGCTTCAATAAACAGATCTCCCAGACTTTTTACACACTGAGCCCACTGCCCTAATTGGTGACCTTAATACAAGGCACAGGAAATTAGGTGACCCCACCACTGACACCAATGGTAGGAGACTTATCTCACTTCTCAGCGCATAGAAAGATACTCAAATTATAGGTAATAATGAGCCAACACGCATCTATGGTGGGCTCTAATCTATCATACACAACTCATAGCTCTGATGTTGTCACTGATCTTATGTCTCATCACAAACCAATCCAAGCTAGTATACATGTAGCCAATGATACCCCTACTGGTGGTAAACTCAACAGACGTAGACGCACAGTCAAGCAAGAACATGAAAGTCAGTTCATAGAACTTCATCCATGACTGGTACAAGGACTACAAGCCTGAAAACTACCAAAGTTTCCATGATGATCTGATAGATAGGACTTATACATACTTCACCAACAATGCCTCCACCAAAAAAAGGAGAAAACGTGGTCAGCATAATGGGAACAGGCAACAGCAGTGCTATGATGACTCCATACCGAATACAAATTCGGGGCTAGAGTCAGGAGGGTGGACAAGAGTTACAAACAAATTAGAACACCTCAAATGTTACAATTGTATCAAGCCTTCCTTGCTGCTGCCAGGGAACGTGTAAACGAACTCAGACAAAATGCTTGAGAGATATATGTCAACAGCCTGAACCAACATACATCCCTCAGCAAAGCCTGGAAAGACATAAACAAAATCAAAGGTAAAAACAGTGGACACGTCTCCCATCCAAACCTGTTGCAAAAATCGAATGAACTAATAACAAAGTGGGCTCATGTGTCTAGCTATGACATGTTACCAACTAGGACTCGAGGACTCCTTGATGCGAAGTCTGTAGAGAGAAGTAATTTAATTAACTTTATGCTGAGCAAACAGCACGATGAGTGTGATGATCCATACGAGTGTACTGAGTGGGAGCTTGACGCCGCCCTCACCAGGGGTAGGTCTACTTCCCCTGGAGAAGACGGAGTCACCTACAATATCGTTAGAATACTAAGGCGTGTGCCGGGCAATCCATTATTGGCATTGTATAATATGAGTCGTGCCGAGGGCCAACTACCTACTGTACATCATGAACCAAGAGCATTGTTATGCCAATACCGAAACCAGGACAGCCTGATGCTTTTCGTTCCATATCACTAACCAGCTGCCTGTGTAAAACCTTTGAGAGGATATTTCTTGGCAGACTCTCAAATAGAATGTGAAAACACATGTCTCCTAACATAAATGGCTTCAACCATGGTAAAGGTGTACATAATTGCCTCACCACATTCCTAACTGTGCATGGGATGAAAGGCACAGATACACCACATTTGATATTGCCAATAGGCAATTGATATTGTACGAACTAGCCAAAATGGATGTAGGAGGTCGGCTGCACTGTTTCAGGGTTACAAAAGTGAAGTTAAAGATATGCAACTTGGCACCCCTAAAGGTGGAGCACTTAGTCCCACTTTGTTTAATGTTCTTGTGAATGCATTATTAAATTCAATACCAGACAACCCCAGCAATATAACAATCAGCTATGCTGATGATTTTCTTATACATACTAAAACTCATCGTGACATGCAAACCACCCTGAACCATGTACAGTCAGCCAGTCAGCTTAAATAATGAAGAAATTATATTAATGAATTGGCAACTCAACTACAACGAGGGCTGCCACATGATTCTCAGAAAGAAATTGTTCATTATTGAAACAAATATACAAACATTTGGAAACTTCTCATGATCTTAAATAACAATGAATAGTTTATTATTATAACAAATTCTACCTTTGGATTGCTTAATATATATCCTGACAGTGATACAGCCGAAAACAGATCCACCAATCACAATCACCTTTACATACAGCTGAATGTACACGCAGCTTGTGAGAACTTCACCTACCATACAACAGCTAACCCGCCAATGTACTGACAGACTGAAACCTCTTAGAAGTGTAGCCGGATACAGCCCACATTATGGTGCCAACATTAGAATTGTTAAAACAATGTACCTAGGCTATATAAAATCTCTGATGGATACAAACTACAGCTACACATAATTATGAAAACGTTTGGCCTAAACCGTCTGAAGAAAGTTGAGACACAACAGCACTTCCTACTAACCTGGCGAATAGTTCCCTTCGATATCACAATACCGACATTTCCGGTTAAACGATTGCTTATACAAAGTATTTATCTCCAACACACTGCCGAATCATAATACCACACAGACCATCTGCATTGATGGATCTCTTAACACCGCCTAACGGTGATGCAATTGAAAAAGGAGTTAATTAACAACTGGGCATTGACTCTACAAACTGAATTCGCTGCCATACTCACAGCTATTAAATTTATTGAAACCACTGTCACTGACAGTCTCATCATCACTGATTCTCTATCTTCACTACTTACCCTTGACACCCTCAACTCAAGTTGTCACGCACTTGTCTCTGAAGCCAGACACAAATATGCGTACCTTATTGACCGGGGTGTCAAGATCAAACTGTTGTGGACCCATGTTACATAGGCCTCAAAGAACATGGCAGAGTTGATGCCCTCGTCAATCTCGCGTCTAACAAAGACACTGTTGAATAGAGTCTGGGTCTGTCAAAAAGAACCCTTAAAACTGTAATTAAGAAGGAACTTATTGATGAATTTGACGCAAGTAGACAAGTGCAAACAGGCACTAGTCGACCCATTGTTTACCATGATGAGATGTATCAAATGAAACATGTATATGGAGCAAGTAACAAAATCACTAGATTACAAGATGTTGTAACCGCTAGATTAAGGTTAGGATATAAGTACCTCTGGCAGTTGGTTCCTCAAGCAGATGTGAACAAGACTAAATGTAAAGGGTGTGGCAAACATATGGCCACACACTTGAACACTACGTCCTCGACTGTGTGAAGATAGAACATTTAAGGGACAGGTCCAAGCACACTGTGTGTGAAATGGCACAACACTTTATCTCTAATGGCAAGATAGCCGACATATTAAGATTGTATCCACTTTTTTGCACTTAGTAACTATATCAGCTCCCATGTATAGAATCAAACACACTATGTGCTTGAATACCTGTCACGTAAATGTGAATAACAAGTGTGCGGCCAGACATACTGTACTGTACATTCAATGCCATAATATCCTGACAACAGGGATTAGTTATAGTGACCCTTTGTGAACTCTACTCTGTAATCCTTTTGCGCTACCGCTCACAGGATGAGTCTGTGGTGCACAATAAACTAGCCACTGTAAGTGGCAAAATCAATGTGTAAGACTGATCTGTCCCACCGTTACACCACATATCATGAGGCGCTCAATACACAGGCCCTTAAAACCCTCTCTGATCATAACCATGACCTCACCTGCCAGTTTGGGATAAAGCTGCTGCACCATCTTTGTTACCGTCTCCTGCTACCACCTGAGATCCCTCGTCGGTGAATTAATGTTAGATGACACTACAACTGCATCTAGCCCATATGAACACGTACTGATCGCTATAAGAACAGCCCAGTCCCAACCATTGTAAAAATAGTCAGCAACTCGTAGTTAATCAGTGTGTTCACCCCTAGCCAACCTTACTTTTGCACTGTTACTTTGTTGAAATTCCCTTTTGAGTGAGCTTCTCCTCCCCCCCTGTCATTATGTACCATATTAGCACCACTTATTTACTTGTATATTATTTGTCAATCAAGTGACCCATTCCACGATTATGTAACTTTCATCATCTCTGTTGACTGTATATTACACAGGACAACAAATTTTTTATAATTCCCAGTTGCATGAGATTTCTTTACTGTTTCTTACCATTTTTGATCTGCTGATTTCATATTTGAAACCAGTTTTGTTCTGCATGCTCCAGTTTTCATGTAATTTGAGGTTTTACATTCTAGCCGTTTGCGGTCAAATTAATTAATTACACGATTATGGTATCAATAGGGAGATATAATTTTGTCTGTTTTTTCTTTCAGATTTGGTCATGGCTACAAAGAGAAATCAATGTGTGAACAAACCTGATGCCTTCTGTTATATTTGTGGATACTTCACGCTTATTCGTCAGAGGCGCAATATAACATCGTTTGTGAGGCGCGGCTATAAAGCGTACTTCGGACTTACTCTTGGCGACCAAGACAAAAAATGGGCTCCACATGCTGTGTGTCATAACTGCGAAGAAATGCTGCGTGACTGGACAAAAGGAAAACGTAAGGGCTTACCGTTCGGAATTCCCATGACCTGGCGAGAACCGAAGGACCACACAACTGACTGCTATTTTTGTCTGATCAATACGAAGGGTGTTGGCAAGAAAAACAGACATAAAATATCGTATCCTAGTATCCCTTCAGCAATTCGACCTACTTTGCACTCTGATGAGCTACCAGTTCCAGTTTTTAATGGGTTGTCTCCAGCTGAAGAGGAGGGAAGCGACAAAGACCAAGAGAGTGAACATGAAACTCAAGAAATACCTGCAGATTCCGACGATTCTTCTGATGGTACACCAGAGTCATCAACCCCTCAGAAGTTTAGTCAGCCAGAGCTGAATGACCTTGTGCGTGATTTGGGTCTCTCCAAAAATGCAGCAGAAGTTCTAGCTCCTAGGTTGCAAGAAAAGGCTCTACTGAACCAGACCACAAAAGTTTCAGACTTCAGAAAGCGGGAACAGGATTTTGTGCCATTCTTTACAGAGGAGAATAAGTTTGTTTACTGTCATAATATCCCGGGTCTTCTCCAGGAATTAGGGATTCCATTGTATAGTCCAAATGACTGGCGATTATTTCTAGATAGTTGTAAGCGTAGCCTGAAGTGTGTGCTACTACATAATGGTAATGTCTATGCAGCTGTTCCAGTGGGTCATTCTGTGTGCTTACGAGAGGAGTATAATGACATTAAAACTGTGATTCACCTGCTAAAATACCATGAGCACAACTGGACAATTTGTGTTGACCTCAAAATGGTGAACTTCCTTCTTGGCCAACAAAGAGGATTTACAAAGTATCCCTGCTTTCTTTGCATGTGGGACAGCCGAGCTAGAGACAGGCATTGGAACCTGAAGGAGTGGCCCTTACGTGAGACTCTGGAAGCTGGTATGCCAAACATTGTCAATGATCCAATCGTCAGTCGAGAAAAGATCATATTTCCTCCTCTCCATATCAAGCTGGGCCTGATGAAACAGTTTGTCAGAGCATTAAATACTGATGGTGAATGCTTCCAACACATAGTCTCTGCTCACCCTGCTTTGTCATTTGAGAAGATAAAGGCAGGTGTGTTTGATGGACCACAAATTCGTGCACTTGTAGGTGATCAAGACTTTGTCAGAAAGATGGACGACAAGGAAAGGGGTGCATGGCTTTCATTTGTGGCGGTAATGGAAAACTTTCTTGGTAATAAAAAGGCTGACAACTATGAAACCCTTGTAGCAACCATGTTGTCAGCCTTTCATGACCTTGGATGCAATATGAGTGTCAAACTCCATTTCCTATATAGTCATCTTGATAGATTCCCTGAGAACCTAGGGGCAGTAAGTGACGAGCAAGGCGAGCGGTTTCATCAGGATCTCAAGACCATGGAAGACCGCTACCAAGGGAGATGGGACAAACATATGATGGCAGACTACTGCTGGAGCATTAAACGAGAGTGCCCTGAGACATTTCACAAACGCAAGAGCTTCAAGCGCAAATTCCTACCTGGCTAAAATGTGATTGGGCTTTGTCTCCTCATAGTAACAAATTTCTTACCTAACAATGAGTTTTATACAAATTTCATCCTTTGTTTTAGATGGAACATGTTTCAAATTGTGTTGTTGAATAAATTTAGAATATGTAATATTTTATTGTTTATTACCCAGCTAATTTAATGACAGTTTAATGACATATTTTTCAAGATAGACGACGAGGTCAATAAGACGAAGACGAAATTTTGAAATTTCAAAATACCTTGATTGCAAAAAAACTAGAGCTTACAGAAAGAAACTAACTTCAGATATGAGATCAGCACACCCAAATTAGGTAGAATCAAGTGTTTATAGCAATGCAACAAAAACTTTGTTGACCAGTGTTATCACACCTTTGGCTGCCATGTTCTCTCGATAAACCTTTAATCATTATTATTATTATTATTAATATTATTATTATTATTATTATTATTATTATTATTATTATTATTATTATTACTATTATTATTATTATTATTATTATTATTATTATTATTACTATTATTATTACTATTATTATTATTATTATTATTATTATTATTATTATTATTATTATTATTATTATTATTATTATTATTATTATCTTTATTATTATGTATTATTATTATTATTATTATTATTATTATTATTATTATTATATTTATTATTATTATTATTATTATTATTATTATTATTATTATTATTATTATTATTATTATTAATATTATTATTATTATTATTATTATTATTATTATTATTATTATTATTATTTTTATTATTATTAATTATTATTATTATTATTATTATTATTATTATCATTATTATATTTATTATTATTATTATTATTATTATTATTATTATTATTATTATTATTATTATTGCACACTAGGACGCTGTTTCCTTAAGACGCATGATTCATCTTCCCTGGGTTCAAGGGAGACTTTCTTCATGAACTCTGAGTATGCTTCTGTCCTCAAGGTGAAAGTCACGTTAATGAAAGGCGTAAGTTGCTTTAACTCTACTTTCTTTTATCGCTGAATTTATTTCAAGATGATAAGAAGAGAGAGTTGCTTTCACTCTTATTCATTTACTTTCTTTATGAAGGAATTCAATTAAATCTAATGAGAATGTACTATGAGAAGAAGAAAGGAACCTGTAAAAATGAAAAGTAAAATAAGAAGGAATAGGAAAAGATTGATTCACTAATAATGAAAACAGAAAGAAATAAAATCCACCAATGACAACAGAAAAAAAAAGAAAGAAAAAAGGTGCTAAAATTAAGCTCTGAAATGAGAAAAAGTAAAGAGGAAAAATTAACTGAAAGAAGAAGGAAAACACCAAAAACTAAATAGTGAAAGAAGGAAAACGCTAAGAATGAGAATAGCAAGAAGGAAGGACTAAGGCAGGGGGATGGCTCGCAGCAGAGATAAACTAACAAGAGAGATGCTGAGGAGGTCCACATAAAGAATGCTCAATGGTGATGTTTTTTCCTGAGAATTCTGAGATATCTTCTCCTCCCTGAGTATCATCATGAAGAGAGAGAGAGAGAGAGAGAGAGAGAGAGAGAGAGAGAGAGAGAGAGAGATACGCACACAGACACACTCAAACAGACCGGAGAGAGAGAGATAAAAGAGGGGGGCCTGAACTTCTCATTAAACCCTTCTAGTATTTCCCTGAGACGGCTACTGCCTTACAGCCTATTAAACCTCTCTCTCTCTCTCTCTCTCTCTCTCTCTCTCTCTCTCTATCTTTTCAGCTTCCCAATCTGTCTCTCTCTCAGTTTCTCTCGTTCCTAGACATACCATCTCCTCAATAACCTTCCGTTCCTTGTGTTTTCTCTCACTCATTCTTTTAAGAACTTTATCCCTGCTTTCCTCGTCTCCCTTATTTCCCTTTCTTAGTTTCTCCATCTTCTCTCTGTCATCCATTCCTCCTTTCCTCCTGCCCACTTATCTCTCTCTCTCTCTCTCTCTCTCTCTCTCTCTCTCTCTCTCTCTTTATCAATATCATTTACAACTCCTTTCATCTTTCTCTCAATCTCAGTTTATTTGCGGGACGTTCGTTTTTCTCCCTATTACACTTTTACAGTGTATTTCATTTTTCCCTATTTACCAATTATTCTCTTTTTTCTCTTTGTTGCCAACGTCTCAGTTTCTTTAGGGACATACTCATATGTTCCTCTTTTACCATATTATCATTTACACCTTCTTTCGTTGATAATCTCTTTGTTTTAATTTACTCCACCTCGTCTTCATCAGGTCTAATTCTTATTTCTTCTTAGCCCAACCTAATTTTCCTTATTTTACATGAATTTCCTAGCTACAGTAAACTTACTAACGTTATACATACATATATATATATATATATATATATATATATATATATATATATATATATATATATATATATATATATATATATATATATATATATATGTATATATATATATATATATATATATATATATATATATATATATATATAAATATATATATATATATATATATATTTATATTCAGGTCACTGACCTACATCAGGGCCTGAGGGAGGGGGGGCGAAAATAGTATCATTATAATAATAATAATAATAATAATAATAATAATAATAAATAATATATATATATATATATATATATATATATATATATATATATATATATATATATATATATATATATATATTTCATGAGCCCAATAAACACGCAGACTTCTACATACAATCAGCACCTCAACCCGCCAGGATTCGAACCCACTGCCCACGACCGGGGAATGCTAACCGCTGGACCACCAGGATACTAAAAGGAGCCCTAGACTCTGTTATATTTCACACAAAGCCTGTTCAACAAGCTTATGGCGCCGTGAACCTCTAATGGGGACTACCCGTATCACGTAGGTGGTCAGAGTAACGTTTCACCAAATCCGGCTTCGAAACACGAGGATCCATATATATTTCATTAGCCCAATAAACACCCGGACTTCTACATGTTTACGTGTTTATTGGGCTAATGAAATATATATGGATCCTGGTGTTTCGAAACCGGATTTGGTAAAACGTTACTCTGACCACCTACGTGATACGGGTAGCCCACATCAGAGGTTCATGGCGCCATAAGCTTGTTGAACAGGCTTTGTGTGAAATATAACAGAGTCTAGGGCTGCTTTTAGTATCCTTGGTGGTCCAGCGGTTAGCGTTCCCCGGTCACAGTCATAGGCTCGTGGGCCGTGGGTTCGAATCTTGGCAGGTTGAGGTGTTGATTGTATATATATATATATATGTAACCGGTCGGAATTTACTGGACTTTATTTTCTCACTTGACTTGGGGTTTATTAAAATTTAATAGATGGTAATGGCAGTGGAAGCGCCCCTTTGAGAAAAATCCCGAACCAGCACAAGAACACTTGAATCTACTAAACAAAATGAATTGTCCGTGACCCGTGGAAGGATAGCATCTGTGACTGGGATGAATGAGACACACTGTAAAATTTAGACACTTATATTCCCTCCAACACTACAAACACAATCAAATAATGGTACACCAATATGAGCACCTCTTAACTTGAACTTAATACACTACTCTGGGGAATAAAAGTTATACAGGATCTAGAAATTATTAGAAACTCAGGCAACAATAAATTTGAAGTATTAAGAAATGTTGTCTGCACACATGAAACAGGCCTTAAGGGCTCACAAAATAATATCAGTCACTTAGGAAATGGTATTAAAAAAATAGAAATTAAATACTCTACAATGAATAGGCCTTAAGGGCTTTCAACAAAATAATATCAGTCACTGAGGAAATGGTAATAAAAAATAAGAAATTAAACACTCTACAATGAATAGGCCTTAACTTTCAACAAAATTATATCACCCCAAAAGATGCACTCTTCCTAACCTAACTTAAACACTACTCTGGGGAACAAAAGTTATACCTGATATCAGAATTATGGAGAAAATTTAGATGCATTAAAAGAATCAAATCACAGTATCACTCTGGTTCCACTTAATGACACAAACATTCTAAGAACACTACTATCAAAATTATTTAAGAAATATTAAACTACACACGTCAAGATAATATCAGTAACTGAGAAATGGTATTAACTACACCCATAATAAGGGAGATAAAATGTTCCTCTAGGTATCTCCTCGAGTCCTAGACTCATGGTCTCAGTGTGTGACCATTAATTTACTCAGATAGCCTCAGTGTACCCCCAGTGCATCCATGGGCAGGAAGGGAGTGAGCCAATCAGACCTTGTGCAGTTGAGAGAAGCTTTAGCTTCCCGTTAGCAAGAGGGTTTCACTAAGCGGCTCTGGACATGTGGTGTTGTGAGCCGACGTCCGCTGGGCACCCAGACGGCTAGATTCCCTCAAGAGATCCTTTGGTACCCCGCTAAACAGTGACAGGCCTACTCTGATCTGTCCAATGGCGACAATCGCCACCCTCAATCATCAACGGCAGTCTCAAACGGCAGTCAATCTCTCGCAGTCAAACTCCGGTCAACTCCAGTCAAGTGGGTTCTGACGGAAACTCTGAAATGAACTTACTGTTAGCTCTTGTTAACTTTATCACTGCCCTATCTAAACCCTGTCTGAGATCGAATGAGACTTACTTGTTATACTGCAATAACGCAGCACAGGTGACTAGGCCACGTGACTATTTCTGTGACAGAAGCGCAGGGACGTCTTGTCTGTGTGAACGCTCCCGGCGACTGAGAGAGAGGCAGCGTCGCGTCCTCTCAAGGCGCCAGCCTAGGTCTACGTGACATATTTTCCGCCCAACTAACAACTCCTTGGGACACCCGTAACACTATTCAGACTGCCAAACGATCTATAACAATTTCAAATTCAATAATAGTCCCTTAACTTCATGAATCGTATCATTATTAATTCGGTAAATTACATTTAATATCATATAGGCCTAGTTCCGCAATCTCTCGCTACGAGCAGGCAGCGCTCTCTCCCCTCAGATGACCTTGAACGCTCAGTATCACTAATGGCGGGGCATTTGAAATTACTCTGAAATTTCTGAAGTATGTCTGTGTGTTTGTGCGTGTGTGTCCGCACGAGAATCTCGGAAACTACTTTACCAATCTGTAGTGAGATATCTCATGTGGATGCACATCACTCTCCAGAAGGCAGCATCACACTTGCTCCCCTCCAAGCTGCACATCACTCTCCAGAAGGCAGCATCACACTTGCCCCCCTCCAAGCTGCACATCACTCTCCAGAAGGCAGCATCACATTTGCCCCCCTCCAAGATGTACATCACTCTCCAGAAGGCAGCATCACATCTCTCCATAGTGAAAATTTTGGCTAAACTCCAGACTCTCTTAGTGAGATCTCGGTGGGAATTCATGCACGAGTGGAAGCACAATTTACGTCCCTGAGTCCTAGTGTTTGTAGGGGACGTCTCGCTGGTCTTGGCTGGCGTCCAGGACCGTCCCAGCAACGTCCTGTTCTGGCGTAATGAAGGTTATTGTCTGAACCGTGTGGGTCAGGAGGGGGTGTACAGGCCCCGACGGTGGGTGGTGGTGGTGATTGGTGATGATGGTTGATGGTAGTGGTAATGGTGGTTGTAGGTCGGGGTGCTGGCTGCTGGTGGTGATGGTGGTTGGTGGGGGTGGTGGTGGTAATGGTGGTGGTGGTAGAAGTAATGGTGGTGGTAGTGGTAATGGTGGTGATACAGCTGCCAGTTTATTGTGCACCCCATCCTCATCCTATGTGAGTGGTAGTAGTAGTATTGGTGGTGGTAATGGCTGTGGTTGGTGCTGGTAATCGTAGTAGTAGTGTTGGTGGTGGTGGTGGTGGTTATTGAAACAGTCGTAGAGTCGTAGTTATATGAGCTATGATTTTTCTCGGTCTTTGTGTTTCTCCGTCATAACAAATCCTGACTCACACTCATGGTAAATACGCTGACTCGGTTATCAGGCTTGTTGGTTTTACCTTAAGTGTGAGTCATGATACATATACTGACTCAGGGTTCATGTTGAGTAGTGCGTGTTACATTTACTGACTCACCGTTTCCCTGAATCATGTCCTTTATGAATCACGATCTACGCTTTCTGACTCATAGGGTATTGCTAATCATTATTTCCCCTGAGTCACAATAAACTGTAGAGTACTCGCTGACTCACGGTCCCCATGAGTCATAGGCTGTTGGATTGCACATCATCTCACCCCCTTAACCACCCCTCACCCTCTCCCCATCCCTCTCCCCACACCCTCATCCCACCTCTGTTTCCACTCCTTCACCCCACCTCTCTCCCCACTCCCTCACCCCACCTCTCTTCCCACACCCTCACCCCACCTTTCTTCCCACACCCTCACCCCACCTCTCTCCCCACACCCTCACCCCATTTCTCTCCCCACACCCTCACCCCACCTCTCTCCCTACACCCTCACCCCATTTCTCACCCCACACCCTCACCCTACCTCTCTCACAATTCCTCTACCCAACCCCTCTCCCCCGTCCCCTTTATCCCTCCCCCTCTACATCATCCCCAATCCCCTACCCCTCTCCCCCCTCCTGGACCCCCGTAACTCCCCCAGGTCTTGTTTATGATAATAGCCAAACACGTTTTAGCGCCTTCATATTTACGACAACTACACCTACTGGCTCTCTCTCTCTCTCTCTCTCTCTTTCTTTCAATCTCTCTCTTGTCTCTCTTCACTTTCATTTAAGAACATAAGAACATAAGAATGGAGGAAACTGCAGCGGGCCTATTGGCCCATACTGGGCAGTCCCGTTTACACCCAACCCCTATTGCTCATATGAGCATCCAACCTATGTTTGAAGCAATTCAGCGTATTCGAGTTAATGATGATATTTGGTAACTTGTTCCATTCATCCACTACTCTGTTTCCAAACCAGTGTTTACCTATTTCACGCCTAAATCTAAATTTGTCCAATTTAAAACCATTGTTACGAGTTCGCTCCTGGTTGGATAATTTGAGTACCTTTGTAATGTCCCCTTTGTTTAGCCCTGCCTTCCATTTATACACCTCTATCAGGTCGCCCCTCGCTCTACGTCTCTCAAGGGAGTGCAAATTAAGATGCTTTAACCTGTCTCTATACTCAAGGTTCCTGATACCCGGGATTAGTCTTGTCATTCTCCTCTGGATTCTTTCCAAGGATTCTATATCCATTCTGTAATACGGTGACCAGAACTGGACTGCGTAATCCAGGTGTGGTCTCACAAGAGCAAGATACAGTTTTAGGATGACCTCGCTAGTCTTGTAACTAACACTCCTTTGTATGAACCCAAGTACTTTATTAGCCTTGTTACGAGCAAAAACACATTGTTTACTTGGCTTAAGGTTCCTACTTATCATTACTCCTAAATCTCTCTCGCAGTCGGATTTCTCTATGGCATCGTTGTTCATCTGGTATCTGGTGTCCCTGTTTACATTCCCTATACTGAGTACTTTACATTTGTCAATGTTGAATTTCATCTGCCATTTTTCAGACCATTCGAAAAATTTGTTTAGATCCTCCTGTAGTTTTGCCGAGTCCTCGTCAGATTTGATAACACGTCCTATTTTAGTATCATCAGCAAATTTACTTATGTTGCTGTCTATGCCGATATCTATGTCGTTTATGTATATAATAAACAATAATGGTCCAAGTACTGAGCCTTGGGGAACTCCACTTGTGACGTTGCTCCAATGGGACTTAGTGCCGTTAATGCTCACTCGCTGTTTCCTGTCCTGTAACCACGCCCTAATCCATTTAAGGATGTCACCTTTGATGCCATGAGCTTCTACCTTTCTAATTA
Organism: Homarus gammarus; assembly: GCA_958450375.1. Taxonomy (NCBI): domain Eukaryota; kingdom Metazoa; phylum Arthropoda; class Malacostraca; order Decapoda; family Nephropidae; genus Homarus; species Homarus gammarus. The sequence goes on along the minus strand of CAUDMG010001376.1, from coordinate 167,061 downwards.
GTCTTTCGTGGGGTACTCTGTCGAAGGCTTTGCTAAAGTCGAGATATACCACATCATAATTGTGCCCCTCGTCCACTGATTCGAAAACTGATGAAAAGAATGTTAATAGATTAGTTAGGCAAGAACGTCCGCTTGTGAAGCCATGCTGGGAATCATTGATCAATCTGTGCTTCTCCAGGTGATTTCGAATAGAGTTTGAAATGATTGCTTCCAGTAATTTGCCTACTATTGATGTTAGACTGATTGGGCGGTAGTTAGAGGATAGTGATCTATCCCCCTTCTTGAAGATCGGTATTACATTCGCTATCCTCCAGGATTCTGGTACTACACCTGTTTTTAAGGACATGTTAAACAACTTTGCTAAGGGCATACTAAGCTCTTCCTTACATTCCTTTAATACTCTGGCAAATATCTCATCGGGACCAGGTGACTTATTAGGCTTTAGTTTGTCTATTTGCTTACTAACATCGTTACTAGTCACTACTATCTCACTTAATTTGTTTTCTTCACTATCTCTGAATAGAGTCGGTGCCTCGGGTATCATGTTTAAATTTTCGCTGGTGAAAACTGTTGAAAAATATTTATTCAAATTATTGCTCATTTCTCCGTCGTTATCAGTGAGCTCGCCGGAGTCTGACCGTATTGGTCCAATCTTTTCTCGTGTTTTAGTTTGGTACATTTGGTAGAATCCTTTGGGGTTTGTCTTTGCCTCCCTTGCTATCCTTACCTCATTATTCCTCTTTGCTTTCCTTATCTCGGTTTTAACCCTACTCGCCAATACCCTATAATAGTCCCGGAGGTGAATTTCGCCACGATTTATCCTTCTACCTATAGCCTTCCTTTGGCCAATGATGTTCTTTAAATAATTATTTATCCATTTAGGGTCATTGTTGTTTGATCTGAGTTTTTTGTATGGTATGTTCTGCCTTTGTGCATTAAGTAACTCACTATTTAAATTGTCGTGGAACTCGGCAATCTCAGATCTCGTTATCAGGTCGGTGTCATCTGTCAGGTTCACGGCCAAGCGCGACACCCCCTCTCTTAGCTGCCTCTTTAAACTGTCAAAGTTTGCCCTTCTGAAATCTGGTACTTTAGTGGAATTTTCCTTACGTCTGCCCTGAAAATCTAACTGGAATCGAATTTCTTTGTGATCGCTGTTTGCAAGTTCGTTCCCTACCTCGACATTGCTAATGTGGTTTTCTCTGTTTGACAAAACTAAATCCAATATATTATTACCCCGTGTGGGTTCGGTTATATGTTGACTTAGGAAACAGTCCTGGATCGTCTCGAGAAAATCCTCTGATTCTGAGTTTCCCGTAAGGTCGGTCCAATCTATTTGGCCAAGGTTAAAGTCGCCTACTATACAGACTTTGTTGTGTATGGAAGCCCTGCGCATTTCATCCCAGATAAGTCGCTCATTGACTCTGTCAAGATTGGGGGGTCTATATATTACTCCTGTGATTAATTTTTCCCGACCGTCGCTTAATTCTATCCAAATTGTTTCTGTATTCCTCTCAGTTTTTATTTCCTTATTTATTTCACACTTCAGATTATCCCTAACATAGATTGCTACTCCGCCTCCTTTCCTGGTGTGCCTATCGGTATGGAACAGTTTGTAACCCGCAATTTGGTATTCGACTGGTAATTCACGTGTGTCTAGGTTGATCCATGTTTCAGTGAATGCAATTATATCGATTTCTTCTGTACATACCAAGGCCCTAATATCATCCATTTTGTTTCTCATACTTCTACTGTTCGCGTAATATACATTTAAGTTAGTCGTGTTCTGAGTCCTTCCCTTACCGCGTTTAGTTTTAAACTCCCTGTCTAATTTAGTTATGTCATCATTCCTAACACTCTTTCCCTGTAATCTTTCGCCTTGTTTACCCGCTCCCACTGCAGTCTCCTCCACCCCCGTGCCCCTATGTTCTCTTAGCAGTTTAAAGACTTCGATATCTTTTGAACTGCCCCCTCTAGAGCCCCAGCCAGGGTTGCTACTCCATCCCTAGACAGGTGCACCCCATCCCTAGCATAAAGGTCCCTTCTGCCATAGAAGTTGTCCCAGTTGTCAATGAATGGGACTGATATTGACTTGCAATATCTGTCAAGACGGTCGTTAACACCAACTGCCCTTGACAACCATTCACTGCCAACTCTCCTTCTAGGCAGGACACCGCATATGATAGGGATCCCTCCCTTAGTCCTAATACGATCTATGGCTGCCTTGAACTTATCAAGAAGCTCCTCGCTCCTACACCGGCCAATATCATTGCCTCCTGCACTGAGGCAGATAATGGGTTTGTTCCCATTACCAGACAAGATATTGTCCATCCTGTCAATTATATCCCCCACCCCAGCTCCTGGCAAACACACCCTCATCCTATTTTTGTTTTTACCACAAAAGGCCCTGTCCATGTACCTTACCTGTGAGTCACCAACAATTAAAGTTTTTATACCTTCCTTGTCATCCCTGTCCCTGACTGTACTAACGTCCAATTCGTCTATCAAGGGACTGAACGGGTTGGTACACTTAGCTGTTGTTGTCGTTGTTGTCGTATCCTTGGTGTGCTTCTTCACCAAAAGCTTTGTCTTCCCACTACTCACAATTTTCCACTCGCTTGATTTTTCGTCAGCCACTGGCTTTACTCGTCCAGCCTCTCCTTTTAACATCGCCAGCTCTTCCCTTAATTTCAAGTTCTCCAACTTGACCTTCGCCAATTCTTCAGTGGACCACTCCAGTTTGGTCACCAAACTCTCATACCCAAGACCGCACCTTGCTCTGGCCATATCTGATAATTATCCCTCCGGAGCTAACCCTGCCGTGAGTCACCGATATCCTTTTCTTCCTCTTTCATGTCAGTCAGCATAGCCTTAACTCTCTCTCTCTCTCTCTCTCTCTCTCTCTCTCTCTCTCTCTCTCTCTCTCTCTCTCTCTCTTTCTCATTTATTAATAGCTAACTCCCCTCCATTAATTGCCAACTACTTAATCTCCCCTTCTCTCTCCCCACAACTATCATCCTTCCCTCTGTGTGTGTGTTTGTGTTTGTTTTATCAACTTGAAGAATCGGAGTTTGCTACTGCTGCTTCCCTCTTCCTCTGATTGCTGGCTAATCACACAGACACAGACACACACACACACACACACACACACACACACACACACACACACACACACACACACAGATACGCTACTACTACTACTACTACTTTTTTTTTTAAACGTGGCCTCCAGCCTCCCCCAATAGCCACACCTTCGCTGCCATCTTATTAGCTTAATATTAAATATCCTAATACGAAAGTGCCTATCCTATCTGTGTTGAATAAGTTGAGCCGCAGATCTATGCGGCATTCAGTGACTGTAAGCTAATAGTCAATATCAGCAGCAGTTGTCGGCATTGGGGCAGAAGCTCTCGTTCCCTGAGGCAGAGCAAAGCCGACCGAAGGAGAGAGAAAGACAGTCGCCATCTCATCCAGGCTGTAACATAACTTCTGGGCTGCTGCTTCTGTTCGGAGATCACCTCCACGATTCTGGCGTAGAAACATCTTGCACTTGGTCTCACCCCAGCAGAGGTTGTGAACACTAGAGGAGTGAAGCTGCCTTGATCAACGTTTTGAATTCTCTCCCCATATGCCCTTCTCTTGTCGTTCTCGTTCCTCCTATGTGCAGCATCGAGAGCTAGGTTACGGTGACATGCGGCCATGGGATCAAAAATCCTGATGTCGAAGAAAGCTCGCTGTCCCCGCGTCCAGAATCCTCGAGCACTGACGTCAACACGGGCTTCATTAGATGTGTTTGAAGTCCTATGTTGGAAGATCTCACTATCCACAGGAAGGAGGGTCGGTTCTACCATGACATCCCGGCAGATTTCCTTCAACATATTTGCTGTGAGGTCCCTTACTTCGTCATGCCTCATGCATATGAAGCCCCCTTTCTTGCACACCATGGCATGATCGACATCATAGGAAGAGCCACACACGCATTGGGAGGGCAAATCTTCTACTGGCCGACCGTACCCTAGAGCAACTACTACTACTACTACTACTACTACTTTGCTGGCTCACGGAATCGAGTATGACGATCATCCAGCTATGATGCAATGATATGAGATATTAAGGATGCCCCTTCATTGGTGAGTTTTGAGGTGACTAAAGAAGCCGATGCGGGACTGTCAGAGTAATTCACAGATATTGTACATGTGGAGGGCTACATCTAGTGCGGGAGAGGCGACACAGCGTCTATCCAACGTTGGCGCTTGTCTGCCTCGGTTTGCAGTCGGGCTACCTCGAAAGTATTGACACCTTTTCGCGTGGTGCTCCTCCAAGCGTTACAATGTGCAGTAATCGTCTCCCAGGTGAAGGGGTCGATTTGGCACTTTTTCAGGTTTGTCTTAAGACTATCGTTATACTTTTTCAGTTGCCCGTCAGCATTACGTTTACTATTCGTGAGGTGACTGTAAAGTCGCTGCTTTGGCAGTCTTCTGTCCTCCATGCAGGTAACATGGCCAGTCCAGCGTAGTTGTTCATGGATAATGGTAGCCTCGATGCTCCTACAGTTGGTGTCAGCGAGAATACTGGCATATGTGTCTTTTTGTCTTCCAGCGAACTCCGAGGATGGAACGTGATTGTCTGCTGTATGTGACCCATGGCTCGCTGCCATATAGCAGGGTGAGGAGGACCACTGCTCGATATACGTGCAACTTTGTAAATAATCTCAGTTCCCTACAGCTGAAGACACGGTTTCGGAGTCTGCCAAAGGCTTGAGATGAACATTTGATCCGATGCTGAATTTCTTCATCGATGTCTAAGGTGGTGGACAGGTGGGAGCCAAGATGCCGAAAGTGGGTAACATTACAGCGGGTAGTACCGTTAAACTGGATGGATGGTGGAGATGTGTCTGAACAATGGGGCAGGTTGAAAGAGAATGTGAGTCTTACGTACATTCACCTCAAGGCCGAAGTGTGCATACGCATCTGCGTAGGTGTTCAGGATCTCATGCAAGTCGAGTTCAGTGTGAACGACAAGGGTGAGGTCGGTCTGTATACTGAAGTTCAGTAATGGAAGCTGCCGACACCTTTGTTCTTGCCTGGAGTCGTCTTATTTTGAAAAGACCCTTCATCCGGTACTCGATGTCCACCCCGCCGGCTAATTTAGCACTGGTACGAGTAAAGAAGGCAGCCAAGAAAATGGAAAAGAGAGTTGGTGTCAGTACACACCCTTGTTTAACCCCCGTTTGGAAGGGGAAGAACTCAGACTGGGTGCCATTGTGCAGGACACTGTCGTTCATGCTATCGTGAAGTTGCCTTACAATGGCGATGAATTTTGGTGGGTAACCAAAACGGCTGATGGTCCACCAGAGGGCTTCCCTGTTGACCAAGTCGATGGCCTTGGTTAGGTCGATGAAACCTTGTACAGGTAAGCAGAGTGGCTCCTCGAATGGGCTGCTCAGTCGCACAGACAAGACCGGACTACACTGCTGCCTAGATCCCTGTACATAAACGACCATCTTATCTGTGCCACCCATGTGAAGAGTTGTAACTAGAGGCTCCCGGCAGTCATCTCTGTCTGTCTCCTTCGCCACTCGTCCGTCACCATAGGAATTTTGGGGGTAAAGGGGGTTTTGATGATGATGAGAGGTATCTGGGTGATGGCTGCGCGTGAGTTGATTTATGTGGTGAGGCAGAAGCGCCGGCTACAACTACACATCTTCGCTCTACCTTTTCCTGATCCAGTGGTGCAGGTGTTGCAATGACTAAGGAAATGGAGAGTTGCAACGGACTGCCGATAGCCCAGTTTGTTGGGTTTCGCCTTAGTCGCCTGTCAATCATGCATTGCCTTTGTCCGCCGGTGTAGTCGTTGGGATCCCATGGTAGCCACCTCTTCCGTCTATACCGCCGTTGGGGTCTTGTTGGAGCTCTGGAAGCATGTTTACCTGATGCGGGGCTCCACCCAAGATTTTTCGCTCGGGGTTTACCCCCGTAGCTTTATACCTACCAATGTTAATTCGCTAGGCCGCGGGGTAATGGTTGGTAGGCGCCAGGACATGTCCACATGCCAGTGGGCCTATGCGCCGTCCCTCTCGGGCCCACTGCTACTACGAGATCCCCTGCTTGTCTAGCTTGGGCCCACGAGGCCCCCAGTTACCGTGTGTTGCCTCGAGGATGCACAGCAGGAGTCTTGATGGTGAAGAGGCTGTGTACTGGCAGGGGAAGACTTATGCAAGTTTCTTCCCTGTTCACCACGAAGGCTAGCCAGCCGCACTGGACACATTTTACCACCCTGTGAACAGACACACACACACACACACACACACACACACACACACACACACACACACACACACACACACACACACACACACACACACACACACACACAGTACACACACACACACACACACACACACAGTACAATATTAACCATCATATACAAGGGGGCGAGAGAAGGTCTTGGTGTTGTCATTCTGTGTTCAAAGTCAAATCCCCTTTAGTGAGGAAGGAAATTGTCCAGTCTATACCTTACTACAACTAATGTCTACCACCACCATCCACTACTTTCAGTCGTATATCACCACCATCATCTACCATCATCATCACCATCCAGTATCACCATCATCCAACAAAACAACCACCAACCACTACCATCATCTATATATTACCACCACCACCATTCACTACCACAATACTCTACTATCACCACCACCACTTCAGCCCATAATCACCACCATCGTTTCATCGTCCACTACCAGCCTTAACTCTACCCTCTCGGTAACTCACAATTATCACCATCATAATCACCAACCTCATAGTGGTGATGGTGATGGTGATAGAAGTGATTAATGTTATGGTGATAGTGAAATTGATGTTGGTGGTGTTCCCTCAACCAATACTTCACTCCATCTATTTAACCCTTTCTTCCTTCATTCATTCATTCCTTCAATTTCCTTCTATTTTTTTACCTTCTACTTTCCTCCCTCCCTTAAGTACCCCCTTCTCTTCCTTAAACCCACTCCCTCTCCCTGTACTCCTCCCTTACACTGCTTTCCACACTTCCTCATTCATCTACCCACCGCCGTCCTTCTTGTCTTCTCTCTCTATCTCTCTCTTCGTCTTCCCCCTTTGTTTGACTTCGCTATTCTCCCTTCGATTAAATTCTTTCAACATTCTTGTAAATAAAACACGACCTAATTCCACTACTCTCCTTAAACACGATCACCAACCTTTAAAAGTTCCATCCCAGAGTCCCAGCTACGGATGTTAAGTACACAATTCATTTTCAAGTTTCTGAATTAGTACTCTATCCCTACGTCCATTGTACTCTGAAGTAAGTGTGAGATATTTTAATTTTTTTTTGTTATTTTCATCATATTTTTACACATTTTCCACGTGATGAGAAATATATGGCGTTCTAAATAGGTGGAGATGAGAAGCTGCAGGGAATATGACGCTTACAGATTGTGGGACGAAACTGACAGCAAAAGTGGCGTTGTTTTCGCTATCTGGAGTGACTGTGGTCTTGGCTCTTTCCCAGATCAGACTTTACTCCACATCCTGGCTGGAGTGACTGTGGTCTTGGCTCTTTTCCGGTCTTTACTCCACATCCTGGCCGGAGTGACTGTGGTCTTGGCTCTTTTCCGGTCTTTACTCCACATCCTGGCCGGAGTGACTGTGGTCTTGGCTACCTTCTGGTCAGTCTTTACTCCACATATTGGCCGGAGTAACTGTGGTCTTGGCTCTCTTCCGGTCTTTAGTCCACATCCTAGCTGGAGTGACTCTGATCTTGGTTCCCTTCCAGTCTTTACTCCACACTCTGGCCGGAGTGACTGTGGTCTTGGAGCTCTTCCGGTCAGTCTTTACTCCACATCCTGGCTGGAATGACTGTGGTCTTGGTTCTATTCCGGTCTTTACTCCACATCCAGGCTGGAATGACTGTGGTCTTGGTTCTATTCCGGTCTTTACTCCACATCCTGGCCGGAGTGATTGTGGTCTTGGCTCTTTCCCAGTTAGTGTAATATCAAATTTTTTCCTCCGTATAATGTCCTTTGGTTTCAGGTTAAAAACTCCACAGCTCTTTTGTGATTTATTTAAGTCAGCTGTTTACTGTTCTAATACAACACCTGATTCATGTTTCCATACGTCAGCTGTTTACTGTTCTAATACAACAGCTGATTCATGTTTCCATACGTCAGCTATTTACTGTTCTAATACAACAGCTGATCCATGTTTCAAAACGTCAGCTGATTCATGCTTACATACATCAGCTGATTCATGCTTACATACATCAGCTGATTCATGCTTACATACATCAGCTGATTCATGTTTACATGCAGCAGCTGATTCATGTTTACATACATCAGCTGATTCATGTTTACATACATCAGTTGATTCATGTTTACATACAACAGCTGAATCATGTTTACATACATCAGTTGATAAATGTTTACATACATCAGCAAATTAATGTTTACATACAGCAGCTGATTCATGTTTACATACATCAGCTGATTCATGTTTACATACATCAGCTGATTCATGTTTACATACATCAGTTGATTCATGCTTACATACATCAGTTGATTCATGTTTACATATATCAGCTGATTCATGTTTACATACATCACTTGATTCATGTTTACATACATCAGGTGATTCATGTTTACATACATCAGTTGATTCATGTTTACATACATCAGCTGAATCATGTTTACATACATCAGTTGATTCATGTTTACACACATCAGCTAATTAATGTTTACATACATCAGCTGATTCAAGTTTACATACATCAGCTGATTCATGTTTATGTGCATCAGCTGATTCACGCTTACATACATCAGCTGATTCATGTTTACATACATCAGATGATTCATGTGTACATACATCAGCTGATTCATGTTTACATACATCAGCTGATTCTTGCTTATATACATCAGTTGATTCATGCTTACATACATCAGTTGATTCATGTTTACATACATCAGCTGATTCATGTTTACATACATCGCTTGATTCATGTTTGCATACATCAGGTGATTCATGTTTACATACATCAGTTGATTCATGTTTACATACATCAGCTGAATCATGTTTACATACATCAGTTGATTCATGTTTACATACATCAGCAAATTAATGTTTACATACATCAGCTGATTCATGTTTACATACATCAGCTGATTCACGTTTACATACATCAGCTGATTCATGTATATATACATCAGCTGTTTCACGCTTACATACATCAGCGGATTCATGTTTACATACATCAGCTGATTCATGTTTACATACATCAGTTAATTCATGCTTACATACATCAGCTGATTCATGTTTACATGCAGCAGCTGATTCATGTTTACATACATCAGCTGATTCATGTTTACATACATCAGTTGATTCATATTTACATACAACAGTTGATTCTTGCTTACATACATCAGTTGATTCATGTTTACATACAACAGCTGAATCATGTTTACATACATCAGTTGATTAATGTTAACATACATCAGAAAATTAATGTTTACATACATCAGCTGATTCATGTTTACATACATCAGTTGATTAATGTTTACATACATCAGCTGATTCACGCTTACATACATCAGCTGATTCATGTTTACATACATCAGATGATTCATGTGTACATACATCAGCTGATTCATGTCTACATACATCAGCTGATTCTTGCTTACATACATCAGTTGATTCATGCTTGCATACATCAGTTGATTCATGTTTACATACATCAGCTGATTCATGTTTACATACATCACTTGATTCATGTTTACATACATCAGGTGATTCATGTTTACATACATCAGTTGATTCATGTTTACATACATCAGTTGAATCATGTTTACCTACATCAGTTGATTCATGTTTACATACATCAGCTAATTAATGTTTACATACATCAGCTGATTCATGTTTACATACATCAGCTGATTCATGTTTACATACATGAGCTGTTTCATGTTTATATACATCAGCTGATTCACGCTTACATACATCAGCTGAATCATGTTTACATACATCAGATGATTCATGTGTACATACATCAGCTGATTCATGTTTACATACATCAGCTGACTCTTGCTTACATACATCAGTTGATTCATGCTTACATACATCAGTTGATTCATGTTTACATACATCAGCTGATTCATGTTTACATACATCACTTGATTCATGTTTACATACATCAGGTGATTCATGTTTACATACATCAGTTGATTCATGTTTACATACATCAGCTGAATCATGTTTACATACATCAGTTGATTTATGTTTACATACATCAGCTAATTAATGTTTACATACATCAGCTGATTCATGTTTACATACATCAGCTGATTCATGTTTACATACATCAGCTGATTCATGTTTATATACATCAGCTGATTCACGCTTACATACATCAGCTGATTCATGTTTACATACATCAGATGATCCATGTTTACATACATCAGTTGATTCATGTTTACATACACCAGCTGATTCATGTTTACATACACCATTTGATTCATGTTTACATACATCAGCTGATTCATGTTTACATACATCAGCTGATTCATGTTTACATACATCAGCTGATTCTTGCTTACATACATCAGTTGATTCATGCTTACATACATCAGTTGATTCATGTTTACATACATCAGCGGATTCATGTTTACATACATCAGATGATTCATATTTACATACATCAGCTGATTCTTGTTTACATATATCAGTTAATTCTTGTCTACATACATCAGTTCATTCATGTTTACATACATCAGTTGATTGATGTTTACATACATCAGTTGATTGATGTTTACATAAATCTGATTCATGTTTACGTTCATGAGCTGATTCATGTTTACATACATCAGCTGATTCATGTTTACATACATGAGCTGATTCATGTTTACATTCATGAGCTGATTCAGGATTACATGCCTGAGCTTATTTATGTTTACCAGCTGATTCATGTTTACATACATCAGCTGATTCATGTTTACATACACCATTTGATTCATGTTTACATACATCAGCTGATTCAGGATTACATACATCAGTTAATTCATGCTTACATACATCAGCTGATTCATGTTTACATGCAACAGCTGATTCATGTTTACATACATCAGCTGATTCATGTTTACATACATCAGTTGATTCATATTTACATACAACAGTTGATTCTTGCTTACATACATCAGTTGATTCATGTTTACATACAACAGCTGAATCATGTTTACATACATCAGTTGATTAATGTTTACATACATCAGCAAATTAATGTTTACATACATCAGCTGATTCATGGTTACATACATCAGCTGATTCATGTTTACATACATCAGTTGATTAATGTTTATATACATCAGCTGATTCACGCTTACATACATCAGCTGATTCATGTTTACATACAACAGATGATTCATGTGTACTGTTACGAACCCCTCCACCGATTGTCTTCATCTACCTACCCAGCACCACGAGCAACGCCATCTAGGGACGAAACACGAGTATGGCTCGTCTTAGTTACCACTCCCGGGTTTCCCTTCTCCATATCCTGGTTGTTGCGTCACTTCCGCCTCAGTCTACTTTGTCAGCTCCAATTCGAGGAGAGGACACACTTCACTCTGGGAAGCGACCACAGGATCACCTATCCTGGAAACCTACGGCACAGTGACTTTTTACCGTCTTCTACCATACTCAGCCTTGCCCGTCAGCCATCTCAGCTCCTCACTTAAGTATTTGTAATCTTGTATTGCCTCTCCCCACTCCACATTGCTTCACTATTGTTCTATGTTTTATTACTATGTATATACTGTTCGTGTTTAGGTTAAGTTTGGTTAAGGGTAGTTTATAAGCTGAATATTTTGTTAAGGAATTTATGGTACTTTATTATATACAACGAAAACTCGCATCCTTTGTCTACCCTTTTTTTAGTCCGATTGTCTTTGTTTTTTTTTTGTTGTTACCTGTTGGGATCTGGGTAGACGTATAACTATATTCTAAATCCCCAACTCGTAACAAATGGCGACCGTGACAGGACACGACCTTAAGTACCATATTCCTTCCTCCCTTGTTACTCAGTGTTAATTACCCCTCCCAGTCACTTCTGTTTACAATTGCTTTACGGTGGTTTAAAGTTTCCTTCATATGTGTGTGCATATATTGGTATTACCGTATAGTAAGAGTGACAGACGTAGGATAATAGGTTCCAAGTGTCATAAGGCTTACCTGTTATTACACGTGGCAGTCGTGTGGTAAGTCTTATCGAGTGTAGGGAAGAATCCGGATCTGTTTAATGCCGTACCCTCACTCCAGAGTAGGCTGTTCCATAGTTACTAGTTTAGAGTGAAGTGATATCTTGGGACGCCCCGCTCTACCAGGACCCCATAATTATAAAGCCTCAATTATTGTTCTTATTATCTCATTCAGGGCTGTTAATCCGGATCTTTATATAATGCCGTAATACGCCCTACTCTTTCAAGTATATCAGGGTTGTTAATCCGGATCTTTATATAAATGCCGTAATACGCCCTCCTCTTTCAAGTATATCAGGTTTGTTAATCCGGATCTTTATATTAATGCCGTAATACGCCCTACCTCTTTCAAGTATATCAGGGTTGTTAATCCGGATCTTTATATAATGCCGTAATACGCCCTTCCTCTTTCAAGTATATCAGGGTTGTTAATCCGGATCTTTATATTAATGCCGTAATACGCCCTACCTCTTTCAAGTCTCTTGTCCTTATCTAAGGATCTTCTCGGAAGAACAATAATCATAAGTGTAATTTCCCTAGGTATAACTTGGTTAGTTTCCGGGACTTTCTGGTTATCCACTGCCGTGATATTTTCTAGGGTTATCCACTTATCTTAGCTTTTGACCATTAGTTAATTTATCCTATTTTTATTAACAATGGCCACCTCAGGTTTTGATCTTCAGGATTTTATTGAAAATCCTTCCGTAGCTAAATTACGTGTTAATATCCTGAAGAAAGAATGGAAAGAAATAGCCAACTATTACAATATCCCATTTTCACAGCAACTGACTAAGGAAATGTTAAAAAATCATGTGATTGAAGTGTTGGTTCAACAAGAAGTTTTAAAAGAATCCGCTGTTGACAGATTAACGCCCATGTCCAAGAAACTTCAACCACTATCCACCACCCCTCCTCACTCAGAAGTTGCCTCAGGTCTGGCTAGCCCTCAAGAAGAAACACAACGAATAGACCCCTTAGAACTAGAACGAGCTAGGTTCGAGTTCCAAATCAAAATGAAAGAACTCGAGTTGGAACAGGCCAAGTTGGAGCAGGAGGCTAAGTTGGACCCTGAAGAAAGGATGGAACAGGCCAAGTTGGAGTACAAGTTGGACCATGAAGAAAGGATGGAACAGGCCAAGTTGGTGCAGGCGGTTAAACTGAAAGAACTACAGGTGAGAGAGACAGAAGTCACCTTAACATCGGAGTTTAAATCAAAAGAAGTGGCATTAAAAGAGAAACTCGCTGCTTTTAACCCTGCTACTGCTTCTTCCCTTGTTCCCGGGTTTGATGAATCCGATATGGACGGGTCATTTAGGACTTTTGAGAAAATAGCCGGGAAGAATGAGTGGCCCAAGGACCAGTGGGTGTCAGTGTTAGTTCCTAAATTATATGGTAAGGCTCGTAGAGTTTATAACTGTTTAGACCAGACTGATGACTATGATAACGTAAAAAAGAATATCCTCACCTCTTATGCTATCACGCCAGATGGATACCGGCAGAAGTTTCGTAAACTAACCAAACCATTTTCACACACATTTGTTGAGTTTGCTCAAGAAAAGCTTAGGTTTTTTAAGAAGTGGTTAGAGGCTACAGAGACCTCCACATTTCAGGATTTGTTAAATTTGGTAGTCCTGGAGGAGTGGAAAAGCAAGATACCATTTCACATCTTGAAGCATGTGGAGGAGCGTGGAGAGGTTAATTTAGGGCGTGCTGCTGAGCTGGCTGATGCGTATGCTTTGTTGGTGGAGTCACTGGGCAGTAGAGAACGTGGTACTTCCCGACATGTTAGGTCCTCCTCTGATGATAACCTTGGGAACGTGAGTGGTAGGTCGAAAGGTCCCACACCTACTCCCCCCGATGCAACCAAGCTTACTTGTTCTTACTGTAAAATCCCAGGCCATACGATCCAGACTTGTAAACACCCAAAGTGTCGAATTGCTAAAAGTAGTTCCCTGGATCCCAAATCCAAACCAATAGCAAATGCCAATGTGGCAAGGCCCCATCAGGATCTCTTCTCTTCATTCACCTATGAGGGAAAAATTTCAATCATAGAAGGGTCTCGTTCTTTCCCTATTCGTATACTACGTGATACGGGCGCAGCACAATCTATCCTCCTGTTTAACGTCATTCCTGATATATCTACCGCATTTACAAATGAGTGTTCTAATTTCAGATCTCTCGTCCCATTCTTCCTATCCTTTAGCTAAAGTGCACCTCCAATGTCCCTTGATTACTGGGGAAGTGCAAATAGCCATTAGGAAAGACCCAATGCCTGTGTGCGGCATTCATTTATTATTGGGTAATGACTTGGTAGGAGATCTAGTGGTTCCTAACATAAAGACAGTCGACTCTCCCTTACCTGTCAACTCCACCACTGACCTTAAAGAAACTATTCCTCATCTTTTCCCATCTTGTGCTGTCACCCGGTCACAGAGTGTGCGGAATGGGCCCTCTTCATCTAAAACCACCTCCAATATCTTCCTACCCACAGAAGATCTGTACAATAAGACGATAAGTAAGGATGAGCTCATTAAAGCCCAACAATCTGATCCATCTTTGAATAAACTTCATCATGCAGCAGTTGAGGGTAAAGATTTTAACACCCTTCCGTGTTTTTATTATCATGAAGGGGTTTTGATGAGGGCCTATAGGCCCCCTGAGCTTGCCCATCTAGACACGTGGTCTGAAATACATCAAGTGGTAATTCCAGCTTCAGTCAGACCAGCATTAATTGCCCTTGCCCATGATGGTATTTCAGGACATTTGGGAATCCTGAAAACATATAAAAAGCTCCTCCAACACTATTACTGGCCTGGACTTAGGAAGGATGTGTCACAATACCTAAAATCTTGTCATATTTGTCAAATGGTAGGAAAACCAAATGAAAGTATACCAGCAGCTCCCATTAAGCCCATCCCAGTATTTTCTACCCCATTTGAAAAGATTGTTGTGGATTGTGTGGGCCCATTACCAAAGACTAAGAAGGGAAATCAATTCCTGCTCACAGTTATGGATACCAGTACACGTTATCCTGAGGCTTTTCCCCTTAAAAGCATCACTTCAAAAAACGTAATCAAACATCTTTTGCATCTTTTCACTTCAGTGGGCATTCCTAAAGAGATCCAATCTGATCAGGGCACCAATTTTACGAGCAATCTTTTCGAACAGGTGATGAAAGACCTCAGTGTGGACCATTGTACATCTTCGGCTTACCACCCACAATCCCAAGGTTGCTTGGAACGGTTCCATCAAACTTTCAAATCAATGATCAAAAAATACTGTATAGAACACCAAAAGGAATGGGATGAAAGCATAGACTTGTTACTCTTTGCCATCAGGGAATGTCCCCAGGAGTCATTGGGATTCTCCCCGTTCGAGTTACTATATGGGAGACAAATTAGGGGACCCCTTAAAATAGTAAAGGAGCAGTGGTTTGACACTCCATCTATTAAGCCCGCAACAGTTTCCCAATACATTGACACTTTACGGGACAAATTAACTGAAGTCCGAACCATTGCTCAGTCAAACTTAAAAAAAGTCCAAGAGAAAATGGTGAAGTCCCAACCTAAATTAGTTAAAAGATCATTTTCTCCAGGTGACAAAGTGTTACTCTTTCTACCCATTCCAGGCTCTCCCCTTAAAAGCAAGTTTACTGGTCCCTATATAGTTGCTAATAAACTATCTCCTCTCAACTATATAGTCCATACTCCTGATCGCAGAAAAGATTCACAACTTGTTCACATTAATCTCATGAAACTTTACCATTCCAGGCAGTCAGAGGAAGACATCCCCGAGGCTGTAAGCCTACCTGTATTGCATACGGTTTTGTCAGGGCCGGAGCCGGAGACAGATGACATGGACCTATTGGAGAATTTAGACTTCCCTCTACCTAAAGAGAACCCTGCTAACAGTCACATACTCAACAATTTGGATGAGTATTTTTCTGTTCTGAATCCATCTCAAGCAAAAGATCTCACTAAGTTATTATCAACATTTCCTAAAGTCACGTCAGACCTCCCAGGGTTTTGCAATATACTTAAACATGATATTAAACTAATCTCGGATGATGTACAACCCATTAGGCAATCAGCATATCGTCTAAGTCCACAAAAAAAATCGATTATGGAAAAGGAGGTAGATTTTTTGTTAAAACATAACTTAGCTGAGCCTAGTACCTCCCCCTGGGCTTCACCTTGCCTTCTCATTCCAAAACCCGATGGCACCTTTCGTTTCTGTACAGATTATCGTAAAGTGAACCAGGTGATCACCTCCTTCGCGCCCGCGCTACGAAGGTCTTTGGAGGGGGGGTGTGTTACGAACCCCTCCACCGATTGTCTTCATCTACCTACCCAGCACCACGAGCAACGCCATCTAGGGACGAAACACGAGTATGGCTCGTCTTAGTTACCACTCCCGGGTTTCCCTTCTCCATATCCTGGTTGTTGCGTCACTTCCGCCTCAGTCTACTTTGTCAACTCCAATTCGAGGAGAGGACACACTTCACTCTGGGAAGCGACCACAGGATCACCTATCCTGGAAACCTACGGCACAGTGACTTTTTACCGTCTTCTACCATACTCAGCCTTGCCCGTCAGCCATCTCAGCTCCTCACTTAAGTATTTGTAATCTTGTATTGCCTCTCCCCACTCCACATTGCTTCACTATTGTTCTATGTTTTATTACTATGTATATACTGTTCGTGTTTAGGTTAAGTTTGGTTAAGGGTAGTTTATAAGCTGAATATTTTGTTAAGGAATTTATGGTACTTTATTATATAAAACGAAAACTCGCATCCTTTGTCTACCCTTTTTTTAGTCCGATTGTCTTTGTTTTTTTTTTGTTGTTACCTGTTGGGATCTGGGTAGACGTATAACTATATTCTAAATCCCCAACTCGTAACAGTACATACATCAGCTGGTAAATGTTTACATACATCAGCTGATTCTTGCTTACACACATCAGTTGATTCATGCTTACATACATCAGTTGATTCATGTTTACATACATCAGCTGATTCATGTTTACATACATCAGGTGATTCATGTTTACATACATCAGCTGATTCATGTTTTAATGCATCAGCTGATTCATGATTGCATACATCAGCTGATTCATGTTTACATACATCAGCTGATTCATGTTTACATACATCAGCTGATTCATGTTTACATACATCAGTTGATTCATGTTTACATACATCAGCTGATTCATGTTTACATACATCAGTTGATTCATGTTTACATACATCAGTTGATTCATGTTTACATACATCAGCTGATTCATGTTTACATACATCAGCTGATTCATGTTTACATACATCAGCTGATTCATGTTTACATACATCAGCTGATTCATGTTTATATACATCAGCTGATTCATGCTTACATACATCAGCTGATTCATGTTTACATACATCAGATGATTCATGTTTACATACATCAGCTGATTCATGTTTACATACATCAGCTGATTCATGTTTACATACATCAGCTGATTCATGCTTACATACATCAGCTGATTCATGTTTACATACATCAGCTGATTCATGTTTACATACATCAGCTGATTCATGTTTACATACATCAGCTGATTCATGTTTACATACATCAGCTGATTCATGTTTACATACATCAGCTGATTCATGTTTACATACATCAGTTGATTCATGTTTACATACATCAGCTGATTCATGTTTACATACATCAGCTGATTCATGTTTACATACATCAGCTGATTCATGTTTACATACATCAGCTGATTCATGTTTACATACATCAGCTGATTCATGTTACATACATCAGCTGATTCATGTTTACATACATCAGCTGATTCATGTTTACATACATCAGTTGATTCATGTTTACATACATCAGCTGATTCATGTTTACATACATCAGTTGATTCATGTTTACATACATCAGCTGATTCATGTTTACATACATCAGCTGATTCATGTTTACATACATCAGCTGATTCATGTTTACATACATCAGTTGATTCATGCTTACATACATCAGTTGATTCATGTTTACATACATCAGCTGATTCATGTTTACATACATCAGCTGATTCATGTTTACATACATCAGCTGATTCATGTTTACATACATCAGTTGATTCTTGTTACATACATCAGCTGATTCATGTTTACATACATCAGTGATTCATGATTACAACCATCAGTTGATTCATGTTTACATGCATCTGATTCATGTTTACATACATCAGCTGATTCATGTTTACATACATCAGCTGATTCATGTTTACATACATCAGCTGATTCATGTTTACATACATCAGCTGATTCATGTTACATACTCAGCTATTCATGTTTACCAGCTGATTCATGCTTACATACACCAGCTGATTCATGTTTACATACACCATTTGATTCATGTTTACATACTTCAGCTGATTCATGTTAACATACATCAGTTGATTCATACTTACATACATCAGCTGATTCATGTTTACATACATCAGCAGATTCATGTTTACATACATCAGCTGATTCATGTTTACATACAACAGCTGATTCATATTTACATACAACAGTGGATTCTTGCTTACATACATCAGTTGATTCATGTTTACATACATCAGCTGATTCATATTTACATACAACAGTGGATTCATGCTTACATACATCAGCTAATTCATGTTTACATACATCAGCTGATTCATGTTTACATACATCAGCTGATTCATGTTTACATACATCAGTTGATTCATGTTTACATACATCAGCTGATTCACGCTTACATACATCAGCTGATTCATGTTTACATACATCAGATGATTCATGTGTACATACATCAGCTGATTCATGTTTACATACATCAGCTGATTCTTGCTTACATACATCAGTTGATTCATGCTTACATACATCAGTTGATTCATGTTTACATACATCAGCTGATTCATGTTTACATACATCAGGTGATTCATGTTTACATACATCAGCTGATTCATGTTTTAATGCATCAGCTGATTCATGATTGCATACATCAGCTGATTCATGTTTACATACATCAGCTGATTCATGTTAATAAACATCAGCTGAAACCTTGCTTACATACATCAGTTGATTCATGTTTACATACAACAGCTGATTCTTGCCTACATACATCAGTTGATTCATGTTTTCATACATCAGCTGATTCATGTTTACATACATCAGCTGATTCACGCTTACATACATCAGCTGATTCATGTTTACATACATCAGCGGATTCATGTTTACGTACCTCAGTTGATTCATGTTTACATACATCAGCTGATTCATATTTACATACATCATTTGATTCATGTTTATATACATCAGCTGATTCATGTTTACATACCTCAGCTGATTCATGTTTACATACATCAGCTGATTCATGTTTACATACATCAGCTGATTCAGGTTTACATACATCAGCTGATTCATGTTTACATACCTCAGTTGATTCATGTTTACATACATCAGCCGATTCATGTTTGCATACATCAGCTGAATCATGTTTACATGCATAAGCTGACTTATGTTTACATACATCAGCTGATTCATGTTTACGTACATCAGTTGATTAATGTTTTTATACATCAGCTGATTCACGCTTACATACATCAGCTGATTCATGTTTACATACATCAGATGATTCATGCTTACATACATCAGTTGATTCATGTTTACATACATCAGCTGATAAATGTTTACATACATCAGCTGATTCTTGCTTACATACATCAGTTGATTCATGCTTACATACATCAGTTGATTCATGTTTACATACATCAGCTGATTCATGTTTACATACATCAGGTGATTCATGTTTACATACATCAGATGATTCATGTGTACATACATCAGCTGGTAAATGTTTACATACATCAGCTGATTCTTGCTTACACACATCAGTTGATTCATGCTTACATACATCAGTTGATTCATGTTTACATACATCAGCTGATTCATGTTTACATACATCAGCTGATTCTTGCTTACACACATCAGTTGATTCATGCTTACATACATCAGTTGATTCATGTTTACATACATCAGCTGATTCATGTTTACATACATCAGCTGATTCATGTTAATAAACATCAGCTGAAACCTTGCTTACATACATCAGTTGATTCATGTTTACATACAACAGCTGATTCTTGCCTACATACATCAGTTGATTCATGTTTTCATACATCAGCTGATTCATGTTTACATACATCAGCTGATTCACGCTTACATACATCAGCTGATTCATGTTTACATACATCAGCGGATTCATGTTTACGTACCTCAGTTGATTCATGTTTACATACATCAGCTGATTCATATTTACATACATCATTTGATTCATGTTTATATACATCAGCTGATTCATGTTTACATACCTCAGCTGATTCATGTTTACATACATCAGCTGATTCATGTTTACATACATCAGCTGATTCATGTTTACATACATCAGCTGATTCATGTTTACATACATCAGTTGATTCATGTTTACATACATCAGCCGATTCATGTTTGCATACATCAGCTGAATCATGTTTACATGCATAAGCTGACTTATGTTTACATACATCAGCTGATTCATGTTTACGTACATCAGTTGATTAATGTTTATATACATCAGCTGATTCACGCTTACATACATCAGCTGATTCATGTTTACATACATCAGATGATTCATGCTTACATACATCAGTTGATTCATGTTTACATACATCAGCTGATAAATGTTTACATACATCAGCTGATTCTTGCTTACATACATCAGTTGATTCATGCTTACATACATCAGTTGATTCATGTTTACATACATCAGCTGATTCATGTTTACATACATCAGGTGATTCATGTTTACATACATCAGTTGATTCATGTTTACATACATCAGCTGAATCATGTTTACCTACATCAGTTGATTCATGTCTACATACATCAGCTAATTAATGTTTACATACATCAGCTGATTCATGTTTACATACATCAGCTGATTCATGTGTACATACATCAGCTGATTCATGTTTACATACATCAGCTGACTCTTGCTTACATACATCAGTTGATTCATGTTTACATACATCAGCTGATTAATGTTTACATACATCACTTGATTCATGTTTACATACATCAGGTGATTCATGTTTACATACATCAGTTGATTCATGTTTACATACATCAGCTGAATCATGTTTACATACATCAGTTGATTCATGTTTACATACATCAGTTAATTCATGTTTACATACATCAGCTGATTCATGTTTACATACATCAGCTGATTCATGTTTACATACATCAGCTGATTCATGTTTATATACCTCAGCTGATTCACGCTTACATACATCAGCTGATTCATGTTTACATACATCAGATGATCCATGTTTACATACATCAGTTGATTCATGCTTACATACACCAGCTGATTCATGTTTACATACACCATTTGATTCATGTTTACAAACATCAGCTGATTCATGATTACATACATCAGCTGATTCATGTTTACATACATCAGCTGATTCTTCCTTACATACATCAGTTGATTCATGCTTACATACATCAGTTGATTCATGTTTACATACATCAGATGATTCATGTTTACATACATCAGCTGATTCATGTTTACATATATCAGTTGATTCATGTTTACATAAATCTGATTCATGTTTACATACATGAGCTGATTCATGTTTGCATACATCAGCTGATTCATGTTTACATACATCAGCTGATTCATGTTTACATACATCAGCTGATTCATGTTTACATACCTCAGCTGATTCATGTTTACATATATCAGTTGATTCATGTTTACATACATCAGCTGATTCACGCTTACATACATCAGCTGATTAATGTTTACATACATCAAATGATTCATGTTTACAAACATCAGATGATTCATGTTTACATACATCAGCTAATTCATATTTACATACATCAGTTGATTCATGATTACATACATCAGCTGATTCATGTTTACATACAACAGCTGATTCTTGCTTGCATACATCAGTTGATTCATGTTTACATAAAAAAGTTGATTCATGTTTACATACATCAGCTGATTCATGTTTACAAACACCAGTTGATTCATGTTTACATACAACAGCTGATTCTTGCTTACATACATCAGTTGATTCATGTTTACATACATCAGCTGATTCATGTTTACATACATCAGTTGATTAAGGTTTACATACATCAGCTGATTCATTTTTACATACAACAACTGATTCGTGTTTACATACATCAGCTGATTCGTGTTAACATACATCAGATGATTCGTGTTTAAATACATCTACTGATTCATGCTTATAAACATCAGCTGATTCACGCTTACATACATCAGCTGATTCATTTTTACATACATCAGCGGATTCATGTTTACGTACCTCAGTTGAGCCATGTTTACATACATCAGCTGATTCATGTTTACATACATCAGTCGATTCATGTTTACATACATTAGCTGATTCATGTTTACATACATCAGCTGATTCATGTTTACATACATCAGTTGATTCATGTTTACATACATCAGCTGATTCACGCTTACATACATCAGCTGATTCATGTTTACATACATCAGCGGATTCATGTTTACGTACCTCAGTTGATTCATGTTTACATACATCAACTGATTCATATTTACATACATCAGCTGATTCAGGTTTACATACATCAGTTGATTCATATTTACATACCTCAGTTGATTCATGTTTACATACATCAGCCGATTCATGTTTGCATACATCAGCTGATTCATGTTTACATGCATAAGCTGACTTATGTTTACATACATCAGCTGATTCATGTTTACATACAACAGCTGATTCATGTTTGCATACATCAGCTGATTCATGTTTATATACATCAGCTGATTCACGCTTACATACATCAGCTTATTCATGTTTACATACATCAGCTGAGTCTTGCTTATATACATCAGTTGATTCATGCTTACATACATCAGTTGATTCATGTTTACATACATCAGCTGATTCATGTTTACATACATCGCTTGATTCATGTTTACATTCATCAGGTGATTCATGTTTACATACATCAGCTGATTCATGTTTACATACATCGCTTGATTCATGTTTACATACATCAGGTGATTCATGTTTACATACATCAGTTGATTCATGTTTATATACATCAGCTGATTCACGCTTACATACATCAGCGGATTCATGTTTACGTACATCAGCTGATTCATGTTTACATACATCAGTTAATTCATGCTTACATACATCAGCTGATTCATGTTTACATGCAGCAGCTGTTTCATGTTTACATACATCAGCTGATTCATGTTTACATACATCAGTTGATTCATATTTACATACAACAGTTGATTCTTGCTTACATACATCAGTTGATTCATGTTTACATACAACAGCTGAATCATGTTTACATACATCAGTTGATTAATGTTTACATACATCAGCAAATTAATGTTTACATACATCAGCTGATTCATGTTTACATACATCAGCTGATTCATGTTTACATACATCAGTTGATTAATGTTTATATACATCAGCTGATTCACGCTTACATACATCAGCTGATTCATGTTTACATACATCAGATGATTCATGTGTACATACATCAGTTGATAAATGTTTACATACAGCAGCTGATTCTTGCTTACATACATCAGTTGATTCATGCTTGCATACATCAGCTGATTCATGTTTACATACATCAGCTGATTCATGTTTACATACATCAGCTGATTCATGTTTACATACATCAGTTGATTCATGTTTACATACATCAGCTGAATCATGTTTACCTGCATCAGTTGATTCATGTTTACATACATCAGCTAATTAATGTTTACATACATCAGCTGATTCATGTTTACATACATCAGCTGATTCATGTTTACATACATCAGCTGATTCACGCTTACATACGTCAGCTGATTCATGTTTACATACATCAGATGATTCATGTGTACATACATCAGCTGATTCATGTTTACATACATCAGCTGACTCTTGCTTACATACATCAGTTGATTCATGCTTACATACATCAGTTGATTCATGTTTACATACATCAGCTGATTCATGTTTACATACATCACTTGATTCATGTTTACATACATCAGGTGATTCATGTTTACATACATCAGTTGATTCATGTTTACATACATCAGCTGAATCATGTTTACATACATCAGTTGATTCATGTTTACATACATCAGCTAATTCATGTTTACATACATCAGCTGATTCATGTTTACATACATCAGCTGATTCATGTTTACATACATCAGCTGATTCATGTTTGCATACACCATTTGATTCATGTTTACATACATCAGCTGATTCATGATTACATACATCAGCTGATTCATGTTTACATACATCAGCTAATTCATGTTTACATACATCAGCTGATTCATGTTTACATACATCAGCTGATTCATGTTTACATACATCAGCTGATTCATGTTTATATACCTCAGCTGATTCACGCTTACATGCATCAGCTGATTCATGTTTACATACATCAGATGATCCATGTTTACATACATCAGTTGATTCATGTTTACATACACCAGCTGATTCATGTTTGCATACACCATTTGATTCATGTTTACATACATCAGCTGATTCATGATTACATACATCAGCTGATTCATGTTTACATACATCAGCTGATTCATGATTACATACATCAGCTGATTCATGTTTACATACATCAAATGATTCATGTTTACATACATCAGATGATTCATGTTTACATACATCAGCTGATTCATGTTTGCATACACCATTTGATTCATGTTTACATACATCAGCTGATTCATGATTACATACATCAGCTGATTCATGTTTACATACATCAGCTGATTCATGATTACATACATCAGCTGATTCATGTTTACATACATCAAATGATTCATGTTTACATACATCAGCTGATTCATGATTACATACATCAGCTGATTCATGTTTACATACATCAAATGATTCATGTTTACATACATCAGATGATTCATGTTTACATACATCAGCTGATTCATGTTTACATACATCAGTTGATTCATGATTACATACATCAGCTGATTCTTACTTACATACATCAGTTGATTCATGCTTACATACATCAGTTGATTCATGTTTACATACATCAGCGGATTCATATTTACATAATCAGCTGATTCATGATTACAAACATGAGCTGATTCATGTTTACATACATGAGCTGATTCATGTTTACATACAACAGCTGATTCTTGCTTACATGCATCAGTTGATTCATGTTTACATACATCAGCTGATTAATGTTTACAAACACCAGTTGATTCATGTTTACATACAACAGCTGATTCTTGCTTACATGCATCAGTTGATTCATGTTTACATACATCAGCTGATTCATGTTTACAAACACCAGTTGATTCATTTTTACATACAACAACTGATTAATGTTTACATACATCAGCTGATTCGTGTTTACATACATCAGATGATTCGTGTTTAAATACATCAACTGATTCATGCTTATAAACATCAGCTGATTCACGCTTACATACATCAACTGATTCATGTTTACATACATCAGCGGATTCATGTTTACGTACCTCAGTTGAGTCATGTTTACATACATCAGCTGATTCATGTTTACATACATCAGTCGATTCATGTTTACATACATTAGCTGATTCATGTTTACATACATCAGCTGATTCATGTTTACATACATCAGTTGATTCATGTTTACATACTTCAGCTGATTCATGTTTACATACTTCAGCTGATTCATGTTTACATACATCAGCTGATTCTTACTTATATACATGAGTTGATTCATGATTACATACATCAGCTGATTCATGTTTACATACATCAGCTGATTCATGTTAATAAACATCAGCTGAAACCTTGCTTACATACATCAGTTGATTCATGTTTACATACAACAGCTGATTCTTGCCTACATACATCAGTTGATTCATGTTTTCATACATCAGCTGATCCATGTTTACATACATCAGCTGATTCACGCTTACATACATCAGCTGATTCATGTTTGCATACATCAGCGGATTCATGTTTACGTACCTCAGTTGATTCATGTTTACATACATCAGCTTATTCATATTTACATACATCAGTTGATTCATGTTTACATACATAAGCTGATTCATGTTTACATACCTCAGCTGATTCATGTTTACATACATCAGCTGATTCATGTTTACATACATCAGCTGATTCATGTTTACATACATCAGCTGATTCATGTTTACATACCTCAGTTGATTCATGTTTACATACATCAGCTGATTCATGTTTACATACATCAGCTGATTCATGTTTACATACATCAGCTGATTCATGTGTACATACAACAGCTGATTCATGTTTACATACATCAGCTGATACATGTTTGCATACATCAGCTGATTCATGTTTACATACATCAGCTGATTCATATTTACATACATCAGCTGATTTATGCATATAAACTTCAGCTGAAACCTTGCTTACATACATCATTTGTTTCATGATTACATACATCAGATGATTCATGTTTACATACATCAGTTGATTCATGTATACATACAACAGGTGATTCTTACTTACATACATCAGTTGATTTATGTTTACATACATCAGCTGAATCATGTTTGCATACATCAGCTGATTCGTGTTTACATACATCAGCTGATTCATGCTTATAAACATCAGCTGATACCTTGCTTACATACATCAGTTCATTCACGTTTACACACATCAGCTGATTCATGTTTACATACAATGGTTGATTCATGTTTACATACATCAGTTGATTCATGTTTACATACATCAGCTGATTCATGTTTACGTAACTCAGTTGATTCATGTTTGCATACATCAGCTGATTCATGTTTACATACATCATTTGATTCATGTTTACATACATCAGTTGATTCATGTTTACATACATCAGCTGATTCATGTTTCCATACATCAGCTGATTAATGTTTACATACATCAGTTGATTCATGTTTACATACATCACCTGATTCTTGTTTACATACATCAGTTGATTCATGTTTACATACATCAGTTTATTCATGTTTACATACATCAGCGGATTCATGTTTACATACATCAGCTGATTCATGTTTACATACATCAGCTGATTCTAGTTTACATGCATCAGCTTATTTATGTTTACATACATCAGCTGATTCATGTTTACATACATCAGCTGATTCATGTTTACATATATCAACTGATTCATGTTTACAAACATCAGTTGATTCATGTTTACATACTTCAGCTGATTCATGTTTACATACATCAGCTGATTCATGTTTACATACATCACCTGATTCTTATTTACATACATCAGCTGATTCATGATTACATACATCAGCTGATTCATGTTTACATACATCAGCTGATTCATGTTAATGAACATCAGCTGATACCTTGCTTACATACATCAGTTGATTCATGTTTACATACATCAGCTGATTCATGTTTACATACATCAGCTGATTCATGTTTACATGCCTGAGCTTATTTATGTTTACCAGCTGATTCATGTTTACATACATCAGCTGATTCATGTTTACATATATCAGCTGATTTATGTTTACAAACATCAGTTGATTCATGTTTACATACATCAGCTGATTCATGTTTACATACATCTGCTGATACATGTTTGCATACATCAGCTGATTCATGTTTACATACATCAGCTGATTCATATTTACATACATCAGCTGATTTATGCATATAAACTTCAGCTGAAACCTTGCTTACATACATCATTTGTTTCATGATTACATACATCAGATGATTCATGTTTACATACATCAGTTGATTCATGTATACATACAACAGGTGATTCTTACTTACATACATCAGTTGATTTATGTTTACATACATCAGCTGAATCATGTTTGCATACATCAGCTGATTCATGTTTACATACATCAGCTGATTCATGTTTACATACATCAGCTGATTCGTGTTTACATACATCAGCTGATTCATGCTTATAAACATCAGCTGATACCTTGCTTACATACATCAGTTCATTCACGTTTACACACATCAGCTGATTCTTATTTACATACATCAGCTGATTCATGATTACATACATCAGCTGATTCATGATTACATACATCAGCTGATTTATGTTTACATACATCAGCTGAATCATGTTTGCATACATCAGCTGATTCATGTTTACATACATCAGCTGATTCATGTTTACATACATCAGCTGATTCGTGTTTACATACATCAGCTGATTCATGCTTATAAACATCAGCTGATACCTTGCTTACATACATCAGCTGATTCATGTTTACATACATCAGCTGATTCTTATTTACATACATCAGCTGATTCATGATTACATACATCAGCTGATTCATGTTTACATACATCAGCTGATTCATGTTAATGAACATCAGCTGATACCTTGCTTACATACATCAGTTGATTCATGTTTACATACATCAGCTGATTCATGTTTACATACATCAGCTGATTCATGTTTACATGCCTGAGCTTATTTATGTTTACCAGCTGATTCATGTTTACATACATCAGCTGATTCATGTTTACATACATCAGCTGATTCATGTTTACATACATCAGCTGATTCATGTGTACATACAACAGCTGATTCATGTTTAGATACATCAGCTGATACATGTTTGCATACATCAGCTGATTCATGTTTACATACATCAGCTGATTCATATTTACATACATCAGCTGATTTATGCATATAAACTTCAGCTGAAACCTTGCTTACATACATCATTTGTTTCATGATTACATACATCAGATGATTCATGTTTACATACATCAGTTGATTCATGTATACATACAACAGGTGATTCTTACTTACATACATCAGTTGATTTATGTTTACATACATCAGCTGAATCATGTTTGCATACATCAGCTGATTCATGCTTACATACATCAGCTGATTCATGTTTACATACATCAGCTGATTCGTGTTTACATACATCAGCTGATTCATGCTTATAAACATCAGCTGATACCTTGCTTACATACATCAGTTCATTCACGTTTACACACATCAGCTGATTCATGTTTACATACAACGGTTGATTCATGTTTACATACATCAGTTGATTCATGTTTACATACATCAGCTGATTCATGTTTACGTAACTCAGTTGATTCATGTTTGCATACATCAGCTGATTCATGTTTACATACATCATTTGATTCATGTTTACATACATCAGTTGATTCATGTTTACATACATCAGCTGATTCATGTTTCCATACATCAGCTGATTAATGTTTACATACATCAGTTGATTCATGTTTACATACATCACCTGATTCTTGTTTACATACATCAGTTGATTCATGTTTACATACATCAGTTTATTCATGTTTACATACATCAGCGGATTCATGTTTACATACATCAGCTGATTCATGTTTACATACATCAACTGATTCTAGTTTACATGCATCAGCTTATTTATGTTTACATACATCAGCTGATTCATGTTTACATACATCAGCTGATTCATGTTTACATATATCAACTGATTCATGTTTACAAACATCAGTTGATTCATGTTTACATACTTCAGCTGATTCATGTTTACATACATCAGCTGATTCATGTTTACATACATCAGCTGATTCTTATTTACATACATCAGCTGATTCATGATTACATACATCAGCTGATTCATGTTTACATACATCAGCTGATTCATGTTAATGAACATCAGCTGATACCTTGCTTACATACATCAGTTGATTCATGTTTACATACATCAGCTGATTCATGTTTACATACATCAGCTGATTCATGTTTACATGCCTGAGCTTATTTATGTTTACCAGCTGATTCATGTTTACATACATCAGCTGATTCATGTTTACATATATCAGCTGATTTATGTTTACAAACATCAGTTGATTCATGTTTACATACATCAGCTGATTCATGTTTACATACATCTGCTGATTCATGTTTACATACATCAGCTGATTCATGTTTTCATACATCAGCTGATTCATGATTACATACATCAGCTGATTCATGTTTACATACATCAGCTGATTCATGTTAATAAACATCAGCTGAAATCTTGCTTACATACATCAGTTGATTCATGTTTACATACAACAGCTGATTCTTGCCTACATACATCAGTTGTTTCATGTTTACATACATCAGCTGATTCATGTTTACATACATCAGCTGATTCACGCTTACATACATCAGCGGATTCATGTTTTCGTACCTCAGTTGATTCATGTTTACATACATCAGTTGATTCATGTTTACATACATAAGCTTATTTATGTTTACTTACCTCAGCTGATTCATGTTTACATACATCAGCTGATTCATGTTTACATACATCAGCTGATTCATGTTTACATACCTCAGTTGATTCATGTTTGCATACATCAGCTGATTCATGTTTACATACATCATTTGATTCATGTTTACATACATCAGTTGATTCATGTTTACATACATCAGCTGATTCATGTTTCCATACATCAGCTGATTAATATTTACATACATCAGTTGATTCATGTTTACATACATCACCTGATTCTTGTTTACATACATCAGTTGATTCATGTTTACATACATCAGTTTATTCATGTTTACATACATCAGCGGATTCATGTTTACATACATCAGCTGATTCATGTTTACATACATCAGCTGATTCTAGTTTACATGCATCAGCTTATTTATGTTTACATACATCAGCTGATTCATGTTTACATACATCAGCTGATTCATGTTTACATATATCAACTGATTCATGTTTACAAACATCAGTTGATTCATGTTTACATACTTCAGCTGATTCATGTTTACATACATCAGCTGATTCATGTTTACATACATCAGCTGATTCTTATTTACATACATCAGCTGATTCATGATTACATACATCAGCTGATTCATGTTTACATACATCAGCTGATTCATGTTAATGAACATCAGCTGATACCTTGCTTACATACATCAGTTGATTCATGTTTACATACATCAGCTGATTCATGTTTACATACATCAGCTGATTCATGTTTACATGCCTGAGCTTATTTATGTTTACCAGCTGATTCATGTTTACATACATCAGCTGATTCATGTTTACATATATCAGCTGATTTATGTTTACAAACATCAGTTGATTCATGTTTACATACATCAGCTGATTCATGTTTACATACATCTGCTGATACATGTTTGCATACATCAGCTGATTCATGTTTACATACATCAGCTGATTCATATTTACATACATCAGCTGATTTATGCATATAAACTTCAGCTGAAACCTTGCTTACATACATCATTTGTTTCATGATTACATACATCAGATGATTCATGTTTACATACATCAGTTGATTCATGTATACATACAACAGGTGATTCTTACTTACATACATCAGTTGATTTATGTTTACATACATCAGCTGAATCATGTTTGCATACATCAGCTGATTCATGTTTACATACATCAGCTGATTCATGTTTACATACATCAGCTGATTCGTGTTTACATACATCAGCTGATTCATGCTTATAAACATCAGCTGATACCTTGCTTACATACATCAGTTCATTCACGTTTACACACATCAGCTGATTCTTATTTACATACATCAGCTGATTCATGATTACATACATCAGCTGATTCATGATTACATACATCAGCTGATTTATGTTTACATACATCAGCTGAATCATGTTTGCATACATCAGCTGATTCATGTTTACATACATCAGCTGATTCATGTTTACATACATCAGCTGATTCGTGTTTACATACATCAGCTGATTCATGCTTATAAACATCAGCTGATACCTTGCTTACATACATCAGCTGATTCATGTTTACATACATCAGCTGATTCTTATTTACATACATCAGCTGATTCATGATTACATACATCAGCTGATTCATGTTTACATACATCAGCTGATTCATGTTAATGAACATCAGCTGATACCTTGCTTACATACATCAGTTGATTCATGTTTACATACATCAGCTGATTCATGTTTACATACATCAGCTGATTCATGTTTACATGCCTGAGCTTATTTATGTTTACCAGCTGATTCATGTTTACATACATCAGCTGATTCATGTTTACATACATCAGCTGATTCATGTTTACATACATCAGCTGATTCATGTGTACATACAACAGCTGATTCATGTTTAGATACATCAGCTGATACATGTTTGCATACATCAGCTGATTCATGTTTACATACATCAGCTGATTCATATTTACATACATCAGCTGATTTATGCATATAAACTTCAGCTGAAACCTTGCTTACATACATCATTTGTTTCATGATTACATACATCAGATGATTCATGTTTACATACATCAGTTGATTCATGTATACATACAACAGGTGATTCTTACTTACATACATCAGTTGATTTATGTTTACATACATCAGCTGAATCATGTTTGCATACATCAGCTGATTCATGTTTACATACATCAGCTGATTCATGTTTACATACATCAGCTGATTCGTGTTTACATACATCAGCTGATTCATGCTTATAAACATCAGCTGATACCTTGCTTACATACATCAGTTCATTCACGTTTACACACATCAGCTGATTCATGTTTACATACAACGGTTGATTCATGTTTACATACATCAGTTGATTCATGTTTACATACATCAGCTGATTCATGTTTACGTAACTCAGTTGATTCATGTTTGCATACATCAGCTGATTCATGTTTACATACATCATTTGATTCATGTTTACATACATCAGTTGATTCATGTTTACATACATCAGCTGATTCATGTTTCCATACATCAGCTGATTAATGTTTACATACATCAGTTGATTCATGTTTACATACATCACCTGATTCTTGTTTACATACATCAGTTGATTCATGTTTACATACATCAGTTTATTCATGTTTACATACATCAGCGGATTCATGTTTACATACATCAGCTGATTCATGTTTACATACATCAGCTGATTCTAGTTTACATGCATCAGCTTATTTATGTTTACATACATCAGCTGATTCATGTTTACATACATCAGCTGATTCATGTTTACATATATCAACTGATTCATGTTTACAAACATCAGTTGATTCATGTTTACATACTTCAGCTGATTCATGTTTACATACATCAGCTGATTCATGTTTACATACATCAGCTGATTCTTATTTACATACATCAGCTGATTCATGATTACATACATCAGCTGATTCATGTTTACATACATCAGCTGATTCATGTTAATGAACATCAGCTGATACCTTGCTTACATACATCAGTTGATTCATGTTTACATACATCAGCTGATTCATGTTTACATACATCAGCTGATTCATGTTTACATGCCTGAGCTTATTTATGTTTACCAGCTGATTCATGTTTACATACATCAGCTGATTCATGTTTACATATATCAGCTGATTTATGTTTACAAACATCAGTTGATTCATGTTTACATACATCAGCTGATTCATGTTTACATACATCTGCTGATTCATGTTTACATACATCAGCTGATTCATGTTTTCATACATCAGCTGATTCATGATTACATACATCAGCTGATTCATGTTTACATACATCAGCTGATTCATGTTAATAAACATCAGCTGAAATCTTGCTTACATACATCAGTTGATTCATGTTTACATACAACAGCTGATTCTTGCCTACATACATCAGTTGTTTCATGTTTACATACATCAGCTGATTCATGTTTACATACATCAGCTGATTCACGCTTACATACATCAGCGGATTCATGTTTTCGTACCTCAGTTGATTCATGTTTACATACATCAGTTGATTCATGTTTACATACATAAGCTTATTTATGTTTACATACCTCAGCTGATTCATGTTTACATACATCAGCTGATTCATGTTTACATACATCAGCTGATTCATGTTTACATACCTCAGTTGATTCATGTTTACATACATCAGCTGATTCATGTTTACATACATCAGCTGATTCATGTTTACATACATCAGCTGATTCATGTTTACAAGCATCAGCTGATTCATGTTTACATACCTCAGCTGATTCATGTTTACATACAACAGCTGATTCATGTTTACATATAATCAGCTGATACATGTTTACATACATCAGCTGATTCATGTTTACATACAACAGCTGATTCATGCTTACATACATCATTTGATTCATGATTACATACATCAGCTGATTCATGTTTACATACATCAGTTGATTCATGTATACAACAACAGGTGATTCTTACTTACATACATCAGTTGATTCATGTTTACATACATCAGCTGAATCATGTTTACATACATCAGTTGATTCATGTTTACATACATCAGCTGATTCATGCATATAAACATCAGCTGAAACCTTGCTTACATACATCATTTGATTCATGTTTACATACATCAGCTGATTCATGTTTACATACATCAGTTGATTCATGTATACATACAACAGGTGATTCTTACTTACATACATCAGTTGATTTATGTTTACATACATCAGCTGAATCATGTTTACATACATCAGTTGATTCATGTTTAGAGACATCAGTTGATTCATGTTTACATACATCAGCTGATTCTTGCTTACATAAATCAGTTGATTCATGCTTACATACATCAGCTGATTCATGTTTACATACATCAGCAGATTCATGTTTACATACCTCAGCTGATTCATGTTTACATACATCAGCTGATTCATGTTTACATACATCAGCTGATTCATGTTTACATACATCAGTTGATTCATTTTAACGTACATCAGCTGATTCATGTTTACATACATCAGTTGATTCATGTCTACATACTTCAGCTGATTCATGTTAACATACATCAGCTGATTCATGTTTACATAAATCAGCTGATTCATGTTTACATACATCAGTTGATTCATGTTTACATACATCAGCTGATTCATGTTTACGTACCTCCGTTGATTCATGTTTATATACATCAGCTGATTCATGTTTGCATACATCAGCTGATTCATGTTTACATACATCAGCTGATTCATGTTTACATACATCAGCTGATTCAGGTTTACATACATCAGCTGATTCTTGTTTACATACATTAGCTGATTCATGCTTATAAACATCAGCTGATACCTTGCTTACATACATCAGTTCATCCATGTTTACATACATCAGCTGATTCATGTTTACATACAACAGTTGATTCATGTATACATACAACAGCTGATTCTTTCTTAGAACATAAGAACATAAGAACATAAGAATGTGGGATACTGCAGGAGGCCGACTGGCCCATACAGGGCAGATCCCTTTCACACCCATCCCAGCACTTCTATGTGCCTATCCAACTTCGTCTTGAAGCTCCCTAGCGTCCCCGATCCTACTATAGCACTCGGTAGACTATTCCACATATCCACAACTCTATTACCAAACCAGTGCTTGCCTATATCCTTTCTGAATTGGAATTTATCTAATTTAAAGCCATTTGTTCTAGTTATTTCGTTATTACTGAGCTTCAGAACATCTTCCATTTTACCCTTGTTAATCCCACTCACCCACTTGTACACCTCTATCAGTCTTTCTTCATATGTAAGGTTTCTAATATTATGGTTCATTTTTGTCATTCTTCTTTGTACTCTCTCCAAAGAATCTATGTCCATTCTATAGTAAGGACACCAGAACTGAACCGCATAATCCATGTGTGGCCTCACTAATGGTAGGTAAAGTTTCAAGATAACGTCAGCAGTTCTGTTATTCACAGACCTAGACATGAACCCTAGAAGCTTGTTTGCCTTGTTGCGAACGCTAATACATTGTTTTCTAGGTTTCAAGTCGTTGCTAACAAATACACCTAGATCTTTTTCACAAAATGAGTTTTCTATTTCCGTGTTACCTAGTTTATACTTAACGTTTGTATTCGTCTTCCCTATCTGTAGTACCTTGCATTTATCAGTATTAAAATTCATTTGCCAGTCTACTGACCACTTATGTAAGGTATCTAGATCTCTTTGAAGGTGTTCAAGGTCACTGTCTGAATTTATCACTCTCCCCATTTTGATATCATCTGCAAATTTACTAATCCTACTAGTTATGTCTAAATCAAGATCATTAATGAATATAACAAACAGCAGAGGGCCCAATACAGATCCCTGGGGAACTCCGCTTTTGACCGCACCCCAGTCTGACTTTAATCCATTTATGCTGACTCTTTGTTTCCTACCAGTTAACCATGACCTAATCCATTTTAATAATGATCCACCTATTCCATGTGCTTCTACCTTCCTTATCAATCTCTCATGAGGGACTCTATCGAATGCTTTACTGAAATCTAAATAAATTATATCGTATGACTTATCATTATCTACCGCTTCATATACTTCTGAGAAAAAGCTAAGCAAATTTGTGAGACAAGAACGTCCCTGGGTGAACCCATGCTGAGAAGAATGAATTAAGTTGAATGTTTCAAGGTGGCTTCTGATTTTTGTAGCAATAATTGACTCTAGCAACTTGCCTATGATTGACGTGAGACTAATGGGACGGTAATTTGATGCAATTGATTTATCACCCTTTTTGAAAATCGGAACTACATTTGCAAGTTTCCAAGCTTCTGGCACTAGGCCCGATTCTAATGACTTATTAAATAAAACTGCTAATGGATTACTCAACTCATCTCTACATTCTTTTAATATTCTAGCATATACCTCGTCTGGACCAGGCGATTTATGATGCTTCAGTTTGTTAATTACTTTAAGCACATCGTTACCAGTAATATTGATATTCATCAACATATTTTCTATAATGTCGTTATATACCTTATGAACTTCTGGAAACTGTGCTAGGTTTTCATTTGTGAATACGGAGCGAAAATGACTATTTAACGTACTACACATTTCTAACTCATCATCAGTCATTTCTCCTGTCGTAGTTTTAAGGGGACCTATTGTATCTCTAACCTTTGATTTATACAGTTGATAAAAAGCTTTGGGGTTATTTTTCGATTCGTTTGCTATCTTGATTTCATAATTTCTCTTTGCTTTCCTAATTTCTGTTTTTACCTGTCTTGTTAGGTTCTGATAGTAACCAAGTAAGTGATTTTCGCCTTTCTTAACTTTTCTATATACCCCTTTCTTTTTCCCTAGAAGATCTAAGAGTCTATTATTCATCCATTTTGGTTGGTTCCGTATCGATCTGAATTTTCTTTTAGGGATGTGTTTATTTTGAGCATTATTGATTGTCGCAATAAATTGTTCATAAGTAGCTGCTAAATTAAATTCGGGGTTATCCCGTCCTAAGTTGACAGTTTCCGGAGGTGTGGGGGGGATTAATCTTTTGACCATAGGGTCATCCCTTAGGTCTCTCCTTAAGCTACCGTAATTAGCCTTCCTAAAATCCGGGATCAAGGCCGAATTTTCCTTCTTCCTGCCATCCCATATTATGTTAAAATATATGGCTTTATGATCACTGTTTCCTAGTTCGTCTCCAATCCCAACATCTTTTACTAGATTTTCATTATTACTGAGAACTAAATCGAGGATATTATTTCCTCTAGTGGGCGAGTTTATGAATTGATATAAAAAACTATCTTGTACTGCTTCTAGAAAATCTTCAGATTCATTATCGCTAAGTTGATTTTTCCAATCTATGCCTGAAAAGTTGAAATCGCCTAGAATACATACATTGTTTCTATCAGATGCCTTCTTTATTTCCTCCCATAGCAATTTACCATCGTTCCTACTCAAATTAGGTGGTCTATATATAACACCAATGACTACGGATTCACTGCCCTCACCAATTTCTACCCAAATACTTTCATTGTCGCTATTTGTTTTAATATTTGATTTATTGCAGCTTTTTAATGACACCTTGATATACACTGCTACACCGCCACCTCTCCTTCCTACTCTGTCAAATTTAAATAGGTTATATCCTGGAATATGAAATTCTGCTAAAAAATGTTTGCTGTTTGAATTTATCCATGTTTCCGTTATTGCAATTATATCTATGTTCTCTTTACTAACAATGGCCCTGAGCTGGTCCATTTTGTTACACAGGCTTCTACTATTAGTATAATAAACACTCAATATATTTCTTCCGTTTCTATCTGTTTTACATTTATTACTTTGATGCTTGTTATTATGACTAACTATATTTTCGGCATTATCTACTTCTGTTTCACTACTTCCCAGGACCTGCTTGCTTTTTGACTCCCATTTTCCCCGACCCCTCTCTACTGGCGAAACCCCCCCCCCCTTCGGAGTGACAATTTCACGCTCCAGGGATGCAGACAACGTCTTTACCCCCTCACGAGACAAGTGTACTCCGTCGCGACAGTACAGGTAGTCGTTGCCATAAAATCGTTGCCAGTCACCAATGAATGCCCAACCATTGTTTGCACAATGTTTTTCCAGTCGGCAATTAATAGCAATTGCCCTGGACAGCCATTCACGACCAACCCCTCTTCTAGGCAAGACACCACATACTATCGGGATCCCTCCCCTATCTCTAATCTTCCCCAGCGCCTCCCTATACCTCTTGAAAAGTTCCTCACTCCTAACCTTACCTATGTCGTTTCCTCCCACACAAAGACACACTACTGGATTGGTACCCTCCCCTGACAAAACTATGTCTAACCTCTCGGCTACATGCCCTATCCCAGCCCCAGGAAAGCATACCCTAGTCCTACGTTTCCTATCTCTCGCACAAAAAGCCCTATCCATAAACCTCACCTGGCTGTCACCAACAACCACGACCTTACCTGTGGGCAGGGTTTGTACAACTGCCCTTTCCTCTCCTTGATCCATACCGTCCTGCCTCTTCTCTTCCTCTCCAGCTTCCTGCAGCACCTGGTAAGGGTTACTGCACTCCACACCCTGGTCAGCTTTCCTAAGCCTGACCCTAGTCCCCTTGGAGACAACCACTCTCCACGCCTGCTCCTCCTTCGCAGGTGTCCTGCTAGGCAGGACACCTACCTGAAGGAGCTCCGTCCTGAGGGCTTCATTTTCCCCCTTTAGAGTGTCAACCTCACTCCTCAACTGCCCCAGCTGCCTTAACAGCGTGGCAAGGAGGTCGTCCTTCCCCACACTCCCCTCCTCTTCCCTCACGGCACAACGATCCAAAGCGGCCATTTTCCTTGGTCTCTAGCGGGAGCACGATCAGCACGACCTTCTCCAAGCTGGGCCAGACTAATAATGATACTTATATACATGAGTTGATTCATGTTTACATACATCAGTTGATTCATGTCTACATACTTCAGCTGATTCATGTTAACATACATGAGCTGATTCATGTTTACATACATCAGCTGATTCATGTTTACATACAATCAGTTGATTCATGTTTACATAAATCAGTTGATTCATGTTTACATACATCAGCTGATTCATGTTTACATACATCAGCTGATTCATGTTTACATACATCAGCTGATTCATGTTTACATACATCAGCTGATTCATGTATATATACATCAGCTGATTCATGCTTATAAACATCAGCTGATACCTTGCTTACATACATCAGTTCATTCATGTTTACATACATCAGCTGATTCATGTTTACATACAACAGTTGATTCATGTATACATACAACAGCTGATTCTTACTTATACACATGAGTTGATTCATTTTTACATAAATCAGCTGATTCATGTTTACATATATCAGTTGATTCATGTTTACATACATCAGCTGATTCATGTTTACATACATCAGCTGATTCATGTTTACATACATCAGCTGATTCATGTTTACATACATCAGTTGATTCATGTTTACATACATCAGCTGATTAATGTTTACATACATCAGTTGATTCATGTTTACATACATCAGCTGATTCTTGCTTACATACATCAGGTGATTCATGTTTACATACATCAGCGGATTCATGTTTACATACATCAGCTGATTCATGTTTACATACATCAGCTGATTCATGCTTACATATATCAACTGATTCATGTTTACAAACATCAGTTGATTCATGTTTACATACATCAGCTGATTCATGATTACATACATCAGCTGATTCATGTCTACATTCATCAGCTGATTCATGTTAATAAACATCAGCTGATACCTTGCTTACATACATCAGTTGATTCATGTTTACATACATCAGCTGATTCATGTTTACATGCATCAGTTGATTCTTGTTTTCATACATCAGCTGATTCATGTTTACATACATCAGCTGATTCATGTTTAAATATATCAGTTGATTCATGTTTACATGCATCAGCTGATTCATGCTTACATACATCAGCTGATTCATGTTTACATACAGCAGATGATTTATGTTTACATACATCAGTTGATTCATGTTTACATACATAAGCTGATTCATGTTTACATACATCAGTTGATTCATGTTTACATACATCAGCTGATTCAGGTTTACATACATCAGCTGATTCATGCTTACATACATCAGCTGATTCATGTTTACATACATCAGATGATTCATGTTTACATACATCAGTTGATTCATGTTTACATACATAAGCTGATTCATGCTTACATACATCAGTTGATTCATGTTTACATACATCAGTTGATTCATGTTTACATACATCGGCTGATTCATGTTTAAATATATCAGTTGATTCATGTTTACATACATCAGCTGATTCATGCTTACATGCATCAGCTGAGTCATGTTTACATACATCAGATGATTCATGCTTACATACATCAGTTGATTCATGTTTACATACATCAGCGGATTCATGTTTACATACATCAGTTGATTCATGCTTATATACATCAGCTGATTCATGTTTACATACATCAGCTGATTCATGTTTACATACATAAGCTGATTCATGTTTACATACATCAGTTGATTCATGTTTACATACATCAGCTGATTCATGTTTACATACATCAACTGATTCATGTTTACATACATCAGTTGATTCATGTTTACATACAACAGCTGATTCTTGCTTACATACATAAGTTGATTCATGTTTACATACCTCAGCTGATTCATGTTTACATACATCAGCTGTTCATGTTTACAAACATCCTGTTGATTCATGTTTACATGCATCAGCTGATTAATGTTTACATACATCAGCTGTTTCATGTTTACATACATCAGCTGTTTCATATTTACAAACATCAGTTGATTCATGTTTACATACATCAGCTGATTCATGTTTACATACATCAGCTGATTCATGTTTACATACATCAGTTGATTCATGTATATATGCATCATCTGATTCATTTTTACATACATCAGCTGATTCGTGTTTACATACATCAGCTGATTCGTGTTTACATACATCAGCTGATTCATGCTTATAAACATCAGCTGATTCTTGCTTACATACATCAGTTGATTCATGTTTACATACATCAGCTGATTCATGTTTACATACATCAGTTGATTCATGTTTACATACAACAGCTGATTCTTGCTTGCATGCATAAGTTGATTCATGTTTACATACATCAGCTGATTCATGTTTACATACATCAGCTGATTCATGTTTACATACATCAGTTGATTCATGTTTACATACAACAGCTGATTCTTGCCTACATACATCAGTTGATTCATGTTTACATACATCAGCTGATTCATGTTTACATACATCAGCTGATTCATGTTTACATACATCAGATGATTTGTGTTTACATATATCAGCT
Source organism: Homarus gammarus (assembly GCA_958450375.1). Classification (NCBI taxonomy): domain Eukaryota; kingdom Metazoa; phylum Arthropoda; class Malacostraca; order Decapoda; family Nephropidae; genus Homarus; species Homarus gammarus. The sequence continues at coordinate 125,099 of CAUDMG010001376.1, read as the reverse complement.
AATTCATGTTTACATACATCAGCTGATTCATGCATATAAACATCAGCTGAAACCTTGCTTACATACATCATTTGATTCATGTTTACATACATCAGCTGATTCATGTTTACATACATCCGTTGATTCATGTTTACATACAACAGGTGATTCTTACTTACATACATCAGTTGATTCATGTTTACATACATCAGCTGAATCATGTTTACATACATCAGTTGATTCATGTTTACATAACTCAGCTGATTCATGCATATAAACATCAGCTGAGACCTTGCTTACATACATCATTTGATTCATGTTTACATACATCAGCTGATTCATGTTTACATACATCAGTTGATTCATGTATACATACAACAGGTGATTCTTACTTACATACATCAGTTGATTCATGTTTACATACATCAGCTGAATCATGTTTACATACATCAGTTGATACATGTTTACATACATCAGCTGATTCATGCATATAAACATTAGCTGAAACCTTGCTTTCATATATCATTTGATTCATGTTTACATACATCAGCTGATTCATGTTTACATACATCAGTTGATTCATGTATACAAACAACAGGTGATTCTTACTTACATACATCAGTTGATTCATGTTTACATACATCAGCTGAATCATGTTTACATACATCAGTTGATTCATGTTTACAAACATCAGTTGATTCATGTTTACATACATCAGCTGATTCTTGCTTACATACATCAGTTGATTCATGTTTACATACATCAGTTGATTCATGTTTACATACATCAGCAGATTCATGTTTACATACCTCAGCTGATTCATGTTTACATACGTCAGCTGATTCATGTTTACATACATCAGCTGATTCATGTTTACATACATCAGTTGATTCATGTTAACGTACATCAGCTGATTCATGTTTACATACATCAGTTGATTCATGTTTACATACAACAGCTAATTCTTGCTTACATACATCAGTTGATTCATGTTTACATACATCAGATGATTCATGTTTACACACATCAGTTGATTCATGTTTACATACATAAGCTGATTCATGTTTACATACATCAGCTGATTCATGTTTACATACATCAGTTGATTCATGTTTACATGCATCATCTGATTCATTTTTACATACATTAGCTGATTCGTGTTTACATACATCAGCTGATTCGTGTTTACATACATCAGCTGATTCATGTTTACATACATCAGTTGATTCATGTTTACATACAACAGCTGATTCTTGCTTACATACATAAGTTGATTCATGTTTACATACATCAGCTGATTCATGTTTACATACATTAGCTGATTCATGTTTACATACATCAGTTGATTCATGTTTACATACAACAGCTGATTCTTGCCTACATACATCAGTTGATTCATGTTTACATACATCAGCTGATTCATGTTTACATACATCAGTTGATTCATGTTTACATACATCAGATGATTTGCATTTACATACATAAGCTGATTCATGTTTACATATCTCAGCTTATTCATGTTTACAAACATCAGCTGATTAATGTTTACATACCTCAGTTGATTCATGTTTACATACATCAGCTGATTCATGTTTACATACATCAGTTGATTCATGTTTACATACAACAGCTGATTCTTGCCTACATACATCAGTTGATTCATGTTTACATACATCAGCTGATTCATGTTTAAATATATCAGTTGATTCATGTTTACATGCATCAGCTGATTCATGTTTACATACATCAGCTGATTCATGCATATAAACATCAGCTGAAACCTTGCTTACATGCATCATTTGATTCATGTTTACATACATCAGCTGATTCATGTTTACATACATCAGTTGATTCATGTATACATACAACAGGTGATTCTTACTTACATACATCAGTTGATTCATGTTTACAAACATCAGCTGAATCATGTTTACATACATCAGTTGATACATGTTTACATACATCAGCTGATTCATGCATATAAACATCAGCTGAAACCTTGCTTTCATACATCATTTGATTCATGTTTACATACATCAGCTGATTCATGTTTACATACATCAGTTGATTCATGTATACATACAACAGGTGATTCTTACTTACATACATCAGTTGATTCATGTTTACATACATCAGCTGAATCATGTTTACATACATCAGTTGATTCATGTTTGCAAACATCAGTTGATTCATGTTTACATAAATCAGCTGATTCTTGCTTACATACATCAGTTGATTCATGCTTACATACATCAGTTGATTCATGTTTACATACATCAGCAGATTCATGTTTACATACCTCAGCTGATTCATGTTTACATACATCAGCTGATTCATGTTTACATACATCAGCTGATTCATGTTTACATACATCAGTTGATTCATGTTAACGTACATCAGCTGATTCATGTTTACATACATCAGTTGATTCATGTTTACATACAACAGCTAATTTTTGCTTACATACATCAGTTGATTCATGTTTACATACATCAGATGATTCATGTTTACAAACATCAGTTGATTCATGTTTACATACATAAGCTGATTCATGTTTACCTACATCAGCTGATTCATGTTTACATACATCATTTGATTCATGTTAACATACATCAGCTGAATCATGTTTACATACATCAGTTGATTCATGTTTGCATACATCAGCTGATTCATGTTTACATACATCAGCTGATTCTTGCTTACATACAGTACATCAGTTGATTCATGTTTACATACAACAGCTGATTCTTGCTTACACACATCAGTTGCTTCATGTTTACATACATCAGCTGATTCATGTTTACATACGTCAGCTGATTCATGTTTACATACATCAAATGATTTTAACACTTGGTGGTTCCTATGTTCAAACCATAGCCCTCGATTTCTTCCATTTCGCCCCTGTCTTCCGTCGTATAGGTGCGCCTCCTAATACATAAATTATACAAGTACGGTAATATTCAAACAGGGAAATATTCAGTAAAGACATTTTTTCCACTCATGTCCCACACAGGTGAATTATACAGTAGATTGTCTTTTGTTGGTCGCCGCAACTAAAGCTCTCCATCAAACCTGTGCCCTGAGTATTGATGTATTATTTCACCTGCCTTCATGCGGAGTCCATTTTTTGACAAAAATATATATAAATGACAAAATACAAAATAAAACCAAATAATGTTGAAACTATTTTTTTGACGGGAAAAAAAGGAATATATATTTTGTCTTCAAATGAATAAATTTACATTCAAGTAACGTTTCCACATTCTCTTTATTTTTCTTGAATCTAGGGTAATATCTAAGCAAGATTCTATATATATGCAAAGTTGTTCAATTCTCAATGTCCTTCTGACTGACAATTTATACAGTTGGGCCTCAGGCTGTGAATGTGTCAGTTCTTGTGTGTATTTCTTTAACCATCAATTTGTATCACTTCTCTTGACGTCAGATCTGTCAGCCTCAAGTGTCAGCAGAGGAAGTGATGTGAGTATCTCTTAGTGGAGTGACACCTGGGTGGTACTTTCTGTCACTGACCACAGGGATAGAAACTAGATTTACATTAATATTTGAGTGACACCGACTTAAGTGACACTAATTAGACTGACACTAATGGGAGCGACACTAACCAGAGTGACACTAACCAGAGTGACACTAACCAGAGTGACACTGACCAGAGTGACATTAACCAGAGTGAGACTGACCAGGATGACACTAACCAGAGTGACACTAACCAGAGTGACACTAACCAGAGTGACACTGACCAGGGTGACACTAACCAGAGTGACATTAACCAGAGTGAGACTGACCAGGATGACACTAACCAGAGTGACACTAACCAGAGTGACACTAACCAGAGTGACACTGACCAGGGTGACACTAACCAGAGTGACACTAACCAGAGTGACACTGACCAGGGTGACACTAACCAGAGTGACATTAACCAGAGTGAGACTGACCAGGATGACACTAACCAGGATGACACTAACCAGAGTGACACTGACCAGGGTGACACTAACCAGAGTGACACTAACCAGAGTGACACTAATCAGAATGACACTAACCAGAGTGACACTGACCAGTGACACTAACCAGAGTGACACTCACCAGGGAAACACTAACCAGAGTGACACCGACCAGGGTGACACTGACCGGAATGTGAGTTAATAATATAAAACAGGTATAAGTTACCCGCTAGTGTTGATATATGTTAACCCATTTTGATACACTTTAGTTTCTTCAGTTTTATTTTCTCTCATTCTTTCACCCATTACGTCACAACACAACAAGGAGTTAATGTTTACATTCCTCAGCTTAATCGTTTTTGCGTCAGCTGATTGTTCTCTATATACGTCAGCTAATTACTGTTTATTAACGTCAGCTGATTGTTCTCTACATACGTCAGCTAATTGTTCTCTATATACGTCAGCTAATTACTGTTTACTAACGTCAACTGGTTTTCCAATTTGTCGGAGTATATAATGTCTCTTTCTCTACCCATTGCTCTTCTCAGTTAACCATAAGTCTGTCTACCATGTAACTGTCTACGATGTAACTGTCTACCTTGTAACTGTATACATGCAACTGTCTACCATGTAACTGTCTACCATGTAACTGTCTACCATGTAGCTGTTTACCATGTAACTGTCTACCATATAACTGTCTACGAACACACACAGTCATAGTACGGCTGTATAGATGATATTATGTATAAATATTGTATATGGCATTTTATACTCTGCATTATCTTCATTATATATGAACACAAAGAAAAATTAAATTACCATAGGTTGTAGTTACGAAAGTATGAATGGAAATAAACACTTCCAAACCACCCAGTGAGTCCACACATCGTTTACGGAGCTTGTGGCCAGACCACGATGATTATACCACACCCCATCTATATCTTTTATTTCCCATCATTCGCGTGACTATATGAAAAATCGTGTTTAATTTAACTACATATTTCAAAAACCTTAAATTACATGTGGATCAGTCACTCCTCACTTGACACACTTATAGTGTAATACTTTGACCATCCCACCTGGGCACATGGAGGCCCATGATAACTCTCACGGGGCAACATCCTTGCATTTGTTGAGAAGAGTTAAATATATATATATATATATACTTCATTTTTAGTCCATTTAACACGCGGACTTTGAACATATAATCAACGACCTCACCAGCAAGGAATCGAACCCTCGACCTACTGGGTGTGACTAGGGAACGCTTACCCGCTAGGCCACAAGGACACTAAAAGCAGTTCTAGACTCTGTTATATTTCACACAAAGCCTGTTCATCGAGCTGATGGCGCCGTGAACCTCAATGGGAAACTGCCCGTGCCTCTTATGTGGTGTCAGTAGCATTTTACCGAATCCAGCTGGTATGAAACGCGAGGTACATATATTTACTTCATTTTTAGTCCATTTAACACACGGACTTTGAACATATAATCAACGACCTCACCAGCAAGGAATCGAACCCTCGACCTACTGGGTGTGACTAGGGAACGCTTACCGGCTAGGCCACAAGGACACTAAAAGAGGCACGGGCAGTTTCCCATTGAGGTTCACGGCGCCATCAGCTCGATGAACAGGCTTTGTGTGAAATATAACAGAGTCTAGAACTGCTTTTAGTGTCCTTGTGGCCTAGCCGGTAAGCGTTCCCTAATCACACCCAGTAGGTCGAGGGTTCGATTCCTTGCTGGTGAGGTCGTTGATTATATATATATATATATATATATACTTTCCCTCACCCTAGCAAACTAGTTAGCATAGCATAACCAAACAGCCTAGCAAGGACCAATAGGTCTGTGTATGCACGTGCTAAAATGACCTTGTATATTTTACTAATGTCTCATTGTCCATGGGTTTCCTTACAGTTTGGCTGTGAGTTTTCTATTTTGTCTACCTGCCAGTTCAACTAGACTGTTAACCATCCTCCCAGCAACTCATATGCCATCCCAGACTCACAGCCTATATGTGTGGTGCAAGACCGCAGTCCAATACATACAAGTCGGGCAGTCAAGCGTTGGTTTGAGGCGCACCTGCAGATTATTCTATTGGACTGGCCCCCTAAAGGAGCCGATTGTAATCCAATAGAAAATCTATGGGCGCATATGGTTGTTGAATGGGATGTTGAGGAGAAAACGAGGGAGGCAGTGAGGAGACAGGCACATAATGTATGGGGGGGAATATGGAGGAGGCCGAACATCTGCAGCAATCTGGTAGATTCCATGCCCACCAGATTGCATGAAGTTAGAGCAGCAGATGGAGGTTGGACACGGTATTAACCTGTGGTCAAGAATTAAATCTCCGCCCACGACGGTGCCTTGCAGGGGGTGGCGGGGGAGTTAGCTCTCTGGTGTAGCCTCGTTGGGGCCACATAGACTTCGTTTCCTAACTCTCGGGAATTTGTCCAGGTATTTTACTATGTGGTTTTACGTCACTTCTCATAAATATGCTTACAAAATCTATGCATTAATATGCATAACTCTTGGGAATCTGTCCAGACATTAAATATATGTTATATACTACAATAATCACATAGATATGTTTACAATGTTTATGCATAATAAATGTGAAAAATATTTTTGGGGTTTCAATTAACCAATAGTCATGCCTACAATACAATCTTGATGCTCTAAGTGCATGTATCTGTTAAATAACGAGCAACTGATCCACATTATTTTGGTAAATAAAGAAATGAAAAGCAAGCACTTAGCCATATGGGTATAGTTACACGGAAGAAGGGAAATAAGGATGAACCATGGTTTTGATGGAAACAATGTGCTCTGGGACGATGCTCACAATGACGAATGGGAGAAACCTCTTTATGAAACATCTTACCTACTAAGGATGAAGCTTAATGTTACAGAACACACACACACACACACACACACACAGTTTAACTTTGTGTGACGCGTTGTCTGACTTGGGGTGGCTTTGAGCGAACCATACACTTGATATTACAATTTATGTATCCTTCCTCTCCATGATTTACAACAATAACTGTAGGGTAAAAGTTACAATATTATACTAATAATACTGTCATGTATTGATACTATGACTAGTTACCAAGATACAGAGCACGGTGAACATAACATGATAATGATAGTGAAGCCTGGAAGGGTTCATATCATAACTTGGGTGTTCGTGCGTATGTTGCCCGGTGAGAGTTACCGTGGGCCTCCATGTGCCCAGGTGGGATGGTCAAAGTATTACACTATAAGTGTGTCAAATGAGGAGTGACTAATCCACATGTAATTGAAGGTTTTTGAATAATGTAGTTAAATTAAACACGATTTTTCATACAGCTATGCGAATGATGGGAAGCATCGTGGTCTGGCACACACACACACACACAAGCGCTGTAAACATTGTGTGGAATCACTGGGTGGTTTGGAAGTGTTTATTTCCATTCATACTTTCGTAACTACAACCTATGGTAATTTTTCTTTGTGTTCATATATAATGAAGATAATGCAGAGTATAAAATACCATATTCAATATTTATACATAATATCATCTATACAGCCGTACTATGACTGTGTGTGTTCGTGCTTGTGTTGCCTCGTGATAGTTAGAGTGGGGCCCCATCCAGAAAGGACACTGTACAACCTCCAGCACCGACCCAGGTGGGCTAGAGATTATGGTTTCCGAGTGTACATAGAACCAACAGGGGAATCTCCAGGAAGGCGACCTTGTCTTCGTCACAAATGGCCATTGGGCAGGGTCACGGCAGTGGTCCCAGGAGCTGACGATTTGGGGCGCCAGGTGCGTGTGCAAACCGTATCTAGGGAGTTCCGAAGGCCAGTGACCGGTGTATGCCTTCTTGAACACGCCACACGGTAATCTTAGGCGATTGCCCAACGCCGGGAGTGTTATCGCCGCTGGCTTCAACTACAGTGCTGGCGTCAGTGCTGGCATTTGCTGCCTTAACCGAACAAACATTAGGGGGGGGGGGGCGGTGTTTACGGACAAGAGGTCCTGATTCTGCTGAATGTATGGCCGCCTGGCCTCCAGGCAGATAGCTCTCTCGAGTGATGCTGTGAGGACCAGCCCTCTGCTAGCAATGGTGAACACCGACTCCCAATCCTGGCCGAGTTTTGTGCTGGAACAAATTTACACAGTACTATTGTCCCTTGGAACACCTTAATGGTTCGCATTGACCCGCACTTGTAAGTACAGTCAAAATGATGACATTCCCCTCAGTACTGAAATATTGTGGACTCATTATGTCTACTCGTTCCTGCTTTATCTGGAGCAATAAGACAACGCGGAATGAAGTGTAACTAAAATTAATAGAGTTATGAACTTTGTATCATGTCATTATGTTCAATAATCAATTATAATTAAGATAAATTGCCTGAGACTAGCTGATTATGTATCAGATAGATCACCATGTAATACTGATGAACGCCTTGTTTTCTGCAGGTTTTGATCACATCAATAAATATTGAATGAGTCAAAAGGCGGGTTTCATTCATTCCCTTCGACTTGCCTGTCACCTGAACGTCCTTAGCTAAGACGTTTACAATAAGACAATAATTTTATATGACATTTGCATTTACATAACTAACAGTAGGTTTGAGACTTTGAAACTGCGTAGTTTCTCAGGCTCCCCGTAATTATTTCCATAAGGTTTGATCACGCGACTCGGCCTGAGGCGCCGTCAGCTGCTCTCTTTACGTTTAGTTTAGTTAATCACATTACACAGACCTATACCGCTATCTTTACATTGAGAAGTGTTTCTCGGCAAGCTCTGTGCATAATAGTGTCAATAATAATTTTTGAAAACTGGACTACAGTAAATCTGATAACTTCTACAATTAAGTGAAGAGAAGATTGGAAGTAGTGTGTTTAAAGCTTGTTTATGGTTATACCTGAGACCAGGAAGAAAGAATAATCACCAGTCAAAGCCGCTCGACCCAGTTGTTGTTAAGCTCGACCCAGAACTATAATACGCCCAAAGGACGACCAGTTACAAAAGTGGTGCCAGCAAAGATTACGCTCCCTTCCTTTAAATCATCCCTTACAAAAAATATATTTTCTAAGTATTAATATTCTTGTAATACCTACTTTTTATTCCTGCTTATATTGTACCACCATGTAGATAGATAGATAGAAATTACCATTGCAATAATTATAGTTGCCGACTAGACATGATACTGACAGCTCTGTCCTCTTGTTCCACCTTAATACATCCCATGTTGTACTGCTTCCCTCCCTCATCATATTTATGTAAAACATGTATTTACTTATAATCAAATGTGAAAAAATAACGAAGTGATAACCGTAGTAACATTCTGATATGTTCTTACTACCATCATGTAATGTGTACTCTTCCAGATGATACTAAATGTTACGTAATACTTCCTTGAGATAAATGTACAATATACAGTATATCAGATGCCTTCAAGAGAACTCAGGCTCTCAACTGGCTCAGCCTTGTTAACATTGTTAATATTATCGACTCTGTATCTATGTTTTTCTGGCTAAATTAACTGTTTCAATATCAATATCAATAGCATTGGAGATACCCTACAGCCTCTGAAAAGACTGTAACATAAGAATGGAGGAAACTGCAGTGGGCCTATTGGCCCATACTGGGCAGTACCGTTTTCACCTAACTCCTATCGCTCATATATCCATCCAACCTATATTTGAAGCTATCCAGTGTATTCAAGTTAATGATGATGTTTGGTAACTTGTTCCATTCATCCACTACTCCATTTCCAAGCCAATGTCTACATATCTTGCGCCTAAATCTAAATTTGTCTAATTTAAAACCATCGCTCCTGGTTCAATAGTTTGAGTACCTTTGTTATATCACCCTTGATTAGCCCTGATTTCCATTTATATACCTCCATCATATCGCCCCTCACTCTACGTCTCTCGAGGGAGTGCACAATAAGATGGTTTAGTCTGTCTCTGTACTCAAGGTTCCTGATGCACAGGAATAGTCTTGTCATTCTCTTTTGAATTATTTCTAGGGATTCTATTTCCATTCTGTAGTACGGTGACCAGAACTGAACTGCGTAATCCAAGTGAGGTCTCACAAGCGCAAGATAACTTCGCTAGTCTTGTAACTAACACTCCTTTGTATGAACCCAAGTACTTTGTTAGCCTTGTTCGAGCAAATACACATCGTTTACTTGACTTAAGCTTCCTTCTTATCATTACTCCTAAATCTTTCTTACATCCGGATTTCTCTATAACAACCATGTTCATCTGATATCTAGTTTCTGTGTTTACATCTCCTAGACTTAATACTTTACATTTGTCCACATAAACTTTAATATGCCATTTTTCAGACCATGCGAAAAATTTGCTTCGATCTTCCTGTAGTTATGTGGAGTGCCCGCCAGATTGAATTACGGGCCTATTTTAGTGTCATCAGCAAATTTACTTATGTTGCTGTCTATGCCAATATCTATGTCGTTTATGTATATAATAAATAGTAAAATGGTCCCAGTACTGAGCCTTGATGTACTCCACCAGTGACGTTACTTCAATTGGATTTAGTGTCGTTAATGCTTACTCGCTGTTTCCTGTCCTGTAACTAGGTCCTAATCCATTTTATAATATTTCCTCCAATGCCATGAGCCTCCACTTTTCGTATTAGTCTTTCGTGGGGGACTCTGTCGAAGGCTTTGCTAAGTCGAGGTATACCACATCATAATCGTGCCCGTCATCCACTGATTTGAAAACAGTTGAATGTTAATAGATTAGTCAGACATGAACGCCCACTTGTGAAGCTATGTTGGGAATCATTGATGAATGATGAACTTGTGCTTTTCCCAGTTTCAATGTATACACTTCACGTGACTGCAGTGTTCCACCAGTGTTCCAGCTCCCTCAGTTCCCGATAAACTTGCTGAGTACCTGATACAACATAGCTACAACTGAACGTGGAATCCCAGCGATTATCGTCAGTGGGGACCAGTCATTGATTTTACAGTCTACGCCGTGACCAGTGAGTGACGTAACAATGGACATCTACCGTCTTCAACAGCCATCTACCACAAGAGGCCTTGCATCAGTCAGTGAAGTACGTGAGCAGTAGGGAGTGACAGTTTGGCAAAAGTTTTCAAAATCAAGTGGCTTGGGTTGGATTATTTGTCTATCGGCCACGCTGGTTCCGAATATGTTTGAATCTTTAACATCAGTGCATTAGAAGGTTTGTGGATACTTTTCGGTTCGCCATAAAAAAAAACAAGAATAATGGTAGACATTCTTTATTATTGGCATGTATGCTTCAATTTATCAGCAGCACACTAGCACAGTTGGCACACTAACATTGGCTGTCCCCACAGTGTCCCCTCAGTCCCAGTGTCCCCACAGTCTAGCACTGGTAGCCCTCTTTCTTAGCCCTCCGCTTGTTTCTCTTCCTGGCCTCCAGCTTGTTCCAGGTGACCTGGTCCTGCTGCCAGGCAGAGCTGGCCACGTCTGCCGCCTCCGTGGTGAGCTTCACTCCTCTTTCCACTGCGGTGGTGGTGCAGGGCAGACCTGGCTCACTGTACGGTTCCTCCAGAAATTGCTCCAGTTCCTGGTCACTGTGCTGGAACAGGATGGGAGGGGAGGAGCTGGCCTTCTGCAGATCAACCAACTCTGACAGCTTGGTGGCTGCCAGATTCAGTTGAGGGTTCCTCGCTTTCCTCACTGTCTTTCTCTTGTGCCTTTTTTCCTTCTTCCTCAGCTGCTTGATGATGTTTAGGGCCAACTCCCTCTCACTCTTGTCCATGGAGGCCAGCAGTGAGACCAGCACCACCTCGTGCTGGCCGAAGTAGCCGTTGAACTGGAGGTATGGAGTAAGCAGCTCCACTTCCTCCAGGGTGCAGTACGTCCTCACCCGGTTGATGATGGCGAGGAGGTGGCGTGGGCCCTCCAGTAGCAGATTCCTCTGCCTGATCTCCAGGAAGGAGGGCACGTAGATAAGGATGATGAAGGAGGTCATCCGTCTCTGTGACTCGCTGGGGGAGGTGGTGCTCATGTAGGCCCTCAGCTCCCTGCTCTCCGTGTTTTGCCATCTGGCGTTGGTCATGGCTCCGGCCCGTGCCCTGGCCCATCTCTCCTCAATGTGGCCGGACTCCACCGTCTTGGCCATCTCCAACAGATACCGGGTGTCCCAGCTGAACTCCTCCCAGACGACGGAGGGGATGGCATCCAGGAGAGACCTGAGGTAGGTGTTGGTGACGGCCTGGAATTCAACCACCGGAAGGTCCCACACGTTGCCGGTCAGCTTCCGAGCCTCCTCACCACTCCAGGAGGCGGGACCAGTGGTTGGGCCAGCGTAATGGTTGAATAGATGGCCGAAGAGCTTCTCCAGACTGTGGATCAGGCAGTGGATGTGGAGGAGAGGCCGTCCCAACAGCCTTTCAAACTCGGCGATGAAACCGTGATTATAGCCACTCATTTTGTTGCAACCGTCGCTAAGGACAACCAGGAGGTCGGTGGTGTCAATACCGCGCTCCTCCAGGAAGGCCAGCAGGCTGGTGGCCAGGTCTACCCCCTTTCCCCCCACCGGGACCAGATGACCAAGGAACTCCTCACCAGGGAAGCCGATCACTGCACAGTCTTCCCTCTTTTCCATGGCGAATCTCTTGTGGTTCTTCTCACCTACACCAGTCACTATCTTGTTCTCATTGATCCTCTCATCTACCATGAGACCTCTGACCTTGAATCCCCTGAACTTTTCTTTTTTCTGTTCTCGTGACCTCTTCCTGACTCTCTCCACTTTCTTCCAGTTAGTCACTTTAGACTTGTCCCCTTCAGTTATGATGTTGTCTGCAGCTCTGATGGTGTTTGCGATGTGAGCCACTGCATCATTGGATACCTTGAACCTGTCAGCAGTTTCTCCGATCCTGTCCTCGGCTTCTTTCTCCCTTTTCCTTTTCTCTGATCTTGCTCTCCTGTCGACCATAGCCTTGAACTCATTGTCATTGACATCCTTATAATCACTATCTTCTTCCTGAGCACTGTCACCCACTGCCGACACTTTACACGACATCCTCTCCATCTCCTCCTTACTCTTTGACCTCATCTTCTCAGTTTTCCTCTCTTCCTCAGCCCTTTTCTTTGCCCTCTTCGCTTCCTTCTCCCTCTCTTCTTTCAGCTTGGCAGTCACAATTTTGTCAACGCCATCAATGCAGCCCTCCCTTCCCGGTTTCCTCTGGGCTGCCAGGAAGCTTTTCTCTCGTTCGTGCACTTTGCTGTCGTCTGTCACATCAAACAACTTCTCAGCTATATCCTCGAACCTCATCTTCAGCTTCCCGTTCTTCGTTTTCTTCCTTTTCTGTTTCTGTCCATTTCCCTTCATCATCATCGTCTCCCTCCGCATCCTCCACAGGTCGTGGACTCTCATTTTCACCCTGATTTCAGAGATAGTGGGGACAGTGGCCTTCCTATACACATCCAGTACCTTCTCAGTCACCTTGTTGGTGGCATCCATATAATCAAAAGCATTTGTTCTTCTCCTTAACCTCTCGTTTTCTGCTTCATAAGCCAGGGCACTTCCAACTTCCTTGTTCAGAGGCAACTTGTTAGATGGCAGATGCATCCGAACCCCGAACACCTTATCGTTACCCTGGCGCAGCTGAGTGTTGCTAATCTTAGGACGACCCATCTTGGTGGCGGCCCTTTGAACTAACTGCAAAACAACACAGAAAAAACAACTTTCAGCACTTCAATATCACCACCTATTGAACAATATTTTATTCAAAAGTACGGACTGAGATTTTGTCCTTAACTGTCCAAGTCAAGCTACTTGGGCTGAATTCGTTGATCAGTCCTGGGACGAATATTACCAACGGCGTGAATAGATTCCGTGGAATAAATTCAGGGCATTCCCGTCCAGGGAGCCTCAACAAACTCTGTAAATATTGCCATTGGCCTGCCATTGGCACATATACGGAGTTTGGTAATGTTCCATGAGCGGGAATGTCCTGAATTCATTCCACGGAATCTATCCACGCCGTTGGTAATATTGGGCCCTGGTTTTCGAAATATACGTATGTGGTGACTTGCAGCAAAAATATCGGCATAATTTGTAGCGCATTGAGTTGTAAAACAATAGCATATTACGAACCAGTGTACACAGTAGTCGAATAAACCAATTCAATAACTTGATTTTAACAGGTTGTGCCACATTGCCAGTCCCTTTATTATTTACAGTTTTTTCGCGTTTTTCATGCCAAGCCCAAAAGTATCCACAAACCTTCTAATGTAATGATGTAAAAAACTCAAACATATTCGGAATTAGCGTGGCCGATAGACAAATAATCCAACCCAAGCAATTAGATTTTGAAAACTTTTGCCAAACTGTCACTCCCTAGTGAGCAGTGAGCCTACCCAGTTGGTTGCCTGCTCTCACATACCCTCTCGATCCTCCACCTCACCCTCCTGCTACCGTCGTGTTAATCAAATTAGTGTGATACATGCACCATTTGTCCTATGCAGAAGAAGGTGTTCAAACATCACTGAGTGTAAATTAATGTTCATTCATTCTTTTCTGTTGAGCCTCCATGTCACATTAGGGTGTGTCATACGGAGGCGAATTTATTTTTTTTGAGTTTGAAAAATCGGCCCATGGTATTAATGATGTAGTTCTATGTGCAGAATCATGTGATATCTTCAGATTTGAAAAGTTTTCATTTTTTGCTATGTAAATTTTAACTTGAAATCTTATGAAAATTCAGTATTCCCACACTTTTACCAACACCACTAAATAGCTTATTTAAAGTAAAGTAAATGTATCAGGTTAATTTATTAGGATGAAAATGATCCAGAATAGTGAAACGAATGATCTTGACACATTTATTAAATTTAATATTCCTTTAGAAAACAAAATCATCAAATACAAAAACCGGTTTTACTACTACGACCCGGTGTTGCTGCACACCATAGAGAACATGTCTTTCTTGCTTCTGTTTCTACTCATCACCTCCCTGCTGACCACCTGAGCTCGGATGTAGCCTTCCCTCCTCTCCTGGCTGTACACGTGACTGCTGGCCTCGCTCACTCGCTGTACACAACGCTCTATACTCTGGGTGTGCGAGGGCCAGGCAGGGACATGCAAGGGGTTGTCCAGGAGAGCTCTGACTTGAACATTGGTGAGGCTGCAGGTAAGAGGGGGCTCACTGCCAGCCTGGATGTTAGCCAGATCTATGAGATCAGTGAGGGTCTTAGCACCTAGATTGACTTCAGGAGTCTTCCTGACCCTGAAGGAATCGTCACCAACTGATTCGTCATGCCCAGATCATCTCATAAGTCTCATATCCAAGATCTTTTTGACTGCCACTCTTCTCTCCTCCTCATCCTTACTGCAGAGCATTGTCTGCAGAACTGCCTCGGGATGAGCATACCAGGAAGATCTCCTCACAGTCTGCTCCACAATCTGAACAACCTTCCTTGGCTGACTCCTCAGGAGCTCAAGCTGGAAGAGAACATGCCTCGGACCTTCGGAGAACGATGACTTGACCTTGGTGTTGAACCAATTTGGCAAGTAGACACTCACGATGAATTGGACAATAAGTCTCAGGTTGTGAAGCTGGTTCCCTTTCAGTTTATGATGAGCGACCCAAATTCTGCAGAACCTGAGAGCCGTTGTGAGCCACCTAGAATGTGAGACTGGACCTATCTGCAGGTAAGCAAGTCTATCAGGCATGACCCCAGTTTTGATGGCACTGCAAATCATGTAACCATAGTACTGGTCAGTACTCAGGTCGTCAATGACAGTATGTGCAAGCTCAACGAGTGGAGGGCCAACTGTGATTTTTTCAAAGCTCGGATTTATTTCTAACTCAGTGGCAGAGTCCAGCATCTTGCCAAGAGGACCAGACCATCTGTTGTTTGAAAGAGTCTTGCCATCCAGCTCCTGGATCAGATGTCTGAGTGGCAGCTCGTTGGTGTGGAGGTCACAAACAATCCAGACCAGCTTCCTCCCAATCTTCCGCTCTATCCACTGCATGACCCCCCCCCCCCTTGCCACCCTGTGTTCGTGTTGGTGCTGTCCCCTCCAATGGCCTGCAGGGTCTGGTCTACGTTCCTCTCTCTGAGCCAGTTCACAATGTTATCTGCCACTATCTCAGCTGGTTTCCTGATGTCATCTTTCTCTGGAGTGAAATGCCACAAATACTTCCCTCCTGGTTCACTGCAGCAGGAGTAGTGTTCCTCCTTCACCATGGCAGGGAACAACTTGTCAGAATCTCCAACTTTCATGAACACTTTAGTGTCATCCCTTTTCCCATCAAAGAACAAACAATTGATTCCATTTTCTCTTATCCCCTTATCAAACTCCTCTTCTAGGTTACTGACAAGTTTCTCCTGAGCTCTCCTTACTTTGTTATGATCTATCACCAGGTGAACATCATCAGGTGTTATCAAACCACCGTCAATCCAGGCAGCTGTTGCTATCTCTGCAGTTTCTCTGAGACCAGTGTGGGGTCGCATGCTGGCCAGAGCTATGCTCGGGATATCTTTCCTATTTCGAATGTTATGCCTGGAAGGTTTGGGATCATTATTTTCTGGGTTAGGGACAAAGTCACCATTCTCCTGGTCAGCACTTGGATCAGCCATGGGGAAGTCATTAAACTCTGAATCAGCTTGACTCCAATCATCGGCCTTTTTTACCTCACCCTGGGCCTTCTCAAGTCTCTTTTCCTCGGCAACTCTTCTCCTCTTCTGTCTCTCTGTGGCAGCCTCCTGTCTCTTGGACTCCGGAATATCTTGGCTAGAAATCATGAGAGCCACTATACTGCCAGTCTTCTCTCTCTGTGCTTTATCAAATGCCAGTTCGATCACAGGAATCTTCAGTTCACGCATGCAAATGCAGGAGATGTGGGCCTCGGATTTACAGTCACGATCGCATCCAAACTCAGGACAGAGAACAATTGGGCACTTGCAAGTAATTATGTTAAATAACTTGTCCAATTGCTTGGCAAAGCTGTCCTTAACTGCAAGTTTTCCTCTCCCAAGAGAGATATCTCTTGCCTTTTCCCAACTGGCTAGCAGTCTCTCACTAATCTTCTTCTGACTTGTTATGACTGGAGGCTTGAACTGAGCGTAAGCCAGAGTGTACTGTGCCAAGACAGCTTTGGTCATATCACTGGCAATGTCTTTGTTTGTGTAAGTTCTTTGGTTTTTTTCACTGATTTGCCTGATTAAAACACCGTATCTCAAAGCATCTCTCAATGTAGGCAACTCCGACTTCAGGAGCTCTCTCCCAGACCCAAGATAGTGACTGAGATGGCTGGATTTTTGGTTCCTCGTCCTGACACAAGCAGCCATCGCAAATATTATCAACTTATAAATGCATCAGAATCTGAAACAGAAAAAAATATTGTTAGTTGGGTTGTTAAAGAATGAAGTCAGAATGCAATGTTCACTATTTAATTGTAATGCACTTATGCAGCTGTACGTTAGATTTTCGATAAATTTCACGCTAAAATTTACCTAGCAAAAGGTTGCAAAATATTGAAACTGAAATTATTTTCTGTTTATATACACTAAAATCTACCAAAAAAGTGATGGGCCATTAGTTTAAGCTGATCTTCCCTCCTATGACACACCCTAATGTCACATGGTTATGACCTAAGGCCCAGGTCAGACAGCCCGCCTAAGGTGTCTTTAAGTCAAAACCACAAGTAGGAGAATTCAAGCAGAATATTAGCTCCAAGATGACCTTTACCAAGGCAGGAAGCAGTAGCCCTACTTAGCAAGTAATAAATCATACCTACATTCATGTTGCTTTAAAGTATCCATTTTTTTTGGGGGGGGGGGGGGGATATAAATGAGTGAAAAGTCAGCTAAGTCTAGGTCAACAGGCACCGTTCCAACCGAGCGCAAATAATTAACTGTGCTCGGAATTTAATTAACCATAAAGACCATAAGTCGGTTGCTAGTTCTATTGCCACCTATGAGGAGATTAATTCAATCACTAATTAGACAAAGTTCAAAGATGCTTGGAAATGTGCCTGTGCCACTGAAAGCAAGGCTGATTTTTTTGCAATGTTGCACGAGTATGGACAGGTTACTTGGTGAAAATCCTGCTCAATTCATAGCCCACATGAACGCCTACAGGCAACGTGTGCTTAATGTTTTTAGGAGTACCAACTTGATAGATATGAAGCCCGCAGGAAGTAATAAAAAAGGAACCACTTGTGAAGCTATCTTCAACTTTTTGCAATTTAGTATTATTTTAATGAGTGTACCTACCTATGTTAGGAGTAAAGTGAGTGTACCTACCCATGTTAGGAGTAAAGTGAGTGTACCTACCTATGTTAGGAGTAAAGTGAGTGTACCTACCCATGTTAGGAGTAAAGTGAGTGTACCTACCCATGTTAGGAGTAAAGTGAGTGTACCTACCTATGTTAGGAGTAAAGTGAGTGTACCTACCCATGTTAGGAGTAAAGTGAGTGTACCTACCCATGTTAGGAGTAAAGTGAGTGTACCTACCCATGTTAGGAGTAAAGTGAGTGTACCTACCTATGTTAGGAGTAAAGTGAGTGTACCTACCCATGTTAGGAGTAAAGTGAGTGTACCTACCCATGTTAGGAGTAAAGTGAGTGTACCTACCCATGTTAGGAGTAAAGTGAGTGTACCTACCCATGTTAGGAGTAAAGTGAGTGTACCTACCCATGTTAGGAGTAAAGTGAGTGTACCTACCCATGTTAGGAGTAAAGTGAGTGTACCTACCCATGTTAGGAGTAAAGTGAGTGTACCTACCCATGTTAGGAGTAAAGTGAGTGTACCTACCCATGTTAGGAGTAAAGTGAGTGTACCTACCCATGTTAGGAGTAAAGTGAGTGTACCTACCCATGTTAGGAGTAAAGTGAGTGTACCTACCCATGTTAGGAGTAAAGTGAGTGTACCTACCAATGTTAGGAGTAAAGTGACAGAAATCAAATTAGATCTTTCAACCACTGCCATGCAGTTACAGTCATATGTTAACCAAAAAGGAGGATTTATTAAAGAAGTAGTAGTTTGCACTCTACCACAGCTAAATATAAGGACAGCAATGAGACGCTTACTGGTGTAGGGAAAGCTAACAATAAGAAAAAGTCTCCTGTCATATGACATTTGTGGCGCACCTGGCCACATTAGGCCTATTTGTCCCGAACTTAACACCCCTTTTACTATTTCAGCTGCATCAAATAAAGGGAACCTTCCTGGTACGAAGGCCATAGCAAATTCTACAAGAGGGACGCGAACTAAACCTGTAAACGCCTTCCGAGCGTTTAAAGGTTAATCAGACTCTTCACTTAAACTCGAACGTTATAATTAGGTCAAACCTGTTGAATACAATTAATTTTAGTATTTCAAATAAATCATACATAGGCAACCATACAGAAATGTTTAATCCAATATATATATTTACATAACAATCACAGCTATGTAATTAGTCTAATCTTAACACTTATAATGAGTAATTAATTTGTCATATTTCTGTGTTGTCACAATGATAACCGATGCAATGAACACAGTCACCTGTGTAAACTTAAGCACAGGTTAAACTTAAGTATTGAAAGTCTCAAGAAAAACAGGTTCGGTGTTGACTCTATGATGGGGATAGCTACAGTGGCAGTGCCCTGCCCGGCGTCACATGCCCAACCCTGGCTGGCCAACTTTGCTGCGTCAGGCTGCAAACAAGCTCCCCTTACTACCACCCAACACCTCACCTCCTCTGGGTCTCTCCATCTCCACCATCTCAACACTCTACACACTGTATACGGGCAGGCACACCCAATAAACATGACATGACTTACAGCCTAACATAATGTTTGTTCATGTGTCATCCTACTCATTACTGCTTGCGGTAACAAAACCCAAGTTAGCCTCACCAGCTCAGACGACAGGCAATTAATACTGTACCTACAACAGCTCCCGAAGTCACAACACAGACGAGTGTTGGACTCACCTTAAACTCCCACAGGTGTCACCTACTGTACATAACACTAACTCTCTCCCTAATGCGCGGGAAACAACCAACTTGCTTCCTCAGGGAAACACATAACCGATAATAGTTTTTAACCTTCAGGGACCTATGACTATAATCTTTGACTCAAATTTTTATCCTTCCTACAAGTTAGGGAAGGGACAGGACCTATTGTTTGGGGGTCTAGTGGGTCAGACAAACATAGCAGTCTTCACAGACATAGCGGCAGAAGTAAATGTTATAGATTCCCATGCTGTAACAACCTTAGCTAACGACACCTACTCGGGTTGACACACAGTTACCGAATTTTTTAGGTATTGGCGGCCTTGGGGTCAGGGTCATGGGTGCCATACAGCCGAGGGAGTTAACATTCCTGGGCATTTGTTGGTGGGTTTCCCGACCATGAGGGCTCACAAGCTAGTAGTGGTTCCTCATGATAATTTAATTTCAGTTAACCCGGACATAGTTTGCTTGGCAGCTTATGTTCGTCATCCTCCTAACCCAGTTAGGGATTGCAGGATGATCGATTCATCGTCTGTAGCAACTAGGGTTTTCTATAATATGACTGTCTATGATCTGTCTGTCTACCATGTGAGACACACAACTCTTATTTAAAAAAAAAAATATTCCTCCCATGCAGCGGGTGTCTCAAGGCTTGAGGAGCACCGACATTACATATGCATTGCGTATGTTGAATGTTGCAAGCGTTTCACTGCATATTTTCGGGTCTCTTGAGTGTTCGCCAAATGACTCTTGCAAAACCATTTTGACTTTTTTGTTACATTTCTATATAATCGCATTAGAAAGTTCACTTTGGCTTCTCTTAACTCTTCTGGAATCAACTTATGACTTTTTTCTTAAAAAAAATTAATTTCTATCCCTGACCAACCACTCACCCATACCTTCACTCACGTCTCTCCCATCCCTCACACTTCTAGGTAGGATGTCCAGCGTCTACCTGTCCTGAATGTACCTGGTGAACTATTCCAGGTCACCCGTGTGTGTGAATGTCATATAACACATTTACCTGTGGCTTTTGGGTTTATTGAACAATCACAAAAAATACACTAAATGGGACATTCTCACGAACAGTGAACAAGCAGGACAGTGTCTATACTGCCCTGGCCAAACACGGCACATCCATATACTTTTACACACACACACACACACACACGTGAGCGCCACATCCTTGACCACCGAAGGGTCAAGACCTATCAGGAGTGCTCCTGCTGCGGAGCTGCCCCCGGCTAATGTTGGCCCATTCCTCAAGTCCCTCCCCTCGACCCTTTCTCACCACCGGGATATCAACGTAATCCCGCCAAAAGTGACACTCTCGTTTCGAAAAGAAGTGGGATCAGTGTTGAACAGCGATGAACAGTGCTTAAGGCCAGTGAATTCAACACTAGACAGTACCAGCGAGAGCCGTGACCCACCAGTGAGGTTCACACCCACAGATAAGCACCCCTGGGAACAAACCCCCAACTTCTGACCAGGCGGTGTTAATCAGTCTACCCTGGTAACAACCGTGGGTCAGCTTTATACCTGGCCATAAGATAACACAACATCACTTAGCAGAGCGTAAGGTACTGTGACACAACACCACACCACCCAGCATCTCCATGACCACGTGAGGTCCTTCATGTCAACACCTATGGACAAGTTATTGCACCACGTGGCCTACATGACCTCACACAATAGGGCAAGAGACCATCCCGGGCCTAGTCGCGGTCTGACCTCGTAAGAGGACAGACGTGTGCCCATAGGTGCTCCTGTCCTCCTGATCATCACACAAAGGCCACCTCAGTCTCTACCAACTCCTTCGCCGGCAAGTGTTGCCAGCGATGGGGGGACGGGGTCGACGTAAGCGCCCCAGAAGAGGCGTCCCCTCTCTCATGGATACAGACATTTCTGAGATGGATAGTTATAGTGCGTCCCACACCCTGCAAGAGTCATTGACCTCAGTGATAGTGACAGTAACAGTAATGTTTATATGGGAAACACTAGCCGGAGTGGCAACACCAATGCCAACGGCAGCGAGTCTCCCCTCGACACATACCCCCTCTGCCAACCAACCAAGTAAATTGCATCTGCACTTCCCCAAGGACACATTGAAAACCATCAAGGAACGGTTTAATTGGACAACAAAGTATTAGAGACAACACGGTCTCACCATTCAATTCCGAAAAGGTAAGAACCGTAACTTTATCAAGTGTCAGACACCCGAGGTCTATGAAACATTCAGTCCTGTTGGATTTGACGGGGTTGTCCTCGTGCCTCCACCTGCTGACGCAGGGGAATGTTGCCACATCCTAGTTAAGCAGTTCCCCCTATACGCTGAAGTCGAAGATGCTTGTAACTTTAATCCACGTAAAAAGTTTACGTCGACACTACCGAGGGAAGTCCCCCATAAGCAGCTGTTATAGTTAAATGGAAGGGGAGGGAGTGCCCAACCACTGTTGATGCCCACCCAGTCCTCCCTCCACTGTACGCTGAACCATATCACCCGGGCCTGCTTTTTATGTCATCTGGTCCCATTGGGGTCACACCTGCACCGCCTGCTGCCGATGTGATCGTCCCAGATGTCGCTTCTGTTCACGTAACCATTACTCCTCCGTCTGTACCCAAAAATCAAAGAACACCTCAATGGGGGTGGTGTGGGCTATGTTGTTGACCCCAGGTGTTGTATTTGTGGTGGCTGGCACAATGCTGACTTTCAACAATGCCCCAAACGTCCGTATGTCCCAGGAGACAAGCCTCCCCGAAGGCTGAGTCAATCTCAACCTCTCCCCCAGCCTACCGAGCCACATCCTTCTTCGTCCCCTCTGTCTCCAGCAACGCCTCCTTCAACAACACCTGCCCCTGCTTGGCCTCACCTGGCTGCAACACAGCAGTCCCGGCCGTCTCCTAACTCAACTACAACTGGGCCTCCTCTCCGTCTCTACTCTGACGCTGTCAGGCCTTGTGCCCCCACCGGTGTCCCCCCCACATGCCCCCTCCGGTGACACGACACAGATCATATCCCTCTTACATGAATTTACCAACCGTATTGAAAGACTCTTTGATACACTCTGTACCGCAATCTCCAACCTACACAGACTACCCCTGCCTCCAGCTGTTACCCAGTCACCCCCCTCTTCTAGTTTGGCACAACATGGTAGCCCCCCTGTGTGCCCCTTATGCTCACGGCCTACTCCACCATCGCCTGGCACCACAGCTGGCGTCCACACCGAGCCTGCCCCGTGCCCGGCTGCCCCCGTCCACCCACCTTGCGCTCATGGACCCGAGGACACCACCCCCGGCTCCCCGTCCCCCACCGGCATGCCGGCACCTGGGGCCCATCCACTCCAGTTCTCCACATCAATTGACCACCATGTGGACATGCTAGTGAACTACGTATCGACGCCAAGAAGGACGTCCCCTACCAACCTCTCGACGTCCCCCTTAACGGTGATGCTACAGACGTACACGCCATTACAATCACACTAAAAGGTAAGTCCCTCAATATTGTCAATGCCTATGGCCTGGCACTTGACATTATTAGGGACCTGCCACGCTTTGCCATAAACAGATAAATTGTACCGGGAAATTTCACCCCCCCCCCCCCCCCGACACACACACTCATCATTCTGTCACTTTATGTAACTTGCTGACAAAACACATAACCCTTCAGGCTTTTACGCCCTTAATGCATGAGTTATAAAGGCAAGCATGAACTCAGCATGCTTCCCAGATGGGCACTGTAAACGCTTCTGCGCTTCACCTTGCACAGGATGTAAGGGGGTGCCCAATAAACTAGCCCCCTCGGGGGCAATCTAAAAAAAATAAAAATCATCCCGGGCCATCAACTGTAAACTAGAATTTGTATGTTCAATTAATTTTCCTTCTCCGTTTAGTAATGAAAGCTTTTGTTAAATGACCCACCTTCCCCATGTCTTTGTACGTACTAACTAATTTCAGTCCAATGTATATTTTCAGCCTTCGGGCTGCTGAAATATTTCAATAAACCGTTAATTATTATTATTATTATTATTATTATTATTATTATTATTATTATTATTATTATTATTATTATTAATGATATTATTACACACACACACAAACACACATACACACATGATATGCAGACATGTCAACTCTCTCTTTGCTGTCACTCGGAATCAAGTATGATGATCATCCAGCGACGACAGAATGACAGGTATATTTTAATGGTAGAATCTACATGTACTCTAGTCGTGGTATGGGAGGGGCGGCGGCAGCATGTATTTTTTTTATTTGTATTTATTTGTTTTTTCACGGGAATTTTTGTGATGCCCTATGGCAGCAGGGTCTACCATATGGTTAATCGACCTCAATATACTGTATACATTGTCAACAAAAAAATCATGCTTAGGAAACGAATTTAAAATGAAGATGGTGTACAAGTCAACGAGATAAAAATAAAATAATTATAATGAAGTAAGTGAAAATATAAATGGTGAGCTACTGAACCAAATATAAGGGTAAATTCTGTTCAGTGAATGAAAAAAATCCATCATATAAAGTAATTACACAATAAGGTTTCAGTGGCAAACGACCTACAAAAACGATATAAAAGTGAACGAAAAATAAATTCCAGTTTTGTACACGAAAACAAAAGAAATATCCTATTACTTAACGGAATAAAAATAAAAAGCCTTACCACAGAACGAGGGAAAAAGAAAAAAGCCAAATCCGAGAATTATACAAATATATCACGATCACCTTAATATTTGACATTCCAGCTTATTTCATTAAAGATTAAACACCCTTACGCTAACCTAACCTTATTTAAACTAACCAAACCTAACTAAGGCTATTCTAACTTAACTCTCGAGGTAGTGTAAGGGAGGTTAATCTTCAGGTCAAATAATCTGGGAGGGAGTTGAAACGTAATAATAATTCTAACAAAAGCCACCTGTTATAATAAACTTTTTTAAATAGTATAGCAAAGTCTCACATCATGAGACATAAACAGCATCTTGATGACTGTAGACAGACTTCCTTAAAGAGAGATTTATAACAAGAGAGATGAAGACCAGCAGTGAGCGAGGCACAGCACAGGTGAGCTGCCCCCTACCACCTCCTCCCCTCAATCCTCAAGCTCTGAGACACATCCCTAATACCTCCCACTGTTGACTTAAACTGGTCACAACTCCTGTTTCTTCTCAAGTGTCTTTGATGGGTTTAACTTTATCAGTTGTGTTAAGCCCTGATGAACAGCAGCAGCAGCAGCAGCAGCAGCAGCAGCAGCAACAGCAGCAGCACACACTTTCTCTCTCCCCTACAACTGAGGCATGATGTACAAAACAGCACCTTAGTGACAACTGTGCAAGGTTATCCCACTCAAGCCAACCTAAACAGGAACCACTTCACCAAAAAATATAAGATATCTTAATGTTTGTACGTAATTTATTGTCTGAAAATACCACAACATGTTCTTAATCGCTGCTGGTGTGAGTGTTGGAGTGATGTTTGTAACTAACCAATGTTTAGGTCGAAGTAAATAAAACATATTAACATATATCATAATTAAAAAATATGTTTATTAGATTGATTAATTTGCAGTTAATGACACATTAAGTCTTCAAATCATATAATGTTAATAACAATTATTATTTCAATTTGTGTGTTGATAACCTGAGTGGTCAACATATTGAAAGTTGCAGAGTGGCTCATGTTGAATTATAGAATTATAAAACTGAAATAATTTATCTGGTGCGATATCATCTTTTCAATGTAAATTGTTCATGCGAAGGAAATCCTTAATTTTCATTTAAGCTCCAAGACCAACAAAATGAGAACTAAAAAGTGTTAAAAAATAATGTGTGAGTTTATAATTCAAAGTGAATTATTAATATTCATAATATCCTTTTGTCAGATTCTGACAATTTTACAATGTATTATATGACAAAAATTATACTGTATTGCGCCATAGTTTATAAATTTACCATTGTGTAAGATGTACTTCTTTTATTATTTATTTTGTATTAATATGAACATTTTTCAATGGTTTATATTGTAAATTACATAGAAGTGAGAACTTTACCATGTGAACCGTTGATTAATACTGAGGCGAACTAATAATTTCTCCCGGGAGCATACAGGTGTTATACTGTATACCAAATTATCTGATTTAATTTTTAATTCTAATAATATTTGTGTTACAAGTTGATATATGTGTATTATTAAACCAACTCTGTCAGAAGACCACATACAAGATCATTGCAATATTGTTTTGTATGGTGGTTAGGTTAGGTTTGGTTACTTTAGGTTAGGATTCTTAATAGCAGCTTCCACTGTGACACAACATATGGCTTTGTGGTAACTGTTTAAATATCGTAAAATAATCCAATATTAACGTAAGGATCCTAGGGTTGCAACTGGTAGGATGAATTTTACTCATGTGATCAAATTCATCCGTTAGTATCCACCCCCATAGTAGTGATCCAGAGACCATGGACTAATAACCTGGCTGCCAATTTGGGTTTCTTGATCTCCCGTCTATTGGGGTCAGTCCGTGCAAGGATGGTAGAGGGTTGTTGGTGTTTAAATATTTCAGGGTTACTAAATACAAAAGTTATTAATATGAAACTTTATGCGTTTTTACAGTTAGAATTGTTAGTGGTTTATGTATGTTTTGTCTTTAAAGTTGAAGTGAATTTTGTTTTGAGAACGAAATAACACACACACACACACACACACACACACACACACACACACACACACACATTTATCTCACTCATTCCATGAACTCTCTGTCTTGCCTTCGCTCCTCTCCCAAAAGTTCCTTCCCATCCTTCCTCTCCTAGAGTTCCTTTCCTTCTCTCCACCCTTACAATCGCTCCAACCCTCCCACCGTATCTCCTCTTCTTTCCAACCCTCCCATCATCTCTCCTCTTCTCTCCAACCCTCCCATCACCTCTCCTCTTCTCTCTAACCCTCCCGCCTTCTCCCCACCGTCCCTAAGCTCCCCGAAACATCAAAGATTCATAACCAGGACCCAAATTCGGGGAGCAGGTCGCAACAAGGGCGTACTGAACACACATCAAAGCCAGGGAGCAGCTCGGCCCTGACCAGTGACTCGTTCAGCCAGTAAATCTTGTGAAATAGTTTACCTGTGCCAATGGTTAAAGCCTCTTGCTCGGATTAGCTCCTGCGGGGAGAACCGAGAGAGAGAGTGATTGAGAGAGAGAGAGAGAGAGAGAGAGTAGTTTGTGTTACTGGATTGGGAAGTAGATGAGAAATAAGGATGATGGTTGAGAGATAAAAGGGAAGGATAAGAAATAGTGGTGGAGGGTAAGAGATAATGGTGAAGGGTGAGATAATGGTGGAGGGTGAGATAATGGTGGAGGGTGAGATAATGGTGAGTTAAGATAATGGTGAAGGGTGAGATAATGGTGGAGGGTGAGATAATGGTGGAGGGTGAGATAATGGTGAGTTAAGATAATGGTGAAGGGTGAGATAATGGTGGAGGGTGAGATAATGGTGAAGGGTGAGATAATGGTGAAGGGTGAGATAATGGTGATGTAATAGGCCCCTGTCTCATCAACAGAACGTATTATATTTATGGGTCAATACATCTGTTATTATATTCAGATTCACCACCCTGTAACTTTCCACTGTCTATGAGTGAGACATGATATGGACACGTGAGCGGGCAACTCACCCAAGAGGGCGAGACCCATAGCTCAGCATTTCTGTAAGCACGCACTGCGATGCCCCTAAGCTTCAGTAGCTCACCTCAACTCATATCGTAAGGACGTGACCTAACGTTTATTATACATAAACGCCGTCCCCTTCTCATTCACTCCTAGACAGTGAGACTTACGGTTGATACACACTCAGGAATTATATATACAACCTTTTATAATAAAACAAAGGAACTACCGTTTGGGGTCGTTACGTAAAACCCAAATATAAATATGTGTGAACGGACTGGTTAATTGGACAAGCAGCCGCTTCATATAGGTGGCAAGCGGTGTGTACGGATTCTTAAACTGGTAGTCGTATCATCCGTCTGTGTTTTGTGAAAAACAAGAAACCACACAGTAGTGACCCGTTACATAATCCGAGTGTTTAAAACTATATCCCGTATTGAGACGATATTTAGTGAAGGATAAGAAATAGTGGTGGAGGGTAAGAGATAATGGTGAAGGGTGAGATAATGGTGAATTAAGATAATGGTGGAGGGTGAGATAATGGTGAGTAAAGATAATGGTGAAGGGTGAGATAATGGTGAAGGGTGAGATAATGGTGGAGGGTGAGATAATGGTGAGTTAAGATAATGGTGAAGGGTGAGATAATGGAGGAGGGTGAGGTAATGGTGAGTTAAGATAATGGTGAAGGGTGAGATAATGGTGAAGGGTGAGATAATGGTGGAGGGTGAGATAATGGTGGAGGGTGAGATAATGGTGGAGGGTGAGATAATGGTGAAGGGTGAGATAATGGTGAGTTAAGATAATGGTTAAGGGTGAGAAAATGGTGAAGGGTGAGATAATGGTGGAGGGTGAGATAATGGTGAGTTAAGATAATGGTGAAGGGTGAGATAATGGTGGAGGGTGAGATGGTGAGTTCAGATAATGGTGAAGGGTGAGATAATGGTGGAGGGTGAGATAATGATGGAGGGTGAGATAATGGTGGAGGGTGAGATAATGATGGAGGGTGAGATAATGGTGAAGGGTAAGATAATGGTGAAGGGTGAGATAATGGTGGAGAGTGAAATAATGGTGAAGGGTGAGATAATGGTGAAGGGTAAGATAATGGTGGAGAGTGAGATAATGGTGGAGGGTGAGATAATGGTGAAGGGTGAGATAATGGTGAATAGCAAGATAACGGTGGAGGGTGAGATAATGGTGAGTTAAGATAATGGTGAAGGGTGAGATAATGGTGGAGGGTGAGATAATGGTGGAGGGTGAGATAATGGTGGAGGGTGAGATAAGATAATGGTGAAGGTTGAGGTAATGGTGGACGGTGAGATAATGGTGAGTTAAGATAAGGGTGAAGAGTGAGATAGTGGAAAAGGAAGAGATAATGGTGGAGGGTGAGATAATGGTGAGTTAAGATAATAGTGAAGGGTGAGATAATGGTGGAGGGTGAGATAATGGTGAGTTAATATAATGGTGAAGGGTGAGATAATGGTGAAGGGTGAGATAATGGTGGAGGGTGAAATAATGGTGAGTTAAGATAATGGTGGAGGGTGAGATAATGGTTAAAGGTGAGATAATGGTGGAGGGTAAGAAAATGGTGAAGGGTGAGATAATGGTGAAGGGTGAGATATTGGTGGAGGGTGAGATAATGGTGGAGGGTGAGATAATGGTGAGTTAAGATAATGGTTTAGGGTGAGATAATGGTGAAGGGTGAGATAATGGTGGAGGGTGAAATAATGGTGAGTTAAGAAAATGCTGGAGGGTGAGATAATGGTGAGAGGTGAGATAATGGTGGAGGGTAAGAAAATGGTGAAGGGTGAGATAATGGTGAAGGGTGAGATAATGGTGAAGGGTGAGATAATGGTGGAGGGTGAGATAATGGTGAGTTAAGATAATGGTGAAGGGTGAGATAATGGTGAAGGAAGAGATAATGGTAGAGGGTGAGATAATGGTGAGTTAAGATAATAGTGAAGGGTGAGATAATGGTGGAGGGTGAGATAAGGGTGAGTTAAGATAATGGTGAAGGGTGAGATAATGGTGGAGGGTGAGATAATGAAGGGTTAAGATAATGGTGAAGGGAGAGATAATGGTGAAGGGTGAGATAATGGTGGAGAGTGAAATAATGGTGAAGGGTGAGATAATGGTGAAGGGTAAGATAATGGTGGAGAGTGAGATAATGGTGGAGGGTGAGATAATGGTGAAGGGTGAGATAATGGTGGAGGGTGAGATAATGGTGGAAGGTGAGATAATGGTGAGTTATGATAATGCTGATGGGTGAGATAATGGTGAAGGGTGAGATAATGGTGGAGGGTGAGATAATGGTGAAGGGTGAGATAATGGTGAATAGCAAGATAACGGTGGAGGGTGAGAAAAGGGTGAGTTAAGATAATGGTGAAGGGTGAGATAATGGTGGAGGGTGAGATAATGGTGGAGGGTGAGATAAGATAATGGTGAAGGGTGAGATAATGGTAGAGGGTGAGATAATGGTGAGTTAAGATAATGGTGAAGGGTGTGAAAATGGTGGAGGGTGAGATAATGGTGAGTTAAGATAATGGGGAAGGGTGAGATAATGGTGAAGGGTGAGAAAATGGTGGAGGTGAAATGGTGGAGGGTGAGATAATGGTGAGTTAAGATAATAGTGAAGGGTGAGATAATGGTGAAGGGTGAGATAATGGTGGAGGGTGAGATAATGGTGAGTAAAGATTATGGTGGAGGGTGAGATAATGGTGAGTTAAGATAATAGTGAAGGGTGAGATAATGGTGAAGGGTGAGATAATGGTGGAGGGTGAGATAATGGTGAGTTAAGATAATAGTGAAGGGTGAGATAATGGTGAAGGGTGAGTTAATGGTGGAGGGTGAGATAATGGTGAGTTAGGATAATGGTGAAGGGTGAGATAATGATGAAAGGTGAGATAGTGGTGAGTTAAGATAATGGTAGAGGGTGAGAAAATGGTGAAAGGTGACATAATGGTGGAGGGTAAGAAAATGGTGAAGGGTGAGATAATGGTGAAGAGGTGAGATATTGGTGGAGGGTGAGATAATGGTGAGTTAAGATAATGGTGGAGGGTGAGATAATGGTGAAAGGTTTGATAATGGTGGAGGGTAAGAAAATGGTGAAGGGTGAGATTATGGTGAAGGGTGAGATATTGGTGGAGGGTGAGATAATGGTGACTTAAGATAATGGTGAATGGTGAGATAATGGTGTAGGGTGAGATAATGGTGGAGGGTGAGATAATGGTGAAGGGTGAGATAATGGTGGAGGGTGAGATAATGGTGAGTTAAGATAATGGTGGAGGGTGAGATAATGGTGAAAGGTGAGATAATGGTGGAGGGTATGAAAATGGTGAGGGTGAGATAATGGTGAAGGGCGAGATAATGGTGAAGGGTGAGATAATGGTGGAGGGTGAGAAAATAGTGAGTTAAGATAATGGTGGAGGGTGAGATAATGGTGAAAGGTGAGATAATGGTGGAGGGTAAGAAAATGGTGAAGGTTGAGATACTGGTGAAAGGAGAGATATTGGTGGATGGTGAGATATTGGTGAAAGGTGAGATAATGGTGGAGGGTAAGAAAATGGAGGAGGGTAAGATAATGGTGAAGTGTGAGATCATGGTGAAGGGTAAGATAATGGTGGAGGGTGAGATAATGGTGGAGGGTGAGATAATATTGAGTTAAGATAATGGGTTAGGGTGAGATAATGGTGAAAGGTGAGAAAATGGTGGAGGGTGAGATAATGGTGAAAGGTGAGATAATGGTGGAGGGTAAGAAAATGGTTGAGGGTAAGAAAATGGTGAAGTGTGAGATCATGGTGAAGGGTAAGATAATGGTGAAGGGTGAGATAATGGTGAGTTAAGATAATGGTGGAGGGTGAGATAATGGTGAGTTAAGATAATGGTGGAGGGTGAGATAATGGTGAAATGTGAGATAATGGTGGAGGGTAAGAAAATGGTGAAGCGTGAGATTATGGTGGAGGGTGTGAAAATGGTGGAGGGTGAGATAATGGTGAGTTAAGATAATGGTGAAGGGTGAGATAATGGTGAAGGGTGAGAAAATGGTGGAGGGTGAAATGGTGGAGGGTGAGATAATGGTGGAGGGTGAGATAAGATAATGGTGAAGGGTGAGATAATGGTGAGTTAAGATAATGCTGATGGGTGAGATAATGGTGAAGGGTGAGATAATGGTGGAGGGTGAGATAATGGTGAAGGGTGAGATAATGGTGAATAGCAAGATAACGGTGGAGGGTGAGATAATGGTGAGTTAAGATAATGGTGAAGGGTGAGATAATGGTGGAGGGTGAGATAATGGTGGAGGGTGAGATAAGATAATGGTGAAGGGTGAGATAATGGTGGAGGGTGAGATAATGGTGAGTTAAGATAATGGTGAAGGGTGTGAAAATGGTGGAGGGTGAGATAGTGGTGAGTTAAGATAATGGTGAAGGGTGAGAAAATGGTGGAGGGTGAAATGGTGGAGGGTGAGATAATGGTGAGTTTAGATAATAGTGAAGGGTGAGAAAATGGTGAAGGGTGAGATAATGGTGGAGGGTGAGATAATGGTGAGTAAAGATTATGGTGGAGGGTGAGATTATGGTGAGTTAAGATAATAGTGAAGGGTGAGATAATGGTGAAGGGTGAGATAATGGTGGAGGGTGAGATAATGGTGAGTTAAGATAATAGTGAAAGGTGAGATAATGGTGAAGAGTGAGTTAATGGTGGAGGGTGAGATAATGGTGAGTTAAGATAATGGTGAAGGGTCAGATAATGGTGAAAGGTGAGATAATGGTGAGTTAAGATAATGGTGGAGGGTGAGATAATGGTGAAAGGTGAGATAATGGTGGAGGGAAAGAAAATGGAGAAGGGTGAGATAATGGTGAAGAGGTGAAATATTGGTGGAGGGTGAGATAATGGTGAGTTAAGATAATGGTGGAGGGTGAGATAATGATGAAAGGTTTGATAATGGTGGAGGGTAAGAAAATGGTGAAGGGTGAGATTATGGTGAAGGGTGAGATATTGGTGGAGGTTGAGATAATGGTGACTTAAGATAATGGTGAATGGAGAGATAATGGTGTAGGGTGAGATAATGGTGGAGGGTGAGATAATGGTGAAGGGTGAGATAATGGTGGAGGGTGAGATAATGGTGAGTTAAGATAATGGTGGAGGGTGAGATAATGGTGAAAGGTGAGATAATGGTGGAGGGTATGAAAATGGTGAGGGTGAGATAGTGGTGAAGGGTGAGATAATGGTGAAGGGTGAGATAATGGTGAAGGGTGAGATAATGGTGGAGGGTGAGGTAATGGTGAGTTAAGATAATGGTGGAGGGTGAGATAATGGTGAAAGGTGAGATAATGGTGGAGGGTAAGAAAATGGTGAAGGTTGAGATAATGGTGAAAGGTGAGATATTGGTGGATGGTGAAATATTGGTGAAAGGTGAGATAATGGTGGAGGGTAAGAAAATGGAGGAGGGTAAGATAATGGTGAAGGGTGAGATAATGGTGAAGGGTGAGATAATGGTGGAGGGTGAGTTAATGGTGAGTTAAGATAATGGTGGAGGGTGCGATAATGGTGAAAGGTGAGATAATGGTGGAGGGTAAGAAAATGGTGAAGGGTGAGATAATGGTGAAGGTTGAGATATTGGTGGAGGGTGAGATAATGGTGGAGGGTGAGATAGTATTGAGTTAAGATAATGGTTTAGGGTGAGATAATGGTGGAGGGTAAGAAAATGGTTGAGGGTAAGATAATGGTGAAGTGTGAGATCATGGTGAAGGGTATGATAATGGTGGAGGGTGAGATAATGGTGAGTTAAGATAATGGTGGAGGGTGAGATAATGGTGGAGGGTGAGATAATGGTGAAAGGTGAGATAATGGTGGAGGGTAAGAAAATGGTTGAGGGTAAGATAATGGTGAAGTGTGAGATCATGGTGAAGGGTATGATAATGGTGGAGGGTGAGATAATGGTGAGTTAAGATAATGGTGGAGGGTGAGATAATGGTGAAAGGGGAGATAATGGTGGAAGATAAGAAAATTGTGGAGTGTAAGATAATGGTGAAGGTAAGATAATGGTGAAGGGTGTGATAATGGTGGAGGGTGAGATAATGTTGAGTTAAGATAATGGTGGAGGGTGAGATAATGGTGAAATGTGAGATAATGGTGGAGGGAAAGAAAATGGTGAAGGGTGAGATAATGGTGGAGGGTGAGATAATGGTGAGTTAAGATAATGGTGAAGGGTGAGAAAATGGTGAAGGGTGAGAAAATGGAGAAGGGTGAAATAATGGTGGAGTGTGAGATAATGGTGAAGGGAAAGATAATGGTGGAGGGTGAGATAATGGTGAGTTAAGATAATGGTGAAGGGTGAGATAATGGTTAAGGGTAAGATAATGGTGGAGGGTGAGATAATGGTGATTTAGGATAATGGTACAGAGTGAGATAATGGTGGAGGGTGAGATAATGGTGAGTTAAAATAATGGTGAAGGGTGAGAAAATGGTGAAGGGTGAGATAATGGTGAAGGGTGAAATAATGGTGAAGGGTGAGATAATGGTGAAGGGTAAGATAATGGTGGAGGGTGAGATAATGGTGGAGGGTGAGATAATGGTAAAGGGTGAGATAATGGTGGAGGTTGAGATAATTGTGGAGGGTGAGATAATGGAGAAGGGAGAGATAATGGTGAGTTAAGATAATTGTGAAGGGTGAGAAAATGGTGAAGGGTGAGATAATGGTGAAGGGTGAGATAATGGGGGAGGGTGAGATAATGGTGAGTTAATATAATGGTGAAGGGTGAGATAATGGTGAAGCTTGAGATAATGGTGGAGGGTGAGATAATGGTGAGTTAAGATAATGGTGAAGAGTGAGATAATGGTGGAGGGTGAGATAATGGTGAAGGGTGAAGTAATGGTGAAGGGTGAGATAATGGTGAAGGGTAAGATAATGGTGGAGGGTGAGATAATGATGGAGGGTGAGATAATGGTGAAGGGTGAGATAATGGTGGAGGGTGAGATAATGGTGGAGGGCGAGATAATGGTGAGTTAAGATAATGCTGATAGGTGAGATAATGGTGGAGGGTGAGATAATGGTGAAGGGTGAGATAATGGTGGAGGGTGAGATAATGGTGAGTTAAGATAATGGTGAAGGGTGAGATAATGGTGAAGTGTGAGATAATGGTGGAGGGTGAGATAATGGTGAGTCAAGATAATAGTGAAGGGTGAGATATTGGTGGAGGGTAAGATAATGGTGAGTTAAGATAATGGTGAAATTAGAGATAATGGTGAAGGGTGAGATAATGGTGGAGGGTGAAATAATGGTGAGTTAAGATAATGGTGAAGGGTGAGATAATGGTGGAGGGTGAGATAATGGTGGGTTAAGATAGTGGTGAAGGGTGAGATAGTGGTGAAGGGTGAGATAATGATGGAGGGTGAAATAATGGTGAAGGGTGAGATAATGGTGAAGGGTAAGATAATGGTTGAGAGTGAGATAATGGTGGAGGGTGACATAATGGTGAAGGGTGAGATAATGGTGGAGGGTGAGATAATGGTGAAGGGTGAGATAATGGTGAATAGTAAGATAATAGTGGAGGGTGAGATAATAGTGAGTTAAGATAATGGTGAAGGGTGAGATAATGGTGGAGGGTGAGATAATGGTGGAGGGTGAGATAAGATAATGGTGGAGGGTGAGATAATGGTGGAGGGTGAGATAATGGTGAGTTAAGATAGTGGTGAAGGGTGTGAAAATGGTGGAGGGTGAGATAATGGTGAGTTAAGATAATGGTGAAGGGTGAGATAATGGTGAAGGGTGAGAAAATGGTGGAGGGTGAGATAATGGTGGAGGGTGAGATAATGGTGAGTTAAGATAATAGTGAAGGGTGTGATAATGGTGATGGGTGAGATAATGGTGGAGGGTGAGATAATGGTGAGAAAAGATTATGGTGGAGGGTGATATAATGGTGAGTTAAGATAATAGTGAAGTGTGAGATAATGTTGAAGGGTGAGATAATGGTGGAGGGTGAGATAATGGTGAGTTAAGATAATAGTGAAGGGTGAGATAATGGTGATGGGTGAGTTAATGGTGGAGAGTGAGATAATGGTGAGTTAAGATAATGGTGAAGGGTGAGATAATGGTGAAAGGTGAGATAATGGTGGAGGGTAAGAAAATGGTGAAGGGTGAGATAATGGTGAAGAGGTGAAATATTGGTGGAGGGTGAGATAATGGTGAGTTAAGGTAATGGTGGGGGGTGAGATAATGGTGAAAGATTTGATAATGGTGGAGGGTGAGATAATGGTGGAGGGTGAGATAATGGTAAAGGGTGAGATAATGGTGGAGGTTGAGATAATTGTGGAGGGTGAGATAATGGAGAAGGGAGAGATAATGGTGAGTTAAGATAATTGTGAAGGGTGAGAAAATGGTGAAGGGTGAGATAATGGTGAAGGGTGAGATAATGGTGGAGGGTGAGATAATGGTGAGTTAATATAATGGTGAAGGGTGAGATAATGGTGAAGCTTGAGATAATGGTGGAGGGTGAGATAATGGTGAGTTAAGATAATGGTGAAGAGTGAGATAATGGTGGAGGGTGAGATAATGGTGAAGGGTGAAGTAATGGTGAAGGGTGAGATAATGGTGAAGGGTAAGATAATGGTGGAGGGTGAGATAATGATGGAGGGTGAGATAATGGTGAAGGGTGAGATAATGGTGGAGGGTGAGATAATGGTGGAGGGCGAGATAATGGTGAGTTAAGATAATGCTGATAGGTGAGATAATGGTGGAGGGTGAGATAATGGTGAAGGGTGAGATAATGGTGGAGGGTGAGATAATGGTGAGTTAAGATAATGGTGAAGGGTGAGATAATGGTGAAGTGTGAGATAATGGTGGAGGGTGAGATAATGGTGAGTCAAGATAATAGTGAAGGGTGAGATATTGGTGGAGGGTAAGATAATGGTGAGTTAAGATAATGGTGAAATTAGAGATAATGGTGAAGGGTGAGATAATGGTGGAGGGTGAAATAATGGTGAGTTAAGATAATGGTGAAGGGTGAGATAATGGTGGAGGGTGAGATAATGGTGGGTTAAGATAGTGGTGAAGGGTGAGATAGTGGTGAAGGGTGAGATAATGATGGAGGGTGAAATAATGGTGAAGGGTGAGATAATGGTGAAGGGTAAGATAATGGTTGAGAGTGAGATAATGGTGGAGGGTGACATAATGGTGAAGGGTGAGATAATGGTGGAGGGTGAGATAATGGTGAAGGGTGAGATAATGGTGAATAGTAAGATAATAGTGGAGGGTGAGATAATAGTGAGTTAAGATAATGGTGAAGGGTGAGATAATGGTGGAGGGTGAGATAATGGTGGAGGGTGAGATAAGATAATGGTGGAGGGTGAGATAATGGTGGAGGGTGAGATAATGGTGAGTTAAGATAGTGGTGAAGGGTGTGAAAATGGTGGAGGGTGAGATAATGGTGAGTTAAGA
The DNA here is from genome assembly GCA_958450375.1 of Homarus gammarus. Lineage (NCBI taxonomy): Eukaryota > Metazoa > Arthropoda > Malacostraca > Decapoda > Nephropidae > Homarus > Homarus gammarus. The sequence goes on along the minus strand of CAUDMG010001376.1, from coordinate 88,078 downwards.
TAATGGTGAAGGGTGAGATAATGGTGAAGGGTGAGAAAATGGTGGAGGGTGAGATAATGGTGGAGGGTGAGATAATGGTGAGTTAAGATAATAGTGAAGGGTGTGATAATGGTGATGGGTGAGATAATGGTGGAGGGTGAGATAATGGTGAGAAAAGATTATGGTGGAGGGTGATATAATGGTGAGTTAAGATAATAGTGAAGTGTGAGATAATGTTGAAGGGTGAGATAATGGTGGAGGGTGAGATAATGGTGAGTTAAGATAATAGTGAAGGGTGAGATAATGGTGATGGGTGAGTTAATGGTGGAGAGTGAGATAATGGTGAGTTAAGATAATGGTGAAGGGTGAGATAATGGTGAAAGGTGAGATAATGGTGGAGGGTAAGAAAATGGTGAAGGGTGAGATAATGGTGAAGAGGTGAAATATTGGTGGAGGGTGAGATAATGGTGAGTTAAGGTAATGGTGGGGGGTGAGATAATGGTGAAAGATTTGATAATGGTGGAGGGTGAGATAATGGTGGAGGGTGAGATAATGGTGAAAGGTGAGATAATGGTGGAGGGTATGAAATTGGTGAAGGGTGAGATAATGGTGAAGGGTGAGATAATGGTGAAGGGTGAGATAATGGTGAAGGTTGAGATAATGGTGAGTTAAGATAATGGTGGAGGGTGAGATAATGGTGAAAGGTGAGATAATGGTGAAGGGTAAGAAAATTGTGAAGGTTGAGATAATGGTGAAAGGTGAGATGTTGGTGGATGGTGAGATAATGGTGAAAGATGAGATAATGGTGGAGGGTAAGAAAATGGAGGAGGGTAAGATAATGGTGGAGAGTGAGATAATGGTGAAGGGTGAGATAATGGTGGAGGGTGAGATAATGGTGAGTTAAGATAATGGTGGAGGGTGAGATAATGGTGAAAGGTGAGATAATGGTGGAGGGTAAGAAAATGGTGAAGGGTGAGATAATGGTGAAGGTTGGGATATTGGTGGAGGGTGAGATAATGGTGGAGGGTGAGATAATGGTGAAAGGTGAGAAAATGGGGGAGGGTGAGATAATGGTGAAAGGTGAGATAATGGTGGCGGGAAAGAAAATGGTTGAGGTGAGATATGTGAAGATAATGGTGAGGGTGAGATAATGGTGGATGTTGAGATATTGGTGAGTTAGATAATGGTGAAGGGTGAGATTATGGTGTATGGTGAGATAATGGTGAAGGGTGAAATAATGGTGAAGGGTTAGATAATGGTGAAGGGTGAGATAATGGTGGAGGGTGAGATAATTGTGGAGGGTGAGATAATGGTGAAGGGTGAGATAATGGTGGAGGGTGAGATAATGGTGGAGGGTGAGATAATGGTGAGTTAAGATAATGGTGAAGGGTGAGATAATGGTGAAAGGTGAGATAATGGTGAAGGGTGAGATAATGGTGGAGGGTGAGATAATGGTGGAGGGTGAGATAATGGTGAAGGGTGAGATAATGGTGGAGGGTGAGATAATGGTGAGTTAAGATAATGGTGAAGGGTGAGATAATGGTGGAGGGTGAGATAATGGTGAGTTAAGATAATGGTGAAGGGTGAGATAATGGTGAAGGGTGAGATAATGGTGGAGGTGAACAAATGGTGACTTAAGATAATGGTGAAGGGTGAGATAATGGTGGAGGGTGAAATAATGGTGAAGGGTGAGATAATGGTGAAGGGTAAGATAATGGTGGAGAGTGAGATAATGGTGAGTTAAGATAATGGTGAAGAGTGAGATAATGGTGGAGGGTGAAATAATGGTGAAGGGTGAGATAATGGTGAAGGGTAAGATAATGGTGGAGGGTGAGATAATGGTGGAGGGTGAGATAATGGAGAAGGGTGAGATAATGGTGGAGGTTGAGATAATTGTGGAGGGTGAGATAATGGTGAGTTAAGATAATGCTGAGGGTGAGATAATGGTGAAGGGTGAGATAATGGTGGAGGGTGAGATAATGGTGAAGGGTGAGATAATGGTGAAGGGTGAGAAAATGGTGAAGGGTGAGATAATGGTGAAGGGTGAGATAATGGGGGAGGGTGAGATAATGGTGAGTTAAGATAATGGTGAAGGGTGAGATAATGGTGAAGGGTGAGATAATGGTGGAGGGTGAGATAATGGAGAGTAAAGATAATGGTGTAGAGTGATATAATGGTGGAGGGTGAGATAATGGTGAGTTAAGATAATGGTGAAGGGTGAGAAAATGGTGAAAGGTGAGATAATGGTGAAGGGTGAAATAATGGTGAAGGGTGAGATAATGGTGAAGGGTAAGGTAATGGTGGAGGGAGAGATATTGATGGAGGGTGAGATAATGGTGAAGGGTGAGATAATGGTGGAGGGTGAGATAATGGTGGAGGGCGAGATAATGATGAGTTAAGATAATGCTGATAGGTGAGATAATGGTGGAAGGTGAGATAATGGTGAAGGGTGAGATAATGGTGGAGGGTGAGATAATGGTGGAGGGTGAGATAATGGTGAAGGGTGAGATAATGGTGGAGGGTGAGATAATTGTGAGTTAAGATAATAGTGAAGGGTGAGATAATGGTGGAGGGTGAGATAATGGTGAGTTAAGATAATGGTGAAGGGTGAGATAATGGTGAAGGGTGAGATAATGGTGGAGGGTGAACAAATGGTGACTTAAGATAATGGTGAAGGGTGAGATAATGGTGGAGGGTGAAATAATGATGAAGGGTGAGATAATGGTGAAGGGCAAAATAATGGTGGAGAGTGAGATAATAGTGAGTTAAGATAATGGTGAAGAGTGAGATAATGCTGGAGGATGAAATAATGATGAAGGGTGAGATAATGGTGAAGGGTAAGATAATGGTGGAGGGTGAGATAATGGTGGAGGGTGAGGTAATGGAGAAGGGTGAGATAATGGTGGAGGTTGAGATAATTGTGGAGGGTGAGATAATGGTGAGTTAAGATAATGCTGATGGGTGAGATAATGGTGAAGGGTGAGATAATGGTGGAGGGTGAGATAATGGTGAAGGGTGAGATAATGGTGAATAGTAAGATAACGGTGGAGGGTGAGATAATGGTGAGTTAAGATAATGGTGAAGGGTGAGATAATGGTGGAGGTGAGATAATGGTGGAGGGTGAGATAAGATAATGGTGAAGGGTGAGATAATGGTGAGTTAAGATAATGGTGAAGGGTGTGAAAATGGTGGAGGGTGAGATAATGGTGAGTTAAGATAATGGTGAAGGGTGAGATAATGGTGAAGGGTGAGAAAATGGTGGAGGGTGAGATAATGGTGGAGGGTGAGATAATGGGGAGTAGAGATTATGGTGGAGGGTGAGATAATGGTGAGTTAAGATAATAGTAAAGGGTAAGATAATGGTGAAGGGTGAGATAATGGTGGAGGGTGAGATAATGGGGAGTAGAGATTATGGTGGAGGGTGAGATAATGGTGAGTTAAGATAATAGTGAAGGGTGAGATAATGGTGAAGGGTGAGATAATGGTGGAGGGTGAGATAATGGTGAGTAAAGATGATGGTGGAGGGTGAGATAATGGTGAAGGGAGAGATAATGGTGAAGGGTGAAAAAATGGTGGAGAGTGAGATAATGGTGGAGGGTGAAATAATGGTGAGTTAAGATAATAGTGAAGGGTGAGATAATGGTGAAGGGTGAGATAATGGTGGAGGGTGAGAAAATGGTGAGTTAAGATAATAGTGAAGGGTGAGATAATGGTGAAGGGTGAGAAAATGGTGGAGGGTGAGATAATGGTGGAGGGTGAAATAATGGGGAGTTAAGATAATAGTGAAGGGTGAGATAATGGTGAAGGGTGAGATACTGGTGGAGGGTGAGATAATGGTGAGTAAAGATTATTAGTGGAGGGTGAGATAATGGTGAGCTAAGATAATAGTGAAGGGTGAGATAATGGTGAAGGGTGAGATAATGATGGTGGGTGAGATGATGGTGAGTTAAGATAATAATGAAGGGTGAGATAATGGTGAAGGGTGAGTTATTGGTGGAGGGTGAGATAATGGTGTGTTAAGATAATGGAGAAGGGTGAGATAATGGTGAAAGGTGAGATAATGGTGAGTTAAGATAATGGTGGAGGGTGAGATAATGGTGAAAGGTGAGATAATGGTGGAGGGGAAGAAAATGGTGAAGGGTGAGATAATGGTGAAGAGGTGAGATATTGGTGGAGGGTGAGATAATGGTGAGTTAAGATAATGGTGGAGGGTGAGATAATGGTGAAAGGTTTGATAATGGTGGAGGATAAGAAATTGGTGAAGGGTGAGATTATGGTGAAGGGTGAGATAATGGTGGAAGGTGAGATAATGGAGAGTTAAGATAATGGTGGAGGGTGAGATAATGGTGAAAGGTGAGATAATGGCGGAGGGTATGAAAATGGTGAAGGGTGAGATAATGGTGAAGGGTGAGATAATGGTGAAGGGTGAGATAATGGTGGAGAGTGAGATAATGGTGAGTTATGATAATGGTGGAGGGTGAGATAATGGTGAAAGGTGAGATAATGGTGGAGGGTTAGAAAATGGTGAAGGTTGAGATAATGGTGAAAGGTGGGATATTGGTGGATGGTGAGAAAATGGTGAAAGGTGAGATAATGGTGGAGGGTAAGAAAATGGTTGAGGGTAAGATAATGGTGAAGTGTGAGATCATGGTGAAGGGTAAGATAATGGTGGAGGGTGAGATAATGATGAGTTAAGATAATGGTGGAGGGTGAGATTATGGTGAAATGTGAGATAATGGTGGAGGGTAAGAAAATGGTGAAGGGTGATATAATGGTGGAGGGTGAGATAATTGTGAGTTAAGATAATGGTGAAGGGTGAGAAAATGGTGAAGGGTGAGATAATGGTGAAGGGTGAAATAATGGTTTAAGGGTGAGATAATGTTGAAGGGTAAGCTATTGGTGGAGGGTGAGATAATGGTGAGTTAAGATAATGGTGAAGGGTGAGATAATGGTGAAGGGTAAGATAATAGTGGAGAGTGAGATAATGGTGAGTTAAGATAATGGAAAAGAGTGAGATAATGGTGGAGGGTGAGATATTGGTGAGTTAAGATAATGGTGAAGGGTGAGAAAATGGTGAAGGGTAAGATAATGGTGAAGGGTGAAATAATGGTGAAGGGTGAGATAATGGTGAAGGGTAAGATAATGGTGGAGGGTGAGATAATGGTGGAGGGTGAGATAATGGTGAAGGGTGAGATAATGGTGGAGGTTGAGAAATTGTGGAGGGTGAGATAATGGTGAGTTAAGATAATGCTGATAGGTGAGATAATGGTGGAGGGTGAGATAATGGTGAAGGGTGAGATAATGGTGGAGGGTGAGATAATGGTGAGTTAAGATAATGGTGAAGGGTGAGATAATGGTGGAAGGTGAGATAATTGTGAGTTAAGATAATGGTGAAGGGTGAGAAAATGGTGAAGGGTGAGATATTGGTGAAGGGTGAAATAATGGTGAAGGGTGAGATAATGTTGAAGGGTAAGATAATGGTGGAGGGTGAGGTAATGGTGAGTCAAGATAATGGTGAAGGGTGAGATAATGGTGAAGGGTAAGATAATAGTGGAGGGTGAGACAATGGTGAGTTAAGATAATGGTGAAGGGTTAGAAAATGGTGATGGGTGAGATAATGGTGAAGGGTGAAATAATGGTGAAGGGTGAGATAATGGTAAAGGGTAAGATAATGGTGGAGGGTGAGATATTGGTGGAGGGTGAGATAATGGTGAAGGGTGAGATAATGGTGGAGGTTGGGATAATTGTGGAGGGTGAGATAATGGTGAGTTAAGATAGTAGTGAAGGGAGAGATAATGATGCAGGGTGAGATAATGGTGATTTAAGATAATGGTGAAGGGTGAGATAATGGTGGAGGGTGAGATAATGGTGAGTTAAGATAATGGTGATGGGTGAGATAATGGTGAAGGGTGAGATAATGGTGGAGGGTGAAATAAATTGTGAAGGGTGAGATAATGGTGAAGGGTAAGATAATGGTGGAGAGTGAGATAATGGTGGAGGGTGAGATAATGGTGAAGGGTGAGATGATGGTGGAGGGCGAGATAATGGTGGAGGGTGAGATAATGGTGAAGGGTAAGATAACGTTGGAGGGTGAGATAATGGTGAGTTAGGATAATGATGAAGTGTGAGATAATGGTGGAGGGTGAGATAATGGTGGTAGGTGAGATAATGGTGGATGGTGAGATAATGGTAAAGGGTGAGATAATGGTGGAGGGTGAGATAATGGTGAGTTAAGATAATAGTGAAGGGTGAGATAATTGTGAAGGGTGAGATAATGGTGGAGGGTGAGATAATGGTGAGATAAGATTATGGTGGAGGTGAGATAATTGTGGGTTAAGATAATAGTGAAGGGTGAGATAATGGTGAAGGGTGAGATAATGGTGGAGGCTGAGATAATGGTGAGTTAAGATAATAGTGAAGGATGAGATAATGGTGAAGGGTGAGATAATGCTGGAGGGAGAGAAAATGGTGAGTTAAGATAATGGTGAAGGGTGAGATAATGGTGAAAGGTGAGATAATGGTGAGTTAAGATAATGGTGGAGGGTGAGATAATGGTGAAAGGTGAGATAATGGTGGAGGGTAAGAAAATGGTGAAGGGTGAGATAATGGTGAAGGGTGAGATAATGTTGAAGGGTAAGCTAATGGTGGAGGGTGAGATAATGGTGAGTTAAGATAATGGTGAAGGGTGAGATAATGGTGAAGGGTAAGATAATAGTGGAGAGTGAGATAATGGTGAGTTAAGATAATGGAAAAGAGTGAGATAATGGTGGAGGGTGAGATAATGGTGAGTGAAGATAATGGTGAAGGGTGAGAAAATGGTGAAGGGTAAGATAATGGTGAAGGGTGAAATAATGGTGAAGGGTGAGATAATGGTGAAGGTTAAGATAATGGTGGAGGGTGAGATAATGGTGGAGGGTGAGATAATGGTGAAGGGTGAGATAATGGTGGAGGTTGAGATAATTGTGGAGGGTGAGATAATGGTGAGTTAAGATAATGCTGATAGGTGAGATAATGGTGGAGGGTGAGATAATGGTGAAGGGTGAGATAATGGTGGAGGGTGAGATAATGGTGGAAGGTGAGATAATTGTGAGTTAAGATAATGGTGAAGGGTGAAATATTGGTGAAGGGTGAGATAATGTTGAAGGGTAAGATAATGGTGGAGGGTGAGGTAATGGTGAGTCAAGATAATGGTGAAGGGTGAGATAATGGTGAAGGGTAAGATAATAGTGGAGGGTGAGACAATGGTGAGTTAAGATAATGGTGAAGGGTGAGAAAATGGTGATGGGTGAGATAATGGTGAAGGGTGAAATAATGGTGAAGGGTGAGATAATGGTAAAGGGTAAGATAATGGTGGAGGGTGAGATATTGGTGGAGGGTGAGATAATGGTGAAGGGTGAGATAATGGTGGAGGTTGGGACAATTGTGGAGGGTGAGATAATGGTGAGTTAAGATAATGCTGATAGGTGAGATAATGGTGGAGGGTGAGATAATGGTGAGTTAAGATAATAGTGAAGGGAGAGATAATGATGCAGGGTGAGATAATGGTGAGTTAAGATAATGTTGAAGGGTGAGATAATGGTGGAGGGTGAGATAATGGTGAGTTAAGATAATGGTGATGGGTGAGATAATGGTGAAGGGTGAGATCATGGTGGAGGGTGAAATAAATTGTGAAGGGTGAGATAATGGTGAAGGGCAAGATAATGGTGGAGAGTGAGATAATGGTGGAGGGTGAGATAATGGTGAAGGGTGAGATAATGGTGGAGGGTGAGATAATGGTGGAGGGTGAGATAATGGTGAAGAATGAGATAATGGTGGAGGGCGAGATAATGGTGAAGGGTGAGATTATGGTGAAGGGTAGGATAACGTTGGAGGGTGAGATAATGGTGAGTTAAGATAATGATGAAGTGTGAGATAATGGTGGAGGGTGAGATAATGGTGGTGGGCGAGATAATGGTGGATGGTGAGATAATGGTAAATGGTGAGATAATGGTGGAGGGTGAGATGATGGTGAGTTAAGATAATAGTGAAGGGTGAGATAATTGTGAAGGGTGTGATAATGGTGGAGGGTGAGATAATGGTGAGATAAGATTATGGTGGAGGTGAGATAATTGTGGGTTAAGATAATAGTGAAGGGTGAGATAATGGTGAAGGGTGAGATAATGGTGGAGGCTGAGATAATGGTGAGTTAAGATAATAGTGAAGGATGAGATAATGGTGAAGGGTGAGATAATGGTGGAGGGAGAGAAAATGGTGAGTTAAGATAATGGTGAAGGGTGAGATAATGGTGAAAGGTGAGATAATGGTGAGTTGAGATAATGGTGGAGGGTGAGATAATGGTGAAAGGTGAGATAATGGTGGAGGGTAAGAAAATGGTGAAGGGTGAGATAATGGTGAAGGGTGAGATAATGGTGGAGGGTGAGATTAGATAATGGTGAGGGGTGAGATAATGGTGAAGGGTGAGATAATGGTGGAGGTAGAAATGTGAGGGTGAGATAATGGTGAAGGGTGAGATATTGGTGGAGGGTGAGATAATGTTGAAGGGTGAGATAATGGTGAAGGGTGAGATAATGGTGAAATGTGAGATAATGGTGAAGGGTTAGATAATGGTGAAGGGTGAGATAATGGTGGAGGGTGAGATAATGGTGAGTTAAGATAATGGTGATAGGTGAGATAATGGTGAGTAGATAATGGTGAGGGTGAGATAATGGTGAAGGGTGAGATAATGGTGAAGGGTGAGATAATGGTGAAGGGTGAGATAATGGTCGAGGGTGAGATAGTGGTGAGTTAAGATAATGGTGGAGGGTGAGATAATGGTGGAGGGTGAGATAATGGTGGAGGGTGAGATAATGGTGAATTAAGATAATGGTGAAGGGTGAAATAATGGTGGAGGGTGAAATAATGGTGGAGAGTGAGAGAATGGTGAAGGGTGAGATAGTGGTGAAGGGTGAGATTATGGTGAAGGGTGAGATAATGGTGAAGGGTGAGATAATGGTGGAGGGTGAGATAATGGTTAGTCAAGATACTGGTGAGGGGTGAGATAATGGTGGAGGGTGAGATAATGGGGAGTTAAGATAATGGTGAAGGGTGAGATAATGGTGAAGGGTGAGATAATGGTGGAGGGTGTGATAATGGTGGAGGGTGAGATAATGGTGGAGGGTGAGATAAATGGTGAGTTATGATAATGGTGTATGGTGAGATATTGGTGAATGGTGAGATATTGGTGAGTTAAGATAATGCTGAAGGGTGAGATAATGGTGAAGGGTGAGATAATGGTGATGGGTGAAATAATGGTGAAGGGTGAAATAATGTTGAAGGGTAAGATAATGGTGGAGGGTGAGGTAATGGTGAGTCAAGATAATGGTGAAGGGTGAGATAATGGTGAAGGGTAAGATAATAGTGGAGGGTGAGACAATGGTGAGTTAAGATAATGGTGAAGGGTGGGAAAATGGTGATGGGTGAGATAATGGTGAAGGGTGAAATAATGGTGAAGGGTGAGATAATGGAAAAGGGTAAGATAATGGTGGAGGGTGAGATATTGGTGGAGGGTGAGATAATGGTGAAGGGTGAGATAATGGTGGAGGATGGGATAATTGTGGAGGGTGAGATAATGGTGAGTTAAGATAATGGTGATAGGTTAGATAATGGTGGAGGGTGAGATAATGGTGAGTTAAGATAATAGTGAAGGGAGAGATAATGATGCAGGGTGAGATAATGGTGAATTAAGATAATGGTGAAGGGTGAGATAATGGTGGAGGGTAAGATAATGGTGAGTAAAGATAATGGTGATGGGTGAGATAATGGTGAAGGGTGAGATAATGGTGGAGGGTGAAATAAATTGTGAAGGGTGAGATAATGGTGAAAGGTAAGAGAATGGTGGAGAGTGAGATAATGGTGGACGGTGAGATAATGGTGAAGGGTGAGATAATGGTGGAGGGTGAGATAATGGTGGAGGGTGAGATAATGGTGAAGGATGAGATAATGGTGAAGGGTGAGATAATGGTGGAGGGCGAGATAATGGTGAAGGGTGAGATAATGGTGAAGGGTAAGATAACGTTGGAGGGTGAGATAATGGTGAGTTAAGATAATGATGAAGTGTGAGATAATGGTGGAGGGTGAGATAATGGTGGTGGGTGAGATAATGGTGGATGGTGAGATAATGGTAAAGGGTGAGATAATGGTGGAGGGTGAGATAATGGTGAGTTAAGATAATAGTGAAGGGTGAGATAATTGTGAAGGGTGAGATAATGGTGGAGGGTGAGATAATGGTGAGATAAGATTATGGTGGAGGTGAGATAATTGTGGGTTAAGATAATAGTGAAGGGTGAGATAATGGTGAAGGGTGAGATAATGGTGGAGGCTGAGATAATGGTGAGTTAAGATAATAGTGAAGGATGAGATAATGGTGAAGGGTGAGATAATGGTGGAGGGAGAGAAAATGGTGAGTTAAGATAATGGTGAAGGGTGAGATAATGGTGAAAGGTGAGATAATAGTGAGTTAAGATAATGGTGGAAGGTGAGATAATGGTGAAAGGTGAGACAATGGTGGAAGGTAAGAAAATGTTGAAGGGTGAGATAATGGTGAAAGGTGAAATAATGGTGAATGGTTAGATAATGGTAAGGGGTGAGATAATGGTGGAGGGTGAGATAGTGGTGAGTTAAGATAATGGTGGAGGATGAGATAATGGTGAATTAAGATAATGGTGAAGGGTGAAATAATGGTGGAGGGTGAGATAATTGTGGAGGCTGAGATTATGGTGAGTTAAGATAATATTGAAGGGTTAGATAATGGTGAAGGGTGAGATAATGGTGGAGGGTGACAAATGGTGAGTTAAGATAAAGGTGAAGGGTGAGATAATGGTGAAAGGTGAGATAATGGTGAGATAAGATAATGGTGGAGGGTGAGAAATGGTGAATGGTGAGAAAATGGTGGAGGGTAAGAAAATGGTGAAGGGTGAGATAATGGTGAAGGGTGAGATAATGGTGTAGGGTGAGATAATGGTGTAGGGTGAGATAATGGTGGAGGGTGAGATAATGGGGAGTTAAGATAATGGTGAAGGGTGAGATAATGGTGATGGGTGAGATAATGGTGGAGGGTGAGATAATGGTGAAAGGTGAGATAATGGTGGAGGGTGAGAAAATAGTGAAGGGTGAGATAATGGTGAAGGGTGAGATAATGGTGGAGGGTGAGATAATGGTGGAGGGTGAGATAATGGTGAGTTAAGATAATGGTGAAGGGTGAGATAATGGTGAAGGGTGAGATAATGGTGGAGGGTGAGATAATGGTGAAAGGTGAGATAATGGTGAAGGGTGAGATAATGGTAAAGGGTGAGATAATGGTGAATGGTGATATAATGGTGAGGGTGAGATATGGTGAGGGTGAGATAATGGTGAGGGTGAGATTATGGTGAAGGGTGAGATAATGGTGGAGGGTGAGATAATGGATAGCTAAGATAATGGTGAAGGGTGAGATAATGGTGGAGGGTGAGATAATGGGGAGTTAAGATAATGGTGAAGGGTGAGATAATGGTGATGGGTGAGATAATGGTGGAGGGTGAGATAATGGTGAAGGTGAGATAATGGTGGAGGGTGAGATAATGGTGAAGGGTGAGATAATGGTGAAGGGTGAGATAATGGTGAGGGTGAGATAATGGTGAAGGGTGAGATAATGGTGAGGTGAGATAATGGTGTAGGGTGAGATAATGGTGTTTGGTGAGATAATGGTGTAGGGTGAGATAATGGTGAAAGGTGAGATAATGGTGAAGGGTGAGATAATGGTGAAGGGTGAGATAATGGTGGAGGGTGAGATAATGGTGAGTTAAGATAATGGTGGAGGGTGAGATAATGGTGGAGGGTGAGATAATGGTGAGTTAAGATAATGGTGAAGGGTGAAATAATGGTGGAGGGTGAAATAATGAGGGGGAGTGAGAGAATGGTGAAGGGTGAGATAGTGGTGAAGGGTGAGATTATGGTGAAGGGTGAGATAATGGTGAAGGGTGAGATAATGGTGGAGGGTGAGATAATGGTTAGTTAAGATAATGGTGAAGGGTGAGATAATGGTGAAGGGTGAGATTATGGTGAAGGTTGAGATAATGGTGAAGGGTGAGATAATGGTGGAGGGTGAGATAATGGTGAGTTAAGATAATGGTGAAGGGTGAGATAATGGTGGAGGGTGAGATAATGGTGAGGTGAGATAATGGTGAAGGGTGAGATAATGGTGAAGGGTGAGATAATGGTGAGGGTGAGATAATGGTGAGGTGAGATAATGGTGAAGGGTGAGATAATGGTGGAGGGTGAGATAATGGTGAGGGTGAGATAATGGTGGAGGGTGAGATAATGGTGAGATGGTGAGATAATGGTGAGGTGAGATATGGTGAGTAGATAATGGTGAAGGGTGAGATAATGGTGATGGGTGAGATAATGGTGGAGGGTGAGATAATGGTGAGTTAAGATTATGGTGAAGGGTGAGATAATGGTGGAGGGTGAGATAATGGTGAGTTAAGATAATGGTGAAGGGTGAGATAATGGTGATGGGTGAGATAATGGTGAGGGTGAGATAATGGTGAGGTGAGATAATGGTGAAGGGTGAGATAATGGTGAAGGGTGAGACAATGGTGAGGGTGTGATAATGGTGGAGGGTGAGATAATGGTGGGTTAAGATAATGGTGAAGGGTGAGATAATGGTAATGGTGAAGGGTGAGATAATGGTGAAGGGTGAGATAATGGTGAAGGGTGAGATAATGGTGGAGGGTGAGATAATGGTGAGTTAAGATAATGGTGAAGGGTGAGATAATGGTGGAGGGTGAGATAATGGTGAGTTAAGATAATGGTGAAGGGTGAGATAATGGTGAAGGGTGAGATAATGGTGAAGGGTGAGATAATGGTGAAGGGTGAGATAATGGTGAAGGGTGAGATAATGGTGAGGGTGAGATAATGGTGAGTTGAGATAATGGTGGAGGGTGAGATAATGGTGAGTTAAGATAATGTGGGTGAGTAATGGTGAGCTGAGATAATGGTGAAGGGTGAGATAATGGTGGAGGGTGAGATAATGGTGAGTTAAGATAATGGTGAAGGGTGAGATAATGGTGAAGGGTGAGATAATGGTGGAGGGTGAGATAATGGTGAGGTAAGATAATGGTGAAGGGTGAGATAATGGTGGAGGGTGAGATAATGGTGAGTTAAGATAATGGTGAAGGGTGAGATAATGGTGAAGGGTGAGATAATGGTGGAGGGTGAGATAATGGTGAGTAAGATAATGGTGAGGTGAGAAAATGGGGAGGTTAGATAATGGTGGAGGGTGAGATAATGGTGAAGGGTGAGATAATGGTGGAGGGTGAGATAATGGTGAGTTAAGATAATGGTGAAGGGTGAGATAATGGTGAAGGGTGAGATAATGGTGGAGGGTGAGATAATGGTGAGTTAAGATAATGGTGAAGGGTGAGATAATGGTGAGAGGTGAGATAATGGTGAGTTAAGATAATGGTGGAGGGTGAGATAATGGTGAAAGGTGAGATAATGGTGGAGGGTAAGATAATGGTGAAGGGTGAGATAATGGTGAAGGGTGAGATAATGGTGGAGGGTGAGATAATGGTGAGTTAGATAATGGTGAGGGTGAGATAATGGTGAAGGGTGAGATAATGGTGGAGGTAAGAAATGGTGAAGTGTGAGATAATGGTGGAGGGTGAGATAATGGTGAATGTTGAGATAATGGTGAAAGGTGAGATAATGGTGGAGGGTAAGAAAATGGTGAAGGGTGAGATAATGGTGAAGTGTGAGATAATGGTGAGTTAAGATAATGGTGGAGGGTGAGATAATGGTGAAGGGTGAGATAATGGTGGAGGGTAAGATAATGGTGACGGGTGAGATAATGGTGAAGGGTGAGATAATGGTGGAGGGTGAGATAATGGTGAGTTAAGATAATGGTGGAGGGTGAGATAATGGTGAAAGGTGAGATAATGGTGAAGGGTGAGATAATGGTGGAGGGTGAGATTATGGTGAAGGGTGAGATAATGGTGAAGGGTGAGATAATGGTGAAAGGTGAGATAATTATGAAGGGTTAGATAATGGTAAAGGGTGAGATAATGGTGGAGGTGAGATAAGTGGGTGAGATAATGGTGGAGGATGAGATAATGGTGAATTAAGATAATGGTGAAGGGTGAAATAATGGTGGAGGGTGAGATAATGGTTAGTTAAGATAATGGTGAAGCGTGAGATAATGGTGGAGGGTGAGATAATGGTGAGTTAAGATAATGGTGAAGGTGAGATAATGGTGAAGAGTGAGATAATGGTGGAGGGTGAGATAATGGTGAGGTAAGATAATGGTGGAGGGTGAGATAATGGTGAGTTAAGATAATGGTGAGGTGAGATAATGGTGAAGGTGAGATAATGGTGAGTTAAGATAATGGTGAAGGGTGAGATAATGGTGAAGGGTGAGATAATGGTGAAAGGTGAGATAATAGTGAGGTGAGATAATGGTGAGGTGAGATAATGGTGTAGGGTGAGATAATGGTGAAGGGTGAGATAATGGTGGAGGGTGAGATAATGGTGAATGTGAAGGGTGAGATAATGGTGAAGGGTGAGATAATGGTGGAGGGTGAGATAATGGTGAAGGGTGAGATAATGGTGAAGGGTGAGATAATGGTGAGTTAAGATAATGGTGGAGGGTGAGATAATGGTGAAAGGTGAGATAATGGTGGAGGGTAAGAAAATGGTGAAGGGTGAGATAATGGTGAAGGGTGAGATAATGGTGGAGGGTGAGATAATGGTGAGTTAAGATAATGGTGGAGGGTGAGATAATGGTGAAAGGTGAGATAATGGTGAAGGGTGAGATAATGGTGGAGTGTGATATGGTGAGGTGAGATAATGGTGAGTTAAGATAATGGTGAAGGGTGAGATAATGGTGAAGGGTGAGATAATGGTGAGGGTGAGATAATGGTGAGTTAGATAATGGTGAAGGGTGAGAGAATGGTGGAGGGTGAGATCTGGGTGAGTTAAGATAATGGTGGAGGATGAGATAATGGTGAATTAAGATAATGGTGAAGGGTGAGATAATGGTGGAGGGTGAGATAATGGTGAGTTAAGATAATGGTGAAGGGTGAGATAATGGTGGAGGGTGAGATAATGGTGAGGGTGAGATAATGGTGAAGGGTGAGATAATGGTGAAGGGTGAGATAATGGTGGAGGGTGAGATAATGGTGGAGGGTGAGATAATGGTGGAGGGTGAGATAATGGTGAGTTAAGATAATAGTGTAGGGTGAGATAATGGTGAATGGTGAGATAATGGTGAGGGTGAGATAATGTGGAGGGTGAGATAATGGTGAGTTAAGATAATGGTGAAGGGTGAGATAATGGTGAAGGGTGAGATAATGGTGGAGGGTGAGATAATGGTGAGTGAGATAATGGTGAAGGGTGAGATAATGGTGGAGGGTGAGATAATGGTGAGTTAAGATAATGGTGAAGGGTGAGATAATGGTGAAGGGTGAGATAATGGTGGAGGGTGAGATAATGGTGAGTTAAGATAATGTGAAGGGTGAGATAATGGTGAAGGGTGAGATAATGGTGGAGGGTGAGATAATGGTGAGATAAGATTATGGTGGAGGGTGAGATAACTGTGCATTAAGATAATAGTGAAGGGTGAGATAATGGTGAAAGGTGAGATAATGGTGGAAGGTAAGAAATGGTGAAGGGTGAGATAATGGTGAAGGGTTAGATAATGGTAGAGGGTGAGATGATGGTGAGTTAAGATAATGGTTGAGGGTGAGATAATGGTGAACGGTGAGATAATGGTGGAGGGTGAGATAATGGTGAAGGGTGAGATAATGGTGGAGGGTGAGATAATGGTGAGTTAAGATAATGGTGAAGGGTGAGATAATGGTGAAGGGTGAGATAATGGTAGAGGGTGAGATAATGGTGAGTTAAGATAATGGTGAAGGGTGAGATAATGGTGAAGGGTGAGATAATGGTGGAGGGTGAGATAATGGTGGAGGGTGAGATAATGGTGGAGGGTAAGATAATGGTGAAGGGTGAGATAATGGGGGAGGGTGAGATAATGGTGAGTTAAGATAATGGTGAAGGGTGAGAAAATGGTGAAGGGTGGGATAATGGTGAAGGGTGAAATAATGGTGAAGGGTGAGATAATGGTGAAGGGTCAGATAATGGTGGAGGGTGAGATAATGGTGGAGAGTGAGATAATGGTGGAGGATGAGATAATGGTGAGTTAAGATAAAGATGATGGGTGAGGTAATGGTGGAGTGTGAGACAATGGTGAAGGGTGAGATAATGGTGGAGGGTGAGATAATGGTGAGTTAAGATAATGGTGAAGGGTGAGATAATGGTGAAGGGTGAGATAATGGTGGAGGGTGAGATAATGGTGAGTTAAGATAATGGTGAAGGGTGAGATAATGGTGGAGGGTGAGATAATGGTGAGTTTAGATAATGGTGAAGGGTGAGATAATGGTGAAGGGTGAGATAATGGTGGAGGGTGAGATAATGGTGAGTTAAGATAATGGAGGAGGGTGAGATAATGGTGGAGGGTGAGATAATGGGAGAGGGTGAGATAATGGTGAATAAGATAATGGTGAAGAGTGAGATAATGGTGAAGGGTGATATAATGGGGGAGGGTGAAATAATGGTGAGTTAAGATAATGGTGAAGGGTGAGATAATGGTGGAGGGTGAGAAAATGGTGAGTTAAGATAATGGTGAAGGGTGAGATAATGGTGAAAGGTGAGATAATGGTGAGCTAAGATAATGGTGGAGGGTGAGATAATGGTGAAGGTGAAATAATGGTGGAGGGTAAGAGAATGGTGACGGGTGAGATAATGGTGAAGGGTGAGATAATGGTGGAGGGTGAGATAATGGTGAGTTAAGATAATTGTGGAGGTGAGATAATGGTGAAGAGTGAGATAATGGTGGAGGGTGAGATAATGGTGAAGCGTGAGATACTGGTGGAGGGTGAGATAATGGTGAGTTAAGATAATGGTGGAGGGTGAGATAATGGTCAAAGGTGAGATAATGTTGGAGGGAGAGATAATGGTGAGTTATGATAATGGTGGAGGGTGAGATAATGGTGAAAGGTGAGATAATGGTTGAGGGTACGAAAATGGTGAAGGGTGAGATAATGGTTGAAGGGTGAGATATTGGTGGAGGGTGAGATACTGGTGAAGGGTGAGATAATGGTGAAGGGTGAGATAATGGTGAAAGGTGAGATAATGGTGAAGGGTTTGATAATGGTAAAGGGTGAGATAATGGTGGAGGGTGAGATAGTGGTGAGTTAAGATAATGGTGGAGGGTGAGATAATGGTGAATTAAGAAAATGGTGAAGGGTGAAATAATGGTGGAGGGTGAGATAATGGTTAGTTAAGATAATGGTGAAGGGTGAGATAATGGTGGAGGGTGAGATATTGGTGAGTTAAGATAATGGTGAAGGGTGAGATAATGGTGAAGGGTGAGATAATGGTGGAGGGTGTGATAATGGTGGAGGGTGAGATAATGGTGGAGGGTGAGATAATGGTGAGTTAAAATAATGGTATAGGGTGAGATAATGGTGAATGGTGAGATAATGGTGAAAGGTGAGATAATGGTGAGATAAGATAATGGTGGAGGGTGAGATAATGGTGAAAGGTGAGATAATGGTGGAGGGTAAGAAAATGGTGAGTTAAGATAATGGTGAAGGGTGAGATAATGGTGAAAGGTGAGATAATGGTGAGATAAGACAATGGTGGTGGGTGAGATAATGGTGAAAGGTGAGATAATGGTGGAGGGTAAGAAAATGGTGAAGGGTGAGATAATGGTGAAGGGTGAGATAATGGTGTAGGGTGAGATAATGGTGAGTTAAGATAATGGTGGTGGGTGAGATAATGGTGAAAGGTGAGATAATGGTGGAAGGTAAGAAAATGTTGAAGGGTGAGATAATGGTTGAAGGGGGAGATATTGGTGGAGGGTGAGATAATGGTGAGTTAAGATAATGGTTTAGGGTGAGATAATGGTGAAGAGTGAGATAATGGTGGAGGGTGAGATAATGGTGAAGGGTGAGATACTGGTGGAGGGTGAGATAATGGTGAGTTAAGATAATGGTGGAGGGTGAGATAATGGTGAAAGGTGAGATAATGTTGGAGGGAGAGATAATGGTGAGTTATGATAATGCTGGAGGGTGAGATAATGGTGAAAGGTGAGATAATGGTTGAGGGTACGAAAATGGTGAAGGGTGAGATAATGGTGAAGGGTGAGATAATGGTGGAGGGTGAGATAATGGTGAAGGGTGAGATAATGGTGAGTTAAGATAATGGTGAAGGGTGAGATAATGGTGGAGGGTGAGATAATGGTGAAGGGTGAGAGACTGGTGGAGGGTGAGATAATGGTGAGTTAAGATAATGGTGGAGGGTGAGATAATGGTGAAAGGTGAGATAATGGTGGAAGGTAAGAAAATGTTGAAGGGTGAGATAATGGTTGAAGGGTGAGATATTGGTGGAGGGTGAGATAATGGTGAGTTAAGATAATGGTTTAGGGTGAGATAATGGTGAAGAGTGAGATAATGGTGGAGGGTGAGATAATGGTGAAGGGTGAGATACTGGTGGAGGGTGAGATAATGGTGAGTTAAGATAATGGTGGAGGGTGAGATAATGGTGAAAGGTGAGATAATGTTGGAGGGAGAGATAATGGTGAGTTATGATATTGGTGGAGGGTGAGATAATGGTGAAAGGTGAGATAATGGTGGAGGGTACGAAAATGGTGAAGGGTGAGATAATGGTGAAGGGTGAGATAATGGTGGAGGGTGAGATAATGGTGAAGGGTGAGATAATGGTGAGTTAAGGTAATGGTGAAGGGTGAGATAATGGTGGAGGGTGAGATAATGGTGAAGGGTGAGATAATGGTGAAAGGTGAGATAATGGTGAAGGGTGAGATAATGGTAAAGGGTGAGATAATGGTCGAGGGTGAGATAGTGGTGAGTTAAGATAATGGTGGAGGGTGAGATAATGGTGGAGGGTGAGATAATGGTGAATTAAGATAATGGTGAAGGGTGAAATAATGGTGGAGGGTGAAATAATGGTGGAGAGTGAGAGAATGGTGAAGGGTGAGATAGTGGTGAAGGGTGAGATTATGGTGAAGGGTGAGATAATGGTGAAGGGTGAGATAATGGTGGAGGGTGAGATAATGGTTAGTTAAGATAATGGTGAAGGGTGAGATAATGGTGGAGGGTGAGATAATGGGGAGTTAAGATAATGGTGAAGGGTGAGATAATGGTGAAGGGTGAGATAATGGTGGAGGGTGTGATAATGGTGGAGGGTGAGATAATGGTGGAGGGTGAGATAATGGTGAGTTAAGATAATGGTGTAGGGTGAGATAATGGTGAATGGTGAGATATTGGTGAGTTAAGATAATGCTGAAGGGTGAGATAATGGTGAAGGGTGAGATAATGGTGGAGGGTGAGATAATGGTGAGTAAGATAATGGTGAAGGGTGAGATAATGGTGGAGGGTGAGATAATGGTGAGTTAAGATAATGCTGAAGGGTGAGATAATGGTGAAGGGTGAGATAATGGTACAGGGTGAGATAATGGTGAGTTAAGATAATGCTGAAGGGTGAGATAATGGCGAAGGGTGAGATAATGGTGGAGGGTGAGATAATGGTGGAGGGTGAGATAATGGTGGAGGGGAAGATAATGGTGAAGGGTGAGATAATGGGGGAGGGTGAGATAATTTTGAGTTAAGATAATGGTGAAGGTTGAGATAATGGTGAAGGGTGAGATAATGGTGGAGGATGAGATAATGGTGAGTTAAGATAATGGTGAAGAGTGAGATAATGGTGGAGGGTGAGATAATGGTGAGTTAAGATAATGGTGAAGGGTGAGAAAATGGTGAAGGGTGGGATAATGGTGAAGGGTGAAATAATGGTGAAGGGTGAGATAATGGTGAAGGGTCAGATAATGGTGGAGGGTGAGATAATGGTGGAGGGTGAGATAATGGTGGAGGATGAGATAATGGTGAGTTAAGATAAAGATGATGGGTGAGGTAATGGTGGAGAGTGAGATAATGGTGAAGGGTGAGATAATAGTGGAGGGTGAGATAATGGTGAGTTTAGATAATGGTGAAGGGTGAGATAATGGTGAAGGGTGAGATAATGGTGGAGGGTGAGGTAATGGTGAGTTAAGATAATGGTGAAGGGTGAGATAATGGTGGAGGGTGAGATAATGGTGGAGGGTGAGATAATGGTGAGTTAAGATAATGGAGGAGGGTGAGATAATGGTTGAGGGTGAGATAATGGTGAGTTAAGATAATGTTGAAGGGTGAGATAATGGTGGAGGGTGATATAATGGGGGAGGGTGAAATAATGGTGAGTTAAGATAATGGTGAAGGGTGAGATAATGGTGAAGGGTGAGATAATGGTGAGTTAAGATAATGGTGAAAGTTGAGAGAATGGTGAAGGGTGAGATAATGGTGAAGTGTGAGATAATGTGGGAGGGTTAGATAATGGTGAGTTAAGATAGTGAAGGGTGAGATAATGGTGGAGGGTGAGATAATGGTGAAGGGTGAGATAATGGTGAAGGGTGAGATAATGGTGGAGGGTGAGATAATGGTGAGTTAAGATAATGGTGAAGAGTGAGATAATGGTGGAGGATGAGATAATGGTGAATTAAGATAATGGTGGTGGGTGAGAAAATGGTGGAGGGTGAGATAATGGTGGAGGGTGAAATAATGGTGAGTTAAGATAGTGAAGGGTGAGATAATGGTGGAGGGTGAGATAATGGTGGGTTAAGATAATGGTGAAGGGTGAGATAATGGTGAAGGGTGAGATAATGGTGGAGGGTGAAATAATGGTGAAAGGTGAGATAATGGTGAAGGGTAAGATAATTGTGGAAAGTGAGATAATGTTGGAGGGTGAGATAATGGTGAATGGTGAGATAATGGTGGAGGGGTGGTGATAATGGTGAGTTAGGATAATGCTGATGGGTGAGATAATGGTGAAGGGTGAGATAATGGTGAAGGGTGAGATAATGGTGGAGGATGAGATAATGGTGAGTTAAGATAATGGTGAAGAGTGAGATAATGGTGGAGGGTGAGATAATGATGAGTTAAGATAATGGTGAAGGGTGAGAAAATGGTGAAGGGTGGGATAATGGTGAAGGGTGAAATAATGGTGAAGGGTGAGATAATGGTGAAGGGTCAGATAATGGTGGAGGGTGAGATAATGGTGGAGGGTGAGATAATGGTGGAGGATGAGATAATGGTGAGTTAAGATAAAGATGATGGGTGAGGTAATGGTGGAGAGTGAGATAATGGTGAAGGGTGAGATAATAGTGGAGGGTGAGATAATGGTGAGTTAAGATAATGGTGAAGGGTGAGATAATGGTGAAGGGTGAGATAATGGTGGAGGGTGAGGTAATGGTGAGTTAAGATAATGGTGAAGGGTGAGATAATGGTGGAGGGTGAGATAATGGTGGAGGGTGAGATAATGGTGAGTTTAGATAATGGCGAAGAGTGAGATAATGGTGAAGGGTGATATAATGGGGGAGGGTGAAATAATGGTGAGTTAAGATAATGGTGAAGGGTGAGATAATGGTGAGTTAAGATAATGTTGAAGGGTGAGATAATGGTGGAGGGTGAGATAATGGGAAAGGGTGAGATAATGGTGAGTTAAGATAATGGTTAAGAGTGAGATAATGGTGAAGGGTGATATAATGGGGGAGGGTGAAATAATGGTGAGTTAAGATAATGGTGAAGGGTGAGATAATGGTGGAGGATGAGATAATGGTGAATTAAGATAATGGTGGTGGGTGAGAAAATGGTGGAGGGTGAGATAATGGTGGAGGGTGAAATAATGGTGAGTTAAGATAGTGAAGGGTGAGATAATGGTGGAGGGTGAGATAATGGTCGGTTAAGATAATGGTGAAGGGTGAGATAATGGTGAAGGGTGAGATAATGGTGGAGGGTGAAATAATGGTGAAAGGTGAGATAATGGTGAAGGGTAAGATAATTGTGGAAAGTGAGATAATGGTGGAGGGTGAGATAATGGTGAATGGTGAGATAATGGTGGAGGGGTGAGATAATGGTGAGTTAAGATAATGCTGATGGGTGAGATAATGGTGAAGGGTGAGATAATGGTGGAGGGTGAGATAATGGTGAAGGGTGAGATAATGATGAATAGTAAGATAACGGTGGAGGGTGAGATAATGGTGAGTTAAGATAATGGTGAAGGGTGAGATAATGGTGGAGGGTGAGATAATTGTGGAGAGTGAGATAATGGTGAGTTAAGTTAATGGTGAAGGGTGAGGTAATGGTGGAGGGTGAAACAAATTGTGAAGGGTGAGATAATGGTGAAGGGTAAGATAATGGTGAAGGGTAAGATAATGGTGGAGAGTGAAATAATGGTGTGTTAAGATAGAAAAGGGTGAGATAATGGTGGAGGGTGAGATAATGGTGGGTTAAGATAATGGTGAAGGGTGAGATAATGGTGAAGGGTGAGATAATTGTGGAGGGTGAAATAATGGTGAAGGGTGAGATAATGGTGAAGGGTAAGATAATGGTGGAGAGTGAGATAATGGTGGAGGGTGAGATAATGGTGGAGGGTGAGATAATGGTGAGTCAAGATAATGCTGATGGGTGAGATATTGGTGAAGGGTGAGATAATGGTTGAGGGTGAGATAATGGTGAAAGGTGAGATAATGATGAATAGTAAGATAACGGTGAAGGGTGAGATAATGGTGAGTTAAGATAATGGTGAAGGGTGAGATAATGGTGGAGGGTGAGATAATGGTGGAGGGTGAGATAAGATATTGGTGAAGGGTGAGATAATGGTGGAGGGTGAGATAATGGTGAGTTAAGATAATGGTGAAGGGTGTGAAAATGGTGGAAGGTGAGATAATGGTGAGTTAAGATAATGGTGAAGGGTGAGATAATGGTGAAGGGTGAGAAAATGGTGGAGGGTGAGATAATGGTGGAGGGTGAGATAATGGTGAGTTAAGATAATAGTGAAGGGTGAGATAATGGTGAAGGGTGAGATAATGGTGGAGGGTGAGATAATGGTGAGTAAAGATTATGGTGGAGGGTGAGATAATGGTGAGATAAGATAATGGTGAAGGGTGAGATAATGGTGAAGGGTGAAATAATGGTGAAGGGTGAGATAATGGTGAAGGGTAAGAAAATGGTGGAGGGTGAGATAATGGTGAGTTAAGATAATGGTGAAGGGTGAGATGATGGTGAAGGGTAAGATAATCGTGGAGGGTGAGATAATGGTGAGTTAAGATAATGGTAAAGAGTGAGATAATGGTGGAGGGTGAGATAATGGTGAGTTAAGATAATGGTGAAGGGTGAGAAAATGGTGAAGGGTGAGATAATGGTGAAGGGTGAAATAATGGTGAAGGGTGAGATAATGGTAAAGGGTAAGATAATGGTGGAGGGTGAGATAATGGTGGAGGGTGAGATAATGGTGAAGGGTGAGATAATGGTGGAGGTTGAGATAATTGTGGAGGGTGAGATAATAGTGAGTTAAGATAATGCTGATAGGTGAGATATTGGTGGAGGGTGAGATAATGGTGAAGGGTGAGATAATGGTGGAGGGTGAGATAATGGTGAGTTAAGATAATGGTGAAGGGTGAGATAATGGTGAAGGGTGAGATAATGGTGGAGGGTGAGAGTTTTGGTGAGATAAGATAATAGTGAAGGGAGAGATAATGGTGGAGGGTGAGATATTGGTGGTTAAGATAATGGTGAAGGGTGAGATAATGGTGAAGGGTGAGATAATGGTGGAGGGTAAGATAATGGTGAGTTAAGTTAATGGTGAAGGGTGAGGTAATGGTGGAGGGTGAGATAATGGTGAGTTAAGATAATGGTGAAGGGTGAGATAATGGTGAAGGGTGAGATAATGGTGGAGGGTGAAATAAATTGTGAAGGGTGAAATAATGATGAAGGGTAAGATAATGGTGGAGAGTGAGATAATGGTGGAGGGTGAGATAATGGTGAAGGGTGAGATAATGGTGAAAGGTGAGATAATGGTGAAGGGTGAGATCATGGTGAGTTAAGATAATAGTGAAGGGAGAAATAATGGTGGATGGTGAGATAATGGTGATTTAAGATAATGGTGAAGGGTGAGATAATGGTGAAGGGTGAGATAATGGTGGAGAGTGAGATAATGGTGAGTTAAGTTAATGGTGAAGGGTGAGGTAATGGTGGAGGGTGAAATAAATTGTGAAGGGTGAGATAATGGTGAAGGGTAAGATAATGGTGAAGGGTAAGATAATGGTGAAGGGTGAGATAATTTTGAAGGGTGAAATAAATTGTGAAGGGTGAGATAATGGTGAAGGGTAAGATAATGGTGAAGGGTAAGATAATGGTGAAGGGTGAGATAATTTTGAAGGGTGAGTTAATGGTGATGGGTGAGATAATGGTGGAGGGTGAGATAATGGTGAAGGGTGAGATAATGGTGAAGGGCAAGATAACGGTGGAGGGTGAGATAATGGTGAGTTAAGATAATAGTGAAGGAGAGATAATGGTGGAGGGTGATATAATGGTGGAGGTTGAGATAATTGTGGAGGGTGAGATAATGGTGAGTTAAGATAATGCTGATAGGTGAGATATTGGTGGAGGGTTAGATAATGGTGAAGGGTGAGATAATGGTGGAGGGTGAGATAATGGTGAGTTAAGATAATGGTGAAGGGTGAGATAATGGTGAAGGGTGAGATAATGGTGGAGGGTGAGATCATGGTGGAGGATGAGATAATGGTGAGTTAAGATAAAGATGATGGGTGAGGTAATGGTGGAGTGTGAGATAATGGTGAAGGGTGAGATAATTGTGGAGGGTGAGATAATGGTGAGTTTAGATAATGGTGAAGGGTGAGATAATGGTGAAGGGTGAGATAATGGTGGAGGGTGAGGTAATGGTGAGTTAAGATAATGGTGAAGGGTGAGATAATGGTGGAGGGTGAGATAATGGTGGAGGGTGAGATAATGGTGAAGGGTGAGATAATGGTGGAGGGTGAGATAATGGTGGAGGGTGAGATAATGGTGAGGTGAGATAATGGTGAGGTGAGATAATGGTGATGGGTGAGTTAATGGTGGAGTGTGAGATAATGGTGAAGGGTGAGATAATGGTGGAGGGTGAGATAATGGTGAGTTTAGATAATGGTGAAGGGTGAGATAATGGTGAAGGGTGAGATAATGGTGGAGGGTGAGATAATGGTGAGTTAAGATAATGGTGAAGGGTGAGATAATGGTGGAGGGTGAGATAATGGTGGAGGGTGAGATAATGGTGAGTTAAGATAATGGTGAGGGTGAGATAATGGTAGAGGGTGAGATAATGGTGAGTTAAGATAATGGTGAAGGGTGAGATAATGGTGGAGGGTGAGATAATGGTGGAGGGTGAGATAATGGTGAGTTAAGATAATGGTGAAGGGTGAGATAATGGTGAAGGGTGAGATAATGGTGAGTTAAGATAATGGTGAAGGTTGAGAGAATGGTGAAGGGTGAGATAATGGTGAAGGGTGAGATAATGTGCGAGGGTTACATAATGGTGAGTTAAGATAATGGTGAAGGGTGAGATAATGGTGAAGGGTGAGATAATGGTGAAGGGTGAGATAATGGTGAGTTAAGATAATGGTGAAGGTTGAGATAATGGTGGAGGATGAGATAATGGTGAGTTAAGATAATGGTGGAGGGTGAGATAATGGTGGAGGGTGAGATAATGGTGGAGGGTGAAATAATGGTGAGTTAAGATAGTGAAGGGTGAGATAATGGTGGAGGGTGAGATAATGGTGGGTAAGATAATGGTGAAGGGTGAGATAATGGTGAAGGGTGAGATAATGGTGGAGGGTGAGATAATGGTGAAAGGTGAGATAATGGTGAAGGGTGAGATAATGGTGAAGTGAGATAATGTTGGAGGGTGAGATAATGGTGAATGGTGAGATAATGGTGGAGGGTGAGATAATGGTGAGTTAAGATAATGTGATGGGTGAGATAATGGTGAAGGGTGAGATAATGGTGAAGGGTGAGATAATGGTGGAGGGTGAGATAATGGTGAGTTAAGATAATGGTGAAGAGTGAGATAATGGTGGAGGGTGAGATAATGGTGAGTTAAGATAATGGTGAAGGGTGAGAAAATGGTGAAGGGTGAGATAATGGTGAAGGGTGAAATAATGGTGAAGGGTGAGATAATGGTGAAGGGTAAGATAATGGTGGAGGGTGAGATAATGGTGGAGGGTGAGATAATGGTGGAGGATGAGATAATGGTGAGTTAAGATAAAGTTGATGGGTGAGATAATGGTGGAGAGTGAGATAATGGTGAAGGGTGAGATAATGGTGGAGGGTGAGATAATGGTGAGTTAAGATAATGGTGAAGGGTGAGATAATGGTGAAGGGTGAGATAATGGTGGAGGGTGAGATAATGGTGAGTTAAGATAATGGTGAAGGGTGAGATAATGGTGGAGGGTGAGATAATGGTGGAGGGTGAGATAATGGTGAGTTAAGATAATGGTGAAGGTGAGATAATGGTGAAGGGTGAGATAATGGTGGAGGGTGAGATAATGGTGAGTTAAGATAATGGTGAAGGGTGAGATAATGGTGAAGGGTGAGATAATGGTGAGTTAGATAATGTTGAAGGGTGAGATAATGGTGGAGGGTGAGATAATGGGAAGGGTGAGATAATGGTGAGTTAAGATAATGGTGAAGAGTGAGATAATGGTGAAGGGTGAGATAATGGTGGAGGGTGAGATAATGGTGAGTTAAGATAATGGTGAAGGGTGAGATAATGGTGGAGGTGAGATAATGGTGAGTTAAGATAATGGTGGAGGGTGAGATAATGGTGGAGGGTGAGATAATGGTGGAGGGTGAAATAATGGTGAGTTAAGATATGGTGAAGGGTGAGATAATGGTGGAGGGTGAGATAATGGTGAGTTAAGATAATGGTGAAGGGTGAGATAATGGTGAAGGGTGAGATAATGGTGGAGGGTGAGATAATGGTGAAGGTGAGATAATGGTGAAGGGTAAGATAATGGTGGAGGGTGAGATAATGGTGGAGGGTGAGATAATGGTGAATGGTGAGATAATGGTGGAGGGTGAGATAATGGTGAGTTAAGATAATGGTGAGGGTGAGATAATGGTGAAGGGTGAGATAATGGTGGAGGGTGAGATAATGGTGAAGGGTGAGATAATGGTGAGTTAAGATAATGGTGGAGGGTGAGATAATGGTGAGTTAAGATAATGGTGAAGGGTGAGATAATGGTGGAGGGTGAGATAATGGTGGAGGGTGAGATAATGGTGAGTAAGATAATGGTGAAGGGTGAGATAATGGTGATGGGTGAGACAATGGTGAGTTAAGATAATGGTGAAGGGTGAGATAATGGTGGAGGGTGAGATAATGGTGAGTTAAGATAATGGTGAAGGGTGAGATAATGGTGGAGGGTGAGATAATGGTGGAGAGTGAGATAATGGTGAGTTAGATAGGGTGAGATAATGGTGGAGGGTGAGATAATGGGCACGTTAAGATAATGGTGAAGGGTGAGATAATGGTGAAGGGTGAGATAATGGTGGAGGGTGAGATAATGGTGAAGGGTGAGATAATGGTGAAGGGTGAGATAATGGTGGAGGTGAGATAATGGTGGAGGGTGAGATAATGGTGGAGGGTGAGATAATGGTGAGTAAGATAATGGTGATGGGTGAGATAATGGTGAAGGGTGAGATAATGGTGAGGGTGAGATAATGGTGTAGGGTGAGATAATGGTGAATAGTAAGATAATGGTGAGGGTGAGATAATGGTGAGTTAAGATAATGGTGAAGGGTGAGATAATGGTGGAGGGTGAGATAATGGTGGAGGGTGAGATAATGGTGAAGGGTGAGATAATGGTGGAGGGTGAGATAATGGTGAGTTAAG
This sequence comes from Homarus gammarus, assembly GCA_958450375.1. Taxonomy (NCBI): domain Eukaryota; kingdom Metazoa; phylum Arthropoda; class Malacostraca; order Decapoda; family Nephropidae; genus Homarus; species Homarus gammarus. Next base: position 60,247 of record CAUDMG010001376.1, on the reverse strand, counting down.
ATAATGGTGAAGGGTGAGATAATGGTGGAGGGTGAGATAATGGTGAGTTAAGATAATGGTGAAGGGTGAGATAATGGTGAAGGGTGAGAAAATGGTGGAGGGTGAGATAATGGTGGAGGGTGAGATAATGGTGAGTTAAGATAATAGTGAAGGGTGAGATAATGGTGAAGGGTGAGATAATGGTGGAGGGTGAGATAATGGTGAGATAAGATTATGGTGGAGGGTGAGATAATGGTGAGTAAGATAATGGTGAAGGGTGAGATAATGGTGAAGGGTGAGATAATGGTGAAGGGTGAGATAATGGTGAAGGGTAAGATAATGGTGGAGGGTGAGATAATGGTGAGTTAAGATAATGGTGAAGGGTGAGATAATGGTGAAGGGTGAGATAATGGTGGAGGGTGAGATAATGGTGAGTTAAGATAATGGTGAAGGGTGAGATAATGGTGAAGGGTGAGATAATGGTGAAGGGTGAGATAATGGTGAAGGGTGAGATAATGGTGAAGGGTGAGATAATGGTGGAGGGTGAGATAATGGTGGAGGGTGAGATAATGGTGAAGGGTGAGATAATGGTGGAGGGTGAGATAATGGTGGAGGGTGAGATAATGGTGAGTTAAGATAATGGTGAAGGTGAGATAATGGTGGAGGGTGAGATAATGGTGAAGGGTGAGATAATGGTGGAGGGTGAGATAATGGTGAGTTAAGATAATGGTGAAGGGTGAGATAATGGTGAAGGGTGAGATAATGGTGGAGGGTGAGAATATGGTGAGTAGATAATGGTGAAGGTGAGATAATGGTGGAGGGTGAGATAATGGTGAGTTAGATAATGGTGAAGGGTGAGATAATGGTGAAGGGTGAGATAATGGTGGAGGGTGAGATAATGGTGAGTTAAGATAATGGTGAAGGGTGAGATAATGGTGGAGGGTGAGATAATGGTGAGTTAAGATAATGGTGAAGGGTGAGATAATGGTGAAGGGTGAGATAATGGTGGAGGGTGAAATAATGGTGAAGGGTGAGATAATGGTGAAGGGTAAGATAATGGTGGAGAGTGAGATAATGGTGGAGGGTGAGATAATGGTGAAGGGTGAGATAATGGTGAAGGGTGAGATAATGGTGAAGGGTGAGATAATGGTGAGTTAAGATAATGGTGAAGGGTGAGATAATGGTGGAGGGTGAGATAATGGTGAGTTAAGATAATGGTGAAGGGTGAGATAATGGTGAAGGGTGAGATAATGGTGGAGGGTGAGATAATGGTGAGTTAAGATAATGGTGAAGGGTGAGATAATGGTGGAGGGTGAGATAATGGTGAAGGGTGAGATAATGGTGAAGGGTAAGATAATGGTGAAGGGTGAGATAATGGTGAAGGGTGAGATAATTTTGAAGGGTGAGATAATGGTGAAGGGTGAGATAATGGTGAAGGGTGAGATAATGGTGTAGGGTCTGATAATGGTGAAGGGTGAGATAATGGTGAAGGGTGAGATAATGGTGATGGGTGAGATAATGGTGAGGGTGAGATAATGGTGAAGGGTGAGATAATGGTGAAGGGTGAGATAATGGTGGAGGGTGAGATAATGGTGAGTTAAGATAATGGTGAAGGGTGAGATAATGGTGGAGGGTGAGATAATGGTGGAGGTGAGATAATGGTGGAGGGTGAGATAATGGTGAGTTGAGATAATGGTGAAGGGTGAGATAATGGTGGAGGGTGAGATAATGGTGAAGGGTGAGATAATGGTGGAGGGTGAGATAATGGTGAGTTAAGATAATGGTGAAGGGTGAGATAATGGTGAAGGGTGAGATAATGGTGGAGGGTGAGATAATGGTGAGTTAAGATAATGGTGAAGGTGAGATAATGGTGGAGGTGAGATAATGGTGAGTTAAGATAATGGTGAAGGGTGAGATAATGGTGAAGGGTGAGATAATGGTGGAGGTGAGATAATGGTGAGTTAAGATAATGGTGAAGGGTGAGATAATGGTGGAGGGTGAGATAATGGTGGAGGGTGAGATAATGGTGAAGGGTAAGATAATGGTGAAGGGTGAGATAATGGTGAAGGGTGAGATAATGGTGAAGGGTGAGATAATGGTGAAGGGTGAGATAATGGTGAAGGGTGAGATAATGGTGAAGGGTAAGATAATGGTGAAGGGTGAGATAATTTTGAAGGGTGAGTTAATGGTGATGGGTGAGATAATGGTGGAGGGTGAGATAATGGTGAAGGGTGAGATAATGGTGAAGAGGTGAGATATTGGTGGAGGGTGAGATAATGGTGAGTTAAGATGATGGTGAAAGGTGAGATAATGGTGGAGAGTAAGATAATGGTGGTGGGTGAGATAATAGTGAGATAAGATAATGGTGAAGGGTGAGATAATGGTGGAGGGTGAGATAATGGTGAGTTAAGATAATGGTGAAGGGTGAGATAATGGTGGAGGGTGAGATAATGGTGGAGGGTGAGATAATGGTGGAGGGTGAGATAATGGTGAAGGGTGAGATAATGGTGGAGGGTGAGATAATGGTGAGTTAAGATAATGGTGAAGGGTGAGATAATGGTGATGGGTGAGATAATGGTGGAGGGTGAGATAATGGTGAAGGTGAGATAATGGTGGAGGGTGAGATAATGGTGAGTTAAGATAATGGTGGAGGGTGAGATAATGGTGAAGGTGAGATAATGGTGGAGGGTGAGATAATGGTGAAGGGTGAGATAATGGTGAAGGGTGAGATAATGGTGGAGGGTGAGATAATGGTGAGTTAAGATAATGGTGAAGGGTGAGATAATGGTGAAGGTGAGAAAATGGTGGAGGGTAGATAATGGTGAAGGGTGAGATAATGGTGAAGGGTGAGATAATGGTGGAGGGTGAGATAATGGTGAGTTAAGATAATGGTGAAGGGTGAGATAATGGTGAAGGGTGAGATAATGGTGGAGGGTGAGATAATGGTGAAGGGTGAGATAATGGTGGAGGGTGAGATAATGGTGAGTTAAGATAATGGTGGAGGGTGAGATAATGGTGAAAGGTGAGATAATGGTGGAGGGTGAGATAATGGTGAGGGTGAGATAATGGTGAAGGGTGAGATAATGGTGAAGGGTGAGATAATGGTGGAGGGTGAGATAATGGTGAGTTAAGATAATGGTGGAGGGTGAGATAATGGTGAAAGGTGAGATAATGGTGGAGGGTAAGAAAATGGTAGAAGGTGAGATAATGGTGAAGGTGAGATATTGGTGGATGGTGAGATAATGGTGAAAGGTGAGATAATGGTGGAGGGTAAGATAATGGTGGAGGGTAAGATAATGGTGAAGGTGAGATAATGGTGAAGGGTGAGATAATGGTGGAGGGTGAGATAATGGTGGAGGGTGAGATAATGGTGAGTTAAGATAATGGTGTATGGTGAGATAATGGTGAAAGGTGAGATAATGGTGGAGGGTGAGATAATGGTGAAGGTGAGATAATGGTGGAGGGTGAGATAATGGTGAGGTAAGATAATGGTGAAGGGTGAGATAATGGTGAAGGGTGAGATAATGGTGGAGGGTGAGATAATGGTGAGTTAAGATAATGGTGAAGGGTGAGATAATGGTGAAGGTGAGATAATGGTGAGATAAGATAATGGTGGAGGTGAGATAATGGTGTAGGGTGAGATAATGGTGGAGGGTGAGATAATGGTGAGGTGAGATAATGGTGAAGGGTGAGATAATGGTGAAGGGTGAGATAATGGTGGAGGGTGAGATAATGGTGAGTTAAGATAATGGTGAAGGGTGAGATAATGGTGAAGGGTGAGATAATGGTGGAGGGTGAGATAATGGTGAGGTGAGATAATGGTGAGGTGAGATAATGGTGAAGGGTGAGATAATGGTGACGGGTGAGATAATTGTGAGGGTGAGATAATGGTGGAGGGTGAGATAATGGTGAGTTAAGATAATGGTGAAGGGTGAGATAATGGTGAAGGGTGAGATAATGGTGAGGGAAGATAATGGTGAGAGGTGAGATAATGGTGAAGGGTGAGATAATGGTGAAGGGTGAGATAATGGTGAGTAAGATAATGGTGAAGGGTGAGATAATGGTGAAGGGTGAGATAATGGTGGAGGGTGAGATAATAGTTGAGGGTGAGATAATGGTGAAGTGTGAGATAATGGTGGAAGGGTGAGATAATGGTGGAGGGTGAGATAATGGTGAAGGGTGAGATAATGGTGGAGGGTGAGATAATGGTGAGTTAAGATAATGGTGAAGGGTGAGATAATGGTGAAGGGTGAGATAATGGTGGAGGGTGAGATAATGGTGAGTTAAGATAATGGTGAAGGGTGAGATAATGGTGAAGGGTGAGATAATGGTGGAGGGTGAGATAATGGTGGAGGGTGAGATAATGGTGGAGGGTGAGATAATGGTGAGGGTAAGATAATGGTGAAGGGTGAGATAATGGTGGAGGGTGAGATAATGGTGAGTTAAGATAATGGTGAAGGGTGAGATAATGGTGAAGGGTGAGATAATGGTGAAGGGTGAGATAATGGTGGAGGGTGAGATAATGGTGAGTTAAGATAATGGTGAAGGGTGTGATAATGGTGGAGGGTGAGATAATGGTGAGGTAAGATAATGGTGAAGGGTGAGATAATGGTGAAGGGTGAGATAATGGTGGAGGGTGAGATAATGGTGGAGGGTGAGATAATGGTGAGGTGAGATAATGGTGGAGGTGGATAATGGTGAGTTTAGATAATGGTGAAGGGTGAGATAATGGTGAAGGGTGAGATAATTGTGGATGGTGAAATAATGGTGAAGGGTGAGATAATGGTGGAGGGTGAGATAATGGTGAGTTAAGATAATGGTGAGGGTGAGATAATGGTGAGGTGAGATAATGGTGGAGGGTGAGATAATGGTGAAGGTGAGATAATGGTGAAGGGTGAGATAATGGTGAAGGGTGAGATAATGGTGAAGGGTGAGATAATGGTGAAGGGTGAGATAATGGTGAAGGGTGAGATAATGGTGGAGGTGAGATAATGGTGAAGGGTGAGATAATGGTGAGGGTGAGATAATGGTGGAGGGTGAGATAATGGTGAAGGGTGAGATAATGGTGAAGGGTGAGATAATGGTGGAGGGTGAGATAATGGTGAGTTAAGATAATGGTGGAGGGTGAGATAATGGTGAAGGGTGAGATAATGGTGGAGGGTGAGATAATGGTGAAGGGTGAGATAATGGTGAAGGGTGAGATAATGGTGGAGGGTGAGATAATGGTGGAGGGTGAGATAATGGTGAGTTAAGATAATGGTGTAGGGTGAGATAATGGTGAAGGGTGAGATAATGGTGGAGGGTGAGATAATGGTGAAGGGTGAGATAATGGTGAAGGGTGAGATAATGGTGGAGGGTGAGATAATGGTGAAGGGTGAGATAATGGTGAAGGGTGAGATAATGGTGGAGGGTGAGATAATGGTGAGTTAAGATAATGGTGGAGGGTGAGATAATGGTGAAGGGTGAGATAATTGTGAAGGGTGAGATAATGGTGGAGGGTGAGATAATGGTGAGTTAAGATAATGGTGAAGGTGAGATAATGGTGAAGGGTGAGATAATGGTGGAGGGTGAGATAATGGTGGAGGGTGAGATAATGGTGAGTTAAGATAATGGTGAAGGGTGAGATAATGGTGAAGGGTGAGATAATGGTGGAGGGTGAGATAATGGTGAGTTAAGATAATGGTGGAGGGTGAGATAATGGTGAAGGGTGAGATAATGGTGGAGGGTGAGATAATGGTGAAGGGTGAGATAATGGTGAGGTGAGATAATGGTGAAGGGTGAGATAATGGTGAAGGGTGAGATAATGGTGGAGGGTGAGATAATGGTGAGTTAAGATAATGGTGAAGGGTGAGATAATGGTGGAGGGTGAGATAATGGTGGAGGGTGAGATAATGGTGGAGGGTGAGATAATGGTGAAGGGTGAGATAATGGTGGAGGGTGAGATAATGGTGAGTTAAGATAATGGTGAAGGGTGAGATAATGGTGAAGGGTGAGATAATGGTGAAGGGTGAGATAATGGTGGAGGGTGAGATAATGGTGAGTTAAGATAATGGTGAAGAGTGAGATAATGGTGGAGGGTGAGATAATGGTGAGTTAAGATAATGGTGAAGGGTGAGATAATGGTGAAGGGTGAGATAATGGTGAAGGGTGAGATAATGGTGAGGGTGAGATAATGGTGAAGGGTGAGATAATGGTGGAGGGTGAGATAATGGTAGAGGGTGAGATAATGGTGAGAGGTGAGATAATGGTGAGATAAGATAATGGTGAAGGGTGAGATAATGGTGGAGGTGAGATATTGGTGTAGGGTGAGATTATGGTGGAGGGTTAGATAATGGTGAGGGGTGAGATAATGGTGAAAGGTGAGATAATGGTGAAGGGTGAGATAATGGTGAAGGGTGAGATAATGGTGGAGGGTGAGATAATGGTGAGTTAAGATAATGGTGAAGGGTGAGATAATGGTGAAGGGTGAGATAATGGTGGAGGGTGAGATAATGGTGAGTTAAGATAATGGTGAAGGGTGAGATAATGGTGAGGGTGAGATAATGGTGAGGTAAGATAATGGTGAAGGGTGAGATAATGGTGAAGTGTGAGATAATGGTGGAGGGTGAGATAATGGTGAGGGTGAGATAATGGTGAGTAGATAATGGTGAGGTGAGATAATGGTGAAGGGTGAGATAATGGTGGAGGGTGAGATAATGGTGAGTTAAGATAATGGTGAAGGGTGAGATAATGGTGAAGGGTGAGATAATGGTGAGTTAAGATAATGGTGAAGGTGAGATAATGGTGAAGGGTGAGATAATGGTGAAGGGTGAGATAATGGTGGAGGGTGAGATAATGGTGAGTTAAGATAATGGTGAAGAGTGAGATAATGGTGGAGGGTGAGATAATGGTGAGTTAAGATAATGGTGAAGGGTGAGATAATGGTGAAGGGTGAGATAATGGTGAAGGGTGAGATAATGGTGAAGGGTGAGATAATGGTGAAGGGTGAGATAATGGTGGAGGGTGAGATAATGGTGGAGGGTGAGATAATGGTGAAGGGTGAGATAATGGTGGAGGGTGAGATAATGGTGAAGGGTGAGATAATGGTGAGGGTGAGATAATGGTGAAGGGTGAGATAATGGTGGAGGGTGAGATAATGGTGAGGTGAGATAATGGTGAAGGGTGAGATAATGGTGAAGGGTGAGATAATGGTGGAGGGTGAGATAATGGTGAGTTAAGATAATGGTGAAGGGTGAGATAATGGTGGAGGGTGAGATAATGGTGAGTTAAGATAATGGTGAAGGGTGAGATAATGGTGAAGGGTGAGATAATGGTGGAGGGTGAGATAATGGTGAGTTAAGATAATGGTGAAGGGTGAGATAATGGTGGAGGGTGAGATAATGGTGAGTTAAGATAATGGTGAAGGGTGAGATAATGGTGAAGGGTGAGATAATGGTGGAGGGTGAGATAATGGTGAAGGGTGAGATAATGGTGGAGGGTGAGATAATGGTGGAGGTGAGATAATGGTGGAGGGTGAGATAATGGTGAAGGGTGAGATAATGGTGAAGGGTGAGATAATGGTGGAGGGTGAGATAATGGTGAGTTAAGATAATGGTGAAGGGTGAGATAATGGTGGAGGGTGAGATAATGGTGAGTAGATAATGGTGAGGTGAGATAATGGTGGAGGGTGAGATAATGGTGAAGGGTGAGATAATGGTGGAGGGTGAGATAATGGTGAGGTAAGATAATGGTGAAGGGTGAGATAATGGTGAAGGGTGAGATAATGGTGGAGGGTGAGATAATGGTGAGTTAAGATAATGGTGAAGGGTGAGATAATGGTGAAGGGTGAGATAATGGTGAGGGTGAGATAATGGTGGAGGGTGAGATAAGGGTGAGTTAAGATAATGGTGAAAGGTGAGATAATGGTAGAGGGTGAGATAATGGTGAGTTAAGATAATGGTGAAGAGTGAGATAATGGTGGAGGGTGAGATAATGGTGAAGGGTGAGATAATGGTGGAGGGTGAGATAATGGTGAGTTAAGATAATGGTGAAGGGTGAGATAATGGTGAAGGGTGAGATAATGGTGGAGGGTGAGATAATGGTGAGTAAAGATAATGGTGGAGGGTGAGATAATGGTGAGTTAAGATAATAGTGAAGGGTGTGATAATGGTGGAGGGTGAGATAATGGTGAGGTAAGATAATGGTGAAGGGTGAGATAATGGTGAAGGGTGAGATAATGGTGGAGGGTGAGATAATGGTGAGTTAGATAATGGTGAAGGGTGAGATAATGGTGGAGGGTGAGATAATGGTGAGTTAAGATAATGGTGAAGGGTGAGATAATGGTGAAGGGTGAGATAATGGTGGAGGGTGAGATAATGGTGAAGGGTGAGATAATGGTGGAGGGTAAGATAATGGTGGAGAGTGAGATAATGGTGGAGGGTGAGATAATAGAGAAGGGTGAGATAATGGTGGAGGGTGAGATAATGGTGGAGGGTAAGATAAGGGTGAGTTAAGATAATGGTGAAGGGTGAGATAATGGTAGAGGGTGAGATGATGGTGAGTTAAGATAATGGTGAAGAGTGAGATAATGGTGAGTTAAGATAATAGTGAAGGGTGAGATAATGGTGAAGGGTGAGATAATGGTGGAGGGTGAGATAATGGTGAGTAAAGATAATGGTGGAGGGTGAGATAATGGTGAGTTAAGATAATGGTGAAGGGTGAGATAATGGTGAAGGGTGAGATAATGGTGAAGGGTGAGATAATGGTGGAGGGTGAGATAATGGTGAGTTAAGATAATGGTGAAGGGTGAGATAATGGTGAAGGGTGAGATAATGGTGGAGGGTGAGATAATGGTGAAGGGTGAGATAATGGTGAAGGGTGAGATAATGGTGGAGGGTGAGATAATGGTGAGTGTGAGATAATGGTGGAGGGTGAGATAATGGTGAATGGTGAGATAATGGTGGAGGGTAAGATAATGGTGAAGGGTGAGATAATGGTGAAGGGTGAGATAATGGTGGAGGGTGGATTAATGGGCACGTTAAGATAATGGTGAAGGGTGAGATAATGGTGAAGGGAGAGATAATGGTGAGGGTGAGATAATGGTGAAGGGTGAGATAATGGTGGAGGGTGAGATAATGGTGAGTTAAGATAATGGTGGAGGGTGAGATAATGGTGAAGGGTGAGATAATGGTGGAGGGTGAGATAATGGTGAGGGTGAGATAATGGTGAAGCGTGAGATAATGGTGGAGGGTGAGATAATGGTGAAGGGTGAGATAATGGTGGAGGGTGAGATAATGGTGTGGTTAGATAATGGTGAAGGGTGAGATAATGGTGAAGGGTGAGATAATGGTGGAGGGTGAGATAATGGTGGAGGGTGAGATAATGGTGAGTAGATAATGGTGAGGGTGAGATAATGGTGAAGGGTGAGATAATGGTGGAGGGTGAGATAATGGTGAAGGTGAGATAATGGTGGAGGGTGAGATATTGGTGTGGTTAGATAATGGATGAGGGTGAGATAATGGTGAAGGGTGAGATAATGGTGGAGGGTGAGATAATGGTGAGTTAAGATAATGGTGAAGGGTGAGATAATGGTGGAGGGTGAGATAATGGTGAAGGGTGAGATAATGGTGGAGGGTGAGATAATGGTGAGGGTAAGATAATGGTGAAGGGTGAGATAATGGTGAAGGGTGAGATAATGGTGGAGGGTGAGATAATGGTGAGTTAAGATAATGGTGGAGGGTGAGATAATGGTGAAGGGTGAGATAATGGTGGAAGGTGAGAAATGGTGAAGGTTAAGATAATGGTGAAGGTGAGATAATGGTGGAGGTGAGATAATGGTGAAGGTGAGATAATGGTGGAGGGTGAGATAATGGTGGAGGGTGAGATAATGGTGAAGGTGAGATAATTGTGAAGGGTGAGATAATGGTGGAGGGTGAGATAATGGTGGAGGGTGAGATAATGGTGAGTAAGATAATGGTGAGGTGAGATAATGGTGAAGGTGAGATAATGGTGAGGGTGAGATAATGGTGAAAGGTGAGATAATGGTGGAGGATAAGATAATGGTGGAGTGTGAGATAATGGTGAAGGGTGAGATAATGGTGAAGGGTGAGATAATGGTGAAGGGTGAGATAATGGTGGAGGGTGAGATAATGGTGAGTTAAGATAATGGTGAAAGGTGAGATAATGGTAGAGGGTGAGATAATGGTGAGTTAAGATAATGGTGAAGAGTGAGATAATGGTGGAGGGTGAGATAATGGTGGAGGGTGAGATAATGGTGGAGGGTGAGATAATGGTGAAAGGTGAGATAATGGTGGAGGGTAAGAAAATGGTAAAGGTTAAGATAATGGTGAAAGGTGAGATATTGGTGTAGGGTGAGATAATGGTGAAAGGTGAGATAATGGTGGAGGGTAAGATAATGGTGGAGGGTAAGATAATGGTGAAGGTGAGATAATGGTGAAGGGTGAGATAATGGTGGAGGGTGAGATAATGGTGGAGGGTGAGATAATGGTGATTAAGATAATGGTGTATGGTGAGATAATGGTGAAAGGTGAGAAAATGGTGGTGGGTGAGATAATGGTGAAAGGTGAGATAATGGTGGAGGATAAGATAATTGTGGAGTGTAAGATAATGGTGAAGGGTGAGATAATGGTGAAGGGTGAGATAATGGTGAAGGGTGAGATAATGGTGGAGGGTGAGATAAGGGTGAGTTAAGATAATGGTGAAAGGTGAGATAATGGTAGAGGGTGAGATAATGGTGAGTTAAGATAATGGTGAAGAGTGAGATAATGGTGGAGGGTGAGATAATGGTAAAGTGTGAGATAATGGTGGAGGGTGAGATAATGGTGAGTTAAGATAATAGTGAAGGGTGAGATAATGGTGAAGGGTCTGATAATGGTGGAGGGTGAGATAATGGTGAGTTAAGATAATGGTGAAGGGTGAGATAATGGTGGAGGGTGAGATAATGGTGAGGTAAGATAATGGTGAAGGGTGAGATAATGGTGAAGGGTGAGATAATGGTGGAGGGTGAGATAATGGTGAGTTAAGATAATGGTGAAGGGTGAGATAATGGTGGAGGGTGAGATAATGGTGAGTTAAGATAATGGTGAAGGGTGAGATAATGGTGAAGGGTGAGATAATGGTGGAGGGTGAGATAATGGTGAAGGGTGAGATAATGGTGAAGGGTGAGATAATGGTGGAGGGTGAGATAATGGTGAGGGTGAGATAATGGTGAAGGGTGAGATAATGGTGGAGGGTGAGATAATGGTGGAGGGTGAGATAATGGTGAAGGGTGAGATAATGGTGGAGGGTGAGATAATGGTGAAGGGTGAGATAATGGTGGAGGGTGAGATAATGGTGAGTTAAGATAATGTGAAGGGTGAGATAATGGTGAAGGGTGAGATAATGGTGAAGGGTGAGATAATGGTGAGGGTGAGATAATGGTGAAGGGTGAGATAATGGTGGAGGGTGAGATAATGGTGAGTTAAGATAATGGTGGAGGGTGAGATAATGGTGAAAGGTGAGATAATGGTGGAGGGTAAGAAAATGGTGAAGGTTAAGATAATGGTGAAAGGTGAGATATTGGTGGATGGTGAGATAATGGTGAAAGGTGAGATAATGGTGGAGGGTAAGAAAATGGTGGAGGGTAAGATAATGGTGAAGAGTGAGATAATTGTGAAGGGTGAGATAATGGTGGAGGGTGAGATAATGGTGGAGGGTGAGATAATGGTGATTAAGATAATGGTGTATGGTGAGATAATGGTGAAAGGTGAGAAAATGGTGGTGGGTGAGATAATGGTGAAAGGTGAGATAATGGTGGAGGATAAGATAATTGTGGAGTGTAAGATAATGGTGAAGGGTGAGATAATGGTGAAGGGTGAGATAATGGTGAAGGGTGAGATAATGGTGAGTTAAGATAATGGTGGAGGGTGAGATAATGGTGAAATGTGAGATAATGGTGGAGGGTAAGAAAATGGTGAAGGGTGAGATAATGGTGAAGGGTGAGAAACTGGTGGAGGGTGAGATAATGGTGAGTTAAGAAAATGGTGAAGGGTGAGATAATTGTGAAGGGTGAGATAATGGTGGAGGGTGAGATAATGGTGATTTAAGATAATGATGAAGGGTGAGATAATGGTGAAGGGTGAGATAATGGTGGAGCGTGAGATAATGGTGGAGGGTGAGATAATGGTGAATTAAGATAATGGTGAAGGGTGAGATAATGGTGGAGGGTGAGATAATGGTGAAGGGTGAGATAATGGTGAGGATAATGGTGAAGGGTGAGATAATGGTGGAGGGTGAGATAATGGTGAGTAAGATAATGGTGAAGGGTGAGATAATGGTGAAGGGTGAGATAATGGTGGAGGGTGAGATAATGGTGAGTAAGATAATGGTGGAGGGTGAGATAATGGTGAGTAGATAATGTGAGGGTGAGATAATGGTGAAGGGTGAGATAATGGTGAAGGGTGAGATAATGGTGGAGGTGAGATAATGGTGAGTTAAGATAATGGTGAAGGGTGAGATAATGGTGAAGGTGAGATAATGTGGAGGGTAAGAAATGGTGAAGGGTGAGATAATGGTGAAGGGTGAGATAATGGTGGAGGGTGAGATAATGGTGAGTTGAGATAATGGTGGAGGTGAGATAATGGTGAAGGTTGATAATGGTGGAGGGTAGAAATGGTGAGGGTGAGATATGGTGAAGGGTGAGATAATGGTGAGGGTGAGATAATGGGAGTTAAGATAATGGTGAAGGGTGAGATAATGGTGAAGGGTGAGATAATGGCAGAGGGTGAGATATTGGTGAAGGTGAGATAATGGTGGAGGGTGAGATAATGGTGAGTTGAGATAATGGTGGAGGGTGAGATAATGGTGGAGGTGAGATAATGGTGGAGAGTGAAAATGGTGAGGTGAGATAATGGTGAAGGGTGAGATAATGGTGAAGGGTGAGATAATGGTGGAGGGTGAGATAATGGTGAGTTAGATAATGGTGAAGGGTGAGATAATGGTGAAGGGTGAGATAATGGTGGAGGGTAAGATAATGGTGAAGGGTGAGATAATGGTGAAGAGTGAGATAATGTTGGAGGTGAGATAATGGTGAAGGTGAGATAATGGTGGAGGGTGTGATAATGTTGAAGGGTGAGATAATGGTGAAGGGTGAGATAATGGTGAAATGTGAGATAATGGTGAGGTGATATAATGGTGGAGGGTGAGATAATGGTGGAAGGGGAGATAATGGGGGAGGGTGAGATAATGGTGAGTAAAGATAATGGTGAAGGGTGATATAATGGTGAATGGTGAGATAATGGTGGAGGATAAGATAATTGTGGAGTGTAAGATAATGGTGAAGGGTGAGATAATGGTGAAGGGTGAGATAATGGTGGAGGGTGAGATAATGGTGAGTTAAGATAATGGTGGAGGGTGAGATAATGGTGAAATGTGAGATAATGGTGGAGGGTAAGAAAATGGTGAAGGGTGAGATAATGGTGAAGGTGAGATTGGTGGAGGGTGAGATAATGGTGAGTTAAGAAAATGGTGAAGGGTGAGATAATTGTGAAGGGTGAGATAATGGTGGAGGGTGAGATAATGGTGAGTTAAGATAATGATGAAGGGTGAGATAATGGTGAAGGGTGAGATAATGGTGGAACGTGAGATAATGGTGGAGGGTGAGATAATGGTGAGTTAAGATAATGGTGAAGGGTGAGATAATGGTGAAGGGTGAGATAATGGTGGAAGGGTGAGATAATGGTGAGGGTGAGATAATGGTGAAGGGTGAGATAATGGTGGAGGGTGAGATAATGGTGAAGGGTGAGATAATGGTGAAGGGTGAGATAATGGTGGAGGGTGAGATAATGGTGAAGGGTGAGATAATGGTGAAGGGTGAGATAATGGTGGAGGCTGAGATAATGGTGAAGGGTGAGATAATGGTGAAGGGTGAGATAATGGTGGAGGGTGAGATAATGGTGGAGGGTGAGATAATGGTGGAGAGTGAGATAATGGTGAGTTAAGATAATGGTGAAGAGTGAGATAATGGTGGAGGGTGAGATAATGGTGGAGGGTGAGATAATGGTGGAGGGTGAGATAATGGTGGAGGGTGAGATAATGGTGGAGGGTAAGATTATGGTGAAGGGTGAGATAATGGGGGCGGGTGAGATGATTTTGAGTTAAGATAATGGTGAAGGGTGTGATAATGGTGAAGGGTGTGATAATGGTGGAGGGTGAGATAATGGTGAGTTAAGATAATGGAGAAGGGTGAGATAATGGTTGAGGGTGAGACAATGGTGAGTTAAGATAATGGTGAAGGGTGAGATAATGGTGAAGTGCGAGATAATGGTGGAAGGTGAGATAATGGGGGAGGGTGAGATAATGGTGAGTAAAGATAATGGTGAAGGGTGATATAATGGTGAATGGTGAGATAATGGTGGAGGGTGAGATAATGGTGAGTTAAGATAATGGTGAAGGGTGAGATAATGGTGGAGGGTGAGATAATGGTGAGTTACGATAATGGTGATGGGTGAGAAAATGGTGAAGGGTGAGATAATGGTGAAGGGTGAAATAATGGTGAAGTTTGAGATAATGGTGAAGGGTAAGATAATGGTGGAGGGTGAGATAATAGTGGAGGGTGAGATAATGGTGAAGGGTGAGATACTGGTGGAGGGTGAGATAATGGTGGAGGGTGAGATAATGGTGAGTTAGGATAATGCTGATAGGTGAGATAATGGTGTAGGGTGAGATAATGGTGAAGGGTGAGATAATGGTGGAGGGTGAGATAATGGTGAGTTAAGATAATGGTGAAGGGTGAGATAATGGTGAAGGGTGAGATAATGGTGGAGGGTGAGATAATGGTGAGTAAGATAATAGTGAAGGGTGAGATAATGGTGGAGGGTGAGATAATGGTGAATTAAGATAATGGTGAAGGGTGAGATAATGGTGAAGGGTGAGATAATGGTGGAGGGTGAAATTATGGTGAAGGGTGAGATAATGGTGAAGGGTAAGATAATGGTGGAGAGTGAGATAATGGTGGAGGGTGAGATAATGGTGAGTTAAGATAATGGTGAAGGGTGAGATAATGGTGGAGGGTGAGATAATGGTGAGTTAAGATAATGGTGGAGGGTGAGATAATGGTGAGTTAAGATAATGGTGAAGGGTGATTTAATGGTGAAGGGTGAGAAAATGGTGGAGGGTGAGATAATGGTGGAGGGTGAGATAATGGTAAAGGGTGAGATAATGGTGGAGGGTGAGATAATGGTGAGTTAAGATAATAGTGAAGGGTGACATAATGGTGAAGGATCTGATAATGGTGGAGGGTGAGATAATGGTGAGTTAAGATATTAGTGAAGGGTGAGATAATGGTGAAAGGTGAGATAATGGAGAGTTAAGATAATCGTGGATGGTGAGATAATGGTCTAAGGTTTGATAATGGTGGAGGGTAAGAAAATGGTGAAGGGTGAGATTATGGTGAAGGGTGAGATATTGGTGGAGGGTGAGATAATGGTGAGTTAAGATAATGGTGAAGGGTGAGATAATGGTGAAGGGGGAGATAATGGTAGAGGGTGAGATGATGGTGAAGGGTGAGATAATGGTGGAGGGTGAGATAATGGAGAGTTAAGATAATGGTGGAGTGTGAGATAATGGTGAAGGGTGAGATAATGGTGGAGGGTATGAAAATGGTGGAGGGTAAGATAATGGTGAAGGGTGAGATAATGGTGAAGGGTGAGATAATGGTGGAGGGTGAGATAATGGTGAAGGGTGAGATAATGGTGAAGGGTGAGATAATGGTGGAGGGTGAGATAATGGTGGAGGGTGAGATAATGGTGTAGGGTGAGATAATGGTGAAAGGTGAGAAACTGGTGGTGGGTGAGATATTGGTGAAAGGTGAGATAATGGTGGAGTGTAAGAAAATGGTGGAGGGTAAGATAATAATGAAGTGTGAGATCATGGTGAAGGGTTAGATAATGGTGGAGGGTGAGATAATGGTGAGTTAAGATAATGGTGGAGGGAGAGATAATGGTGAAAGGTGAGATTATGGTGGAGGAAAAGATAATTGTGGAGTGTAAGATAATTTTGAAGGGAAGATAATGGTGAAGGGTGAGATAATGGTGAAATGTGAGATAATGGTGGAAGGTAAGAAAATGGTGAGGGTGAGATAATTGTGAAGGGTGAGATAATGGTGGAGGGTGAGATAATGGTGAGTTAAGATAATGGTGAAGGGTGAGATAATGGTGAAGGGTGAGATAATGGTGGAGCGTGAGATAATGGTGAAGGGTGAGATAATGGTGAGTTAAAATAATGGTGAAGGGTGAGATAATGGTGAAGGGTGAGATAGTGGTGAAGGGTGAGATAATGGTGGAGGGAGAGAAAATGGTGAGATAAGATAGTGGTGGAGGGTGTGATAATGGTGGAGGGTGAGACAATGGTGAAGGGTGAGATAATGGTGAAGGCTGAGATAATGGTGGAGGGTGAGGTAATGGTGGAGGGTGAGATGATGGTGAAGGGTGAGATAATGGTGGAGGCTGAGATAATGGTGAGGGGTGAGATAATGTTGAAGGGTGAGATAATGGTGGAGGATTAGGTAATGATGGAGGGTGAGATAATGGTGATGTTAAGATAATGGAGAAGGGTGAGATAATGGTTGAGGGTGAGATAATGGTGAGTTAAGATAATGGTGAAGGGTGAGATAATGGTGAAGTGTGAGATAATGGTGGAAGGTGAGATAATGGGGGAGGGTGAGATAATGGTGAGTAAAGATAATGGTGAAGGGTGAGATAATGGTGAATGGTGAGATAATGGTGGAGGGTGATATAATGGTGAGTTAAGATAATGGTGAAGAGTGCGATAATGGTGGAAGGTGAGATAATGGTGGAGGGTGAGATAATGGTGAGTTAAGATAATGCTGATAGGTGAGATAATGGTGTAGGGTGAGATAATGGTGAAGGGTGAGATAATGGTGGAGGGTGAGATAATGGTGAGTTAAGATAATGGTGAAGGGTGAGATGATGGTGAAGGGTGAGATAATAGGTGGAGGGTGAGAAAATGGTGAGTTATGATAATAGTGAAGGGTGAGATAATGGTGGAGGGTGAGATAATGGTGAGTTAAGATAATGGTGAAGGGTGAGATAATGGTGAAGCGTGAGATATTGGTGGAGAGTGAGATAATGGTGAGTTCAGATAATGGTCAAGGGTGAGATAATGGTGGAGGGTGAGATAATGGTGAGTTAAGATAATGGTGAAGGGTGAGATAATGGTGAAGGGTGAGATAATGGTGGAGGGTAAGATAATGGTGAAGGGTGAGATAATGGTGGAGGGTGAGATAATGGTGAAGGGTGAGATAATGGTGAAGGGTAAGATAATGGTGGAGAGTGTGATAATGGTGGAGGGTGAGATAATGGTGAAGGGTGAGATAATGGTGAAGGGTGAGATAATGGTGATGGGTGAGATAATAGTGGAGGGTGAGATAATGGTGGAGGGTGAGATAATGGTGGAGAGTGAGATAATGGTGAGTTAAGATAATGGTGAAGAGTGAGATAATGGTGAAGGGTGAGATAATGGTGGAGGGTGAGATAATGGTGAGTTAAGATAATGGTCAAAGGTGAGATAATAGAGGAGGGTGAGATAATGGTGAGTTAAGATAATGGTGAAGGGTGAGATAATGGTGAAGGGTTAGACAATGGTGGAGGGTGAAATAATGGTGTAGGGTGAGATAATGGTGAAGGGTAAGATAATGGTGGAGAGTGAGAAAATGGTGGAGGGTGAGATAATGGTGAGTTAAGATAATGGTGAAGGGTGAGATAATGGTGGAGGGTGAGATAATGGTGAGTTAAGATAATGTTGAAGGGTGATTTAATGGTGGACGGTGAGATAATGGTGGAGGGTGAGATAATGATAAAGGGTGAGATAGTGGTGGAGGGTGAGATAATGGTGAGTAAAGATTATGGTGGAGGGTGAGATAATGGTGAGTTAAGATAATAGTGAAGGGTGAGATAATGGTGAAGGGTGAGATAATGGTGAAGGGTGAGTTAATGGTGGAGGGTGAGATAATGGTGAGTTAAGATAATGGTGAAGGGTGAGATAATGGTGAAAGGTGAGATAATGGTGAGTTAAGATAATAGTGAAGGGTGAGATAATGGTGAAGCGTCTGATAATGGTGGAGGTTGAGATAATGGTGAGTAAAGATTATGATGGAGGGTGAGATAATGGTGAGTTAAGATAATAGTGAAGGGTGAGAAAATGGTGAAGGGTGAGATTTTGGTGAAGGGTGAGTTAATGGTGGAGGGTGAGATAATGGTGAGTTAAGATAATGGTGAAGGGTGAGATAATGGTGAAAGGTGAGATAATGGTGAGTTAAGATAATGGTGGATGGTGAGATAATGGTGAAAGATGAGATAATGGTGGAGGGTTAGAAAATGGTGAAGGGTGAGATGGTGGTGAAGAGGTGAGATATTGGTGGAGGGTGAGAAAATGGTGAGTTAAGATAATGGTGGAGGGTGAGATAATGGTCTAAGGTTTGATAATGGTGGAGGGTAATACAATGGTGAAGGGTGAGATTATGGTAAAGGGTGAGATATTGGTGGAGGGTGAGATAATGGTGAGTTAAGATAATGGTGAAGGGTGAGATAATGGTGAAGGGGGAGATAATGATAGAGGGTAGGATAATGGTGAAGGGTGAGATAATGGTGTAGGGTGAGATAATGGTGAGTTAAGATAATGGTGGAGGGTGAGATAATGGTGAAAGGTGAGATAATGGTGGAGGGTATGAAAATGGTGAAGTGTGAGATAATGGTGAAGGGTGATATAATGGTGAAGGGTGAGATAATGGTGGAGGGTGAGATAATGGTGAAAGGTGAGATAATGGTGGAGGGTGAGATAATGGTGAGTTAAGATAATGGTGGAGGGTGAGATAATGGTGAAAGGTGAGATAATGGTGGAGGGAAAGAATATGGTGAAGGTTGAGATAATGGTGAAAGGTGAGATATTGGTGGATGGTTGAGATAATGGTGAAAGGTGAGATAATGGGTAGTAGGGTAAGAAAATGGTGGAGGGTTAGATAACGGTGAAGAGTGAGATAATTGTGAAGGGTGAGATAATGGTGGAGGATGAGATAATGGTGGAGGGTGAGATAATGGTGTAGGGTGAGATAATGGTGAAGGGTGAGATAATGGTAAAGGGTGAGATAGTGGTGGAGGGTGAGATAATGGTGAGTTAAGATAATAGTTAAGGGTGAGATAATGGTGAAGGGTCTGATAATGGTGGAGGGTGAGATAATTGTGAGTAAAGATTATGGTGGAGGGTGAGATAATGATGAGTTAAGATAATAGTGAAGGGTGAGATAATGGTGAATTAAGATAATCGTGAAGGGTGAGATAATGGTGAAAGGTGAGATAATGGTGGGTTAAGATAATGGTGGATGGTGAGATAATGGTGAAAGGTGAGATAATGGTGGAGTGTAAGAAAATGGTGAAGGGTGAGATAAAGGTGAAGAGGTGAGATATTGGTGGAGGGTGAGATAATCGTGAGTTAAGATAATGGTGAAGGGTGAGATAATGGTGAAGGGGGAGATAATGGTAGAGGGAGAGATAATGGTGAAGGATGAGATAATGGTGGAGGGTGAGATAATGGTGAGTTAAGATAATGGTGGAGGGTGAGATAATGGTGAAAGGTGAGATAATGGTGGAGGGTATGAAAATGGTGAAGGGTGAGATAATGGTGAAGGGTGAGATAATGGTGAAGGGTGAGATAATGGTGGAGGGTGAGATAATGGTGAGTTAAGATAATGGTGGAGGGTGAGATAATGGTGAAAGGTGAGATAATGGTGGAGGGTAAGAAAATGGTGAAGGTTAAGATAATGGTGAAAGGTGAGATATTGGTGGATGGTGAGATAATGGTGAAAGGTGAGATAATGGTGGAGGGTAAGAAAATGGTGGAGGGTAAGATAATGGTGAAGAATGAGATAATTGTGAAGGGTGAGATAATGGTGGAGGGTGAGATAATGGTGGAGGGTGAGATAATGGTGAGTTAAGATAATGGTGTAGGGTGAGATAATGGTGAAAGGTGAGAAAATGGTGGAGGGTGAGATAATGGTGAAAGGTGAGATAATTGTGAAGGGTGAGATAATGGTGGAGGGTGAGATAATGGTGAGTTAAGATAATGATGAAGGGTGAGATATTGGTGAAGGGTGAGATAATGATGGAGCGTGAGATAATGGTGGAGGGTGAGATAATGGTGAGTTAAGATAATGGTGGAGGGTGAGATAATGGTGAAGGTTGAGATAATGGTGGAGGGTGAGATAATGGTGAAGGGTGAGATAATGGTGAAGGGTGAGATAATGGTGGAGGGTGAGATAATGGTGGAGGGTGAGATAATGGTGGAGAGTGAGATAATGGTGAGTTAAGATAATGGTGAAGAGTGAGATAATGGTAAAGGGTGAAATAATGGTGAAGGGTGAGATAATGGTGAAGGGTGAGATAATTGTAGAGGGTAAGAGATAATAGTGAAGGGTGAGATAATGATAAAGGGTGAGATAATGGTGAAGGGTGAGATAATGGTGAAGGGTGAGATAATGGTGGAGGGTCAGATAATGGTTAGTTAAGATAATGGTGAAGGGTGAGCTAATGGTGAAGGGTGAGATAATGGTGGAGCGTGAGATAATGGTGGAGGGTGAGATAATGGTGAGTTAAGATATTGGTGAAGTGTGAGATAATGGTGAATGGTGAGATAATGGTGGAGGGTGAGATAATGGTGAGTTAAGATAATGGTGGAGGGTGAGATAATGATGAAGGGTGAGATAATGGTGAAGGGTGATTTAATGGTGAAGGGTGAGAAAATGGTGGAGGGTGAGATAATGGTGGAGGGTGAGACAATGGTGAAGGGTGAGATAATGGTGAAGGGTGAGATAATAGTGGAGGGTGAGATTATGGTGGAGGGTGAGATAATGGTGGAGAGTGAGATAATGGTGAGTTAAGATAATGGTGAAGAGTGAGATAATGGTAAAGGGTGAGACAATGGTGAAGGGTGAGATAATTGTGAAGAGTGAGATAATTGTGGAGGGTAATATATAATGGTGAAGGGTGAGATAATGGTAAAGGGTGAGATAATGGTGATGGGTGAGATAATGGTGAAGGGTGAGATAATGGTGGAGGGTGAGATAATGGTGAGTTAAGAAAATGGTGAAGAGTGAGATAATGGTAAAGGGTGAGATAATGGTGAAGGGTGAGATAATGGTGAAGGGTGAGATAATTGTGGAGGGTAAGAGATAATGGTGAAGGGTGAGATAATGGTGGAGGGTGAGATAATGGTGGACGGTAAGAGATAGACAGGGAGATTGGTGGAGAAGAAAGGTTTCTCAATGGATCAGTCAGCCAGTCAGCCAGTGAGTCAGTCAGTAAAAGAGTTCATATTAAACTCAGCTAAAACAGGTATATTTTTCCTTTATAAATTGTCACCTTTTCCCTTTGATGTAAAATAAACAACGCCTGAATTTTTGTCGAATATCTTAATCTAGTTATCAAAATGTACAGTGCCCGAAGAAGTGTATGAATCTTAAACATAATATTTTCTTTTAAATTTCTCAAAATCATCTTCTCTAAAGCGGTAATAATTACATTTATTTTTTGTTGTATTTTTGTGAAGGTAAAAATGTTATAATGTTGCGGGAGGAAAGTAATGCCGTGGTGGTGATGAGGACGCTGTGCATCGGGACGGTAGAGGCAATCTGAGTGAGGGCTTGGCCATTTTCCTTATAATAAACACAATATTGACGGAAGACTTTGCCAGGAAAAATGACAAAGACTTATCTTTAACTGAGGCTACAAATATTCTTTTAATTTTCGATGTAGAATAAATCTTACATCTGTGTTTCACAAAACCCGACTACTGTTACACTAACTGTTGCCCACCATACTGTTGACACTAACTGTTGCCGACCATACTGTTGACACTAACTGTTGCCCACCAAACTGTTGACACTAGCTGTTGCCCACCATACTGTTACACTAACTGTTGCCCACCATACTGTTGACACTAACTGTTGCCCACCATACTGTTACACTAACTGTTGCCCACCATACTGTTGACACTAACTGTTGCCCGCCATACTGTTGACCCTAACTGTTGCCCACCATACTGTTGACACTAACTGTTGCCCACCATACTGTTGACACTAACTGTTGCCGACCATACTGTTGACACTAACTGTTGCCCACCATACTGTTGACACTAACTGTTACCCACCATACTGTTGACACTAACTGTTGCCCACCATACTGTTGACACTAACTGTTGCCCACCATACTGTTGACACTAACTGTTGCCCGCCATACTGTTGACACTAACTGTTGCCCGCCATACTGTTGACACTAACTGTTGCCCGCCATACTGTTGACACTAACTGTTGCCCACCATACTGTTGACACAAACTGTTGCCGACCATACTGTTGACACTAACTGTTGCCCACCATACTGTTGACACTAACTGTTGCCCGCCATACTTTTGACATTAACTGTTGCCCGCCATACTGTTGACACTAACTGTTGCCCACCATACTGTTGACACTAACTGTTGCCCGCCATACTGTTGACACTAACTGTTACCCGCCATACTGTTGACAGTAACTGTTGCCCACCATACTGTTGACACTAACTGTTGCCCACCATACTGTTGACACCAACTGTTGCCCGCCATACTGTTGACACTAACTGTTGCCCTCCATACTGTTGACACTAACTGTTGCCCACCATACGGTTGACACTAACTGTTGCCCACCATACTGTTGACACCAACTGTTGCCCACCATACTGTTGACACTAACTGTTGCCCACCATACGGTTGACACTAACTGTTGCCCACCATACTGTTGACACTAACTGTTGCCCTCCATACTGTTGACACTAACTGTTGCCCAACATACTGTTGACACTAACTGTTGCCCTCCATACTGTTGACACTAACTGTTGCCCACCATACTGTTACACTAACTGTTGCCCACCATACTGTTGACACTAACTGTTGCCCACCATACTGTTAAACTAACTGTTGCCCGCCATACTGTTGACACTAACTGTTGCCCGCCATACTCTTGACACTAACTGTTGCCCACCATACTGTTACACTAACTGTTGCCCACCATACTGTTGACACTAACTGTTGCCCACCATGCTGTTACACTAACTGTTGCCCGCCATACTGTTGACACTAACTGTTGCCCGCCATACTCTTGACACTAACTGTTGCCCACCATACTATTACACTAACTGTTGCCCAACATACTGTTGACACTAACTGTTGCCCACCATACTGTTGACACTAACTGTTGCCCACAATACTGTTGACACTAACTGTTGCCCTCCATACTGCTGACACTAACTGTTGACTACCATACTGTTACACTAACTGTTGCCCGCCATACTGTTGACACTAACTGTTGCCCACCATACTGTTGACACTAACTGTTGCCCACCAAACTGTTACACTAACTGTTGCCCGCTATACTGTTGACACTAACTGCTGCCCGCCATACTGTTGACACTAACTGTTGCCCACCATACTCTTGACACTAACTGTTGCCCACCATACTATTACACTAACTGTTGCCCAACATACTGTTGACACTAACTGTTGCCCTCCATACTGTTGACACTAACTGTTGCCCACCATACTGTTACACTAACTGTTGCCCACCATACTGTTGACACTAACTGTTGCCCACCATACTGTTACACTAACTGTTGCCCGCCATACTGTTGACACTAACTGTTGCCCGCCATACTCTTGACACTAACTGTTGCCCACCATGCTATTACACTAACTGTTGCCCAACATACTGTTGACACTAACTGTTGCCCACCATACTGTTGACACTAACTGTTGCCCACAATACTGTTGACACTAACTGTTGCCCTCCATACTGCTGACACTAACTGTTGACTACCATACTGTTGACACTAACTGTTGCCCGCCATACTGTTGACACTAACTGTTGCCCACCATACTGTTGACACTAACTGTTGCCCACCATACTGTTACACTAACTGTTGCCCGCCATACTGTTGACACTAACTGTTGCCCGCCATACTGTTGACACTAACTGTTGCCCTCCATACTAGGGTGTGTCATAGGAGGGAAGATCAGCTAAAACTAATGGCCCATCACTTTTTTGGTAGATTTTAGTGTATATAAACAGAAAATAATTTCAGTTTCAATATTTTGCAACCTTTTGCTAGGTAAATTTAGCGTGAAATTTATCGAAAATCTAACGTACAGCTGCATTAGTGCATTACAATTAAATAGTGAACATTGCTTTCTGACTTCATTCTTTAACAACCCAACTAACAATATTTTTTTCTGTTTCAGATTCTGATGCATTTATAAGTTGATAATAATTGCGATGGCTGCTTGTGTCAGGACGAGGAACCAAAAATCCAGCCATCTCAGTCACTATCTTGGGTCTGGGAGAGAGCTCCTGAAGTCGGAGTTGCCTACATTGAGAGATGCTTTGAGATACGGTGTTTTAATCAGGCAAATCAGTGAAAAGAACCAAAGAACTTACACAAACAAAGACATTGCCAGTGATATGACCAAAGCTGTCTTGGCACAGTACACTCTGGCTAACGCTCAGTTCAAGCCTCCAGTCATAACAAGTCAGAAGAAGATTAGTGAGAGACTGCTAGCCAGTTGCGAAAAGGCAAGAGATATCTCTCTTGGAAGAGGAAAACTTGCAGTTAAGGACAGCTTTGCCAAGCAACTGGACCAGTTATTTGACATAATTACTTGCAAGTGCCCAATTGTTCTCTGTCCTGAGCTTGGATGCGATCGTGACTGTAAATCCGAGGCCCACATCTCCTGTATTTGCAAGCGTGAACTGAAGATTCCTGTGATCGAACTGGCATTTGTCAAAGCACAGAGAGAGAAGGCTGGCAGTATAGTGGCTCTCATGATTTCTAGCCAAGATATTCCGGAGTCCAAGAGACAGGAGGCTGCCACAGAGAGACAGAAGAGGAGAAGAGTTGCCGAGGAAAAGAGACTTGAGAAGGCCCAGGGTGAGGTAAAAAAGGCCGATGATTGGAGTCAAGCTGATTCAGAGTTTAATGACTTCCCCATGGCTGATCCGAGTGCTGACCAGGAGAATGGTGACTTTGTCCCTAACCCAGAAAATAATGATCCCAAACCTTCCAGGCATAACATTCGAAATAGGAAAGATATCCCGAGCATAGCTCTGGCCAGCATGCGACACCACACTGGTCTCAGAGAAACTGCAGAGATAGCAACAGCTGCCTGGATTGACGGTGGTTTGATAACACCTGATGATGTTCACCTGGTGATAGATCATAACAAAGTAAGGAGAGCTCAGGAGAAACTTGTCAGTAACCTAGAAGAGGAGTTTGATACGGGGATAAGAGAAAATGGAATCAATTGTTTGTTCTTTGACGGGAGAAGGGATGACACTAAAGTGTTCATGAAAGTTGGAGATTCTGACAAGTTGTTCCCTGCCATGGTGAAGGAGGAACACTACTCCTGCTGCAGTGAACCAGGAGGGAAGTATTTGTGGCATTTCACTCCAGAGAAAGATGACATCAGGAAACCAGCTGAGATAGTGGCAGATAACATTGTGAACTGGCTCAGAGAGAGGAACGTAGACCAGACCCTGCAGGCCATTGGAGGGGACAGCACCAACACGAACACAGGGTGGCAAGGGGGGTCATATAGTGGATAGAGCGGAAGATTGGGAGGAAGCTGGTCTGGATTGTTTGTGACCTCCACACCAACGAGTTGCCACTCAGACACCTGATCCAGGAGCTGGAGGGCAAGACTCTTTCAAACAACAGATGGTCTGGTCCTCTTGGCAAGATGCTGGACTCTGCCACTGAGTTAGAAATAAATCCGAGCTTTGAAAAAATCACAGTTGGCCCTCCACTCGTTGAGCTTGCACATACTGTCATTGACGACCTGATTACTGACCAATACTATGGTCACATGATTTGCAGTTCCATCAAAACTGGGGTCATGCCTGATAGACTTGCTTACCTGCAGATAGGTCCAGTCTCACATTCTAGGTGGCTCACAACGGCTCTCAGGTTTTGCAGAATTTGGGTCGCTCATCATAAACTGAAAGGGAACCAGCTTCACAACCTGAGACTTATTGTCCAATTCATCGTGAGTGTCTACTTGCCAAATTGGTTCAACACCAAGGTCAAGTCATCGTTCTCCGAAGGTCCGAGGCATGTTCTCTTCCAGCTTGAGCTCCTGAGGAGTCAGCCAAGGAAGGTTGTTCAGATTGTGGAGCAGACTGTGAGGAGATCTTCCTGGTATGCTCATCTCGAGGCAGTTCTGCAGACAATGCTCTGCAGTAAGGATGAGGAGGAGAGAAGAGTGGCAGTCAAAAAGATCTTGGATATGAGACATATGAGAGGATCTGGGCATGACGAATCAGTTGGTGACGATTCCTTCAGGGTCAGGAAGACTCCTGAAGTCAATCTAGGTGCCAAGACCCTCACTGATCTCATAGATCTGGATAACATCCAGGCTGGCAGTGAGCCCCCTCTTACCTGCAGCCTCACCAATGTTCAAGTCAGAGCTTTCCTGGACAACCCCATGCATGTCCCTGCCTGGCCCTCGCACACCCAGAGTATAGATAGAGCATTGTGTACAGCAAGTGAGCGAGGCCAGCAGTCATGTGTACAGCCAGGAGAGGAGGGAAGGCTACATCCGAGCTCAGGTGGTCAGCAGGGAGGTGATGAGTAGAAACAGAAGCAAGAAAGACATGTTCTCTATGGTGTGCAGCAACACCGGGTCGTAGTAGTAAAACCGGTTTTTGTATTTGATGATTTTGTTTTCTAAAGGAATATTAAATTTAATAAATGTGTCAAGATCATTCGTTTCACTATTCTGGATCATTTTCATCCTAATAAATTAACCTGATACATTTACTTTACTTTAAATAAGCTATTTAGTGGTGTTGGTAAAAGGGTGGGAATACTGAATTTTCATAAGATTTCAAGTTAAAATTTACCTAGCAAAAAATGAAAACTTTTCAAATCTGAAGATATCACATGATTCTGTACATAGAACTACATCATTAATACCATGGGCCGATTTTTCAAACTCAAACAAAAAAAATTCGCCTCCGTATGACACCCTATTACCGCATGGTCCTGGATATATATATGTTGATTAAGATTCCTTGGCAAGAATGTAACGCTTGATAAAAGTAACACATTAAGGTCAGGCATCCTCCCTGACGGTGTATTTTGTAGTTGTGTATAACATTGTATAGCAGACGTGCACAGAGTTTCCTTGATCACTGATACCCTGTCATCTGTTACGTCACTTAAATAGGGAGAATATAAACGTTTTGAGAATGTGCAAACTTTTGGTGTTAGCAATATGATCAATACCTGTCAACGCCAAGATGCAACGGTCAACACGAACTGCCCTACAGGTATAATATCAAAATGACTACAAGAAGTGGTGGTAAAACTAATTGGAAAACTGAGCTGATATTTTGCTGTGGTAAAAAAAAAAATTAAATAAATAATAAATAAATAAATAAATAAATAAATATATATATATATACTTCATTTTTAGTCCATTTAACACGCGGACTTTGAACATATAATCATCGACCTCACCAGCAAGGAATCGAACCCTCGACCTACTGGGTGGCCCTAGGGAACGCTTACCGGCTAGCCCACAAGTACACTAAAAGCAGTTCTAGACTCTGTTATATTTCACACAAAGCCTGTTCATCGAGCTGATGGCGCCGTGAACCTCATTGGGAAACTGCCCGTGCCTCGTATGTGGTGTCAGTAGCATTTTACCGAATCCAGCTGGTATGAAACGCGAGGTACATATATATACTTCATTTTTAGTCCATTTAACACGCGGACTTTGAACATATAATCAACGACCTAGGTAAGCGTTCCCTAGGGCCACCCAGTAGGTCGAGGGTTCGATTCCTTGCTGGTGAGGTCGTTGATTATATATATATATATATATATATATCTATATATATATATATATATATATCCAGACTAGCTCACCCAACCTGTCCACAACCATGTCGATCTCTTGTGGCATTTGTTTAGATGTGTAAGAATTTTATGTTTTAATTCGTTATTACTTAAAATGCATTGTGTATGTTTTTCGTACTTCCGTTCCGTTTCTTTTGTCTTATACAGTTACGTACAATACACTAAGGCGAGCTGTGTACACGTCCAGTAGTGTAGTGGACTATGTAGTTCAGTGCTAGAAGAACAAATGTGTACCGCTTGTAAGTGGTCATGAGTTAATTCTCACACTCAGGTGAGCTTTGGTTTATTCCCAACAGGTGTGTCAGTCAGTAAATTAGTTGTGGTCCGTTTATTTGTGATGTGAAGAGACCGGATAAAACTACTGTTAAAATTATTACTGCGCGATTTTTAGCAATTTACCAAACGTCGGTCAAACGTGTATTCCCGCTCTATGTGGCCACTGGGATAATTTCTAATTCTATCATGGTAAAGTTATATTTATAGCCATGGTTTCAGATCCCGACGTAAGGATTTTATATATTTAGTTAATTACATTGCCTTCAGTTCTAAGTGTCTAGAAAGATTGAGCCAAAGAGAGTGAGATCACCTGTTTGAGTTAAAGCACCAATCAGCGACCTCTGTGTACCTATCAATTCAACCAGTACTGATAGACCAAGTATTTCAACCATTATTACATCATGGAAAATCTCACCAAATCCAAGATCAGTTCACTTTAGTTATATAAACATCTTTAGTCCAAGAGTGTCAGATGACCCGGAGTTAGCAAGGTCTGTCGGGACTATAACCTGGGTAACTCGTAAGCATTAAGTAACGTGGAGGTTCTTAATCCAGAGGTCGTCTTACTCTCTTGTTGGTGTGCTTACATGAGATACCTCCATTATTATTATTATTATTATTATTATTATTATTATTATTATTATTATATACAAAAGAATGAAACATCGATGTTGATTATCAACATATCTTGATTAATTTTATTTTTTAGAAAACTTTCAATAGTATTACATATTTTGAGGATTTTTTTTCTGCTCTGTCAATTTTGGATCTGTTGACGCCTTGAGTAAATGACTAGAAAAGGGTGACGTGCACTAAAGGCTTCATTAACCACTATTCACTTAGGATTCAGTCGACGTTTATGCAGAATTAACATTATTATCTGGCAACTGAAAGAAAACCAAGTTAAATTCTTGATCGTTGTTTCCCTCAGATTAATCATCACATTAGTGTTAGTTAATTAATGTCATTTACCTCACCGATTTGCTCTATTTACTTCATCATATGCCTTTTGGGTGATTTACTCTACCTACTCATGTGAATTTGCGGTCTCGAACTTTCGCGAATTCATTTTACCTTGAATGAGCTTTCCTGGGCCTTCAGAAAAGCTTTCCAAATTTATCTTAGTGAAGAATATAAGTTTCCTAAGTTCTCTTATTACTGCGATTAAAAACTCCATCGCCTGACGTTCCTCACATTTTTTTTTAAATAATGTATTTTTAAAAACATTCCGTTTGTTGCTTTGGTAATAATATTCCTCTAATCATCGAATATATTTTACTAGCATAAGTTTGCAACAGTCGTGGCCAATGCCATGTCAATGGACTAACTGCAGGTAGAGTTTGTGTCGCTGCCCAGATACACAGCTGCCCCTGTCTCCTCCCTTCAACCATGTGTTGCTGCCCAGATACACAGCTGCCCCCTGTCTCCTTCCTTCAACCATGTGTCGGTGCCCAGACACACAGCTGCCCCCTGTCTCCTCCCTTCAACCATGTGTCGCTGCCCAGATACACAGCTGCCCCCTGTCTCCTCCCTTCACCCATGTGTCGCTGCCCAGATACACAGCTGCCCCCTGTCTCCTCCCTTCACCCATGTGTCGCTGCCCAGATACACAGCTGCCCCCTGTCTCCTCCTCCCTTTAACCATCAAGCTCTGAGATACATCCCCAATACCTCCAACTGTTGACTTAAACTGGTCACAACTCCCGCGTCTTCTTAAGTGTCTTTGATGGGTTTAACTTTATCAGTTTGTGTCAAGTCCTGGTGAGTGAGACAGAAGCGGCAATGACAGCCGTCAGAGAGAGGATCAGCTCAACAGGTCCACCACCACCTGCACGCTCGGTAATGATCGCCTCTTATGGTGTTAGTTCTTACATCATCACTGAACTAATACTCACCCTTGTGAATGTTAAATGTCTCTTGGGTCTCTACGCTGAAGCTCCTGATAATATGACCTGACATAATTAGTTCCCGTTTCTCTCATTATGTAGTCCAAGAAACATTATAATTAAGTGTGGATTTTTTGTTTTATATAATGTTATAATTGTAATTTATTAAATTCCAAAATACTCTCATTATCACAGACGTTTGGTAATTTACTTTAGTCATTTCCACATTTGTACATTAATGTGAACAAATAACTCAGCAGTAGTAGTATAGATAAACTGTTGCATGTTTGTTTACCTCTCAGCCATGTCCAGTTGCCGGCTACATGTGGTGAGAGAGACGCATCAACCTCGGACAGAAACAATGACGTACTGTACAGGATAAACAAATGAAGGAAGTCAAATATATGAAATGCAGTTAAATGAATGATACAAATCGCCATGTTTGGTCAAGTCCTCACGTGCTGTTTGTGAAGTAAATAAATCATAGAGATGGATCTACGGTAAGTGTATTAAATCCTTTATATTGTCTATGTTGAAACAAACTCTCATAGAGTAGTGTAAAAACTCTCGTTTATCCCATCACTGTTATAGCTTAATAGTTTAGGATAATTTCTATTTCACCTTCAATTAATTATTTAAAGAAGAGAATTAAATCACAAGAGAAATTATTTAAGAATTAGATATTTTAGAGAACATAACTGCTGGTAACTATTGTGAGAGTTGTTAAGTTGTACAGTATACCCAACCAAATTAAATAAAACCATAGATTGAATTCTTAATACCAGTAGAATATTTTATACATTTTTCAAGTCATAAAAAAAATATAACTGCCCCACTTTTTTTTTATTCCTTCCTGATGTTATCTCGTAGTGTATATGAAAGGAGGTAGCTGAAAGAGGTGCTCGTCCTGCAGTTAATTTAGGGGGATCTTGTGAGATAAGTTCCGTCTCGTGTATATGTTGCCTCAATGTTTATTAAGACGTGTTTTATATAAAGTTTGTATTACTTTCTTGCAGTTTAACGCTAATTAAAGGATTTTTTAATTTACAATATTAATGCCTTAAGAAAGAGGGTTTTTGAACCACCAACATAGAGTATTTAGTAATAGTTAATATTCTTAGCACTGGTAACATTCTGTATCACAGTTAACACGCAGGTGATTTGACTGCGTTAAGTATGGTGGGCAGCAGTTAGTGTCAACAGTATGGTGGGCAACAGTTAGTGTAACAGTATGGTGGGCAACAGTTAGTGTCAACAGTATGGCGGGCAACAGTTAGTGTCAACAGTATGGTGGGCAACAGTTAGTGTCAACAGTATGGTGGGCAGCAGTTTGTGTCAACAGTATGGTGGGCAATAGTTAGTGTAACAGTATGGTGGGCAACAGTTAGTGTCAACAGTATGGCGGGCAACAGTTAGTGTCAACAGTATGGTGGGCAACAGTTAGTGTCAGCAGTATGGAGGGCAACAGTTAGTGTCAACAGTATGGTGGGCAACAGTTAGTGTCAACAGTATGGTGGGCAACAGTTAGTGTAACAGTATGGTGGGCAACAGTTAGTGTCAACAGTATGGTGGGCAACAGTTAGTGTAACAGTATGGTGGGCAACAGTTAGTGTCAACAGTATGGAGGGCAACAGTTAGTGTCAACAGTATGTTGGGCAACAGTTAGTGTCAACAGTATGGAATAGGGTGTGTCATACGGAGGCGAATTTTGTTTGTTTGAGTTTGAAAAATCGGCCCATGGTATTAATGATGTAGTTCTATGTGCAGAATCATGTGATATCTTCAGATTTGAAAAGTTTTCATTTTTTGCTAGGTAAATTTTAACTTGAAATCTTATGAAAATTCAGTATTCCCACCCTTTTACCAACACCACTAAATAGCTTATTTAAAGTAAAGTAAATGTATCAGGTTAATTTATTAGGATGAAAATGATCCAGAATAGTGAAACGAATGATCTTGACACATTTATTAAATTTAATATTCCTTTAGAAAACAAATCATCAAATACAAAAACCGGTTTTACTACTACGACCCGGTGTTGCTGCACACCATAGAGAACATGTCTTTCTTGCTTCTGTTTCTACTCATCACCTCCCTGCTGACCACCTGAGCTCGGATGTAGCCTTCCCTCCTCTCCTGGCTGTACACGTGACTGCTGGCCTCGCTCACTTGCTGTACACAACGCTCTATACTCTGGGTGTGCGAGGGCCAGGCAGGGACATGCATGGGGTTGTCCAGGAAAGCTCTGACTTGAACATTGGTGAGGCTGCAGGTAAGAGGGGGCTCACTGCCAGCCTGGATGTTATCCAGATCTATGAGATCAGTGAGGGTCTTGGCACCTAGATTGACTTCAGGAGTCTTCCTGACCCTGAAGGAATCGTCACCAACTGATTCGTCATGCCCAGATCCTCTCATAAGTCTCATATCCAAGATCTTTTTGACTGCCACTCTTCTCTCCTCCTCATCCTTACTGCAGAGCATTGTCTGCAGAACTGCCTCGGGATGAGCATACCAGAAAGATCTCCACACAGTCTGCTCCACAATCTGAACAACCTTCCTTGGCTGACTCCTCAGGAGCTCAAGCTGGAAGAGAACATGCCTCGGACCTTCGGAGAACGATGACTTGACCTTGGTGTTGAACCAATTTGGCAAGTAGACACTCACGATGAATTGGACAATAAGTCTCAGGTTGTGAAGCTGGTTCCCTTTCAGTTTATGATGAGCGACCCAAATTCTGCAGAACCTGAGAGCCGTTGTGAGCCACCTAGAATGTGAGACTGGACCTATCTGCAGGTAAGCAAGTCTATCAGGCATGACCCCAGTTTTGATAGCACTACAAATCATGTAACCATAGTACTGGTCAGTACTCAGGTCGTCAATGACAGTATGTGTAAGCTCAACGAGTGGAGGGCCAACTGTGATTTTTTCAAAGCTCGGATTTATTTCTAACTCAGTAGCAGAGTCCAGCATCTTGCCAAGAGGACCAGACCATCTGTTGTTTGAAAGAGTCTTGCCCTCCAGCTCCTGGATCAGGTGTCTGAGTGGCAACTCG
The DNA here is from genome assembly GCA_958450375.1 of Homarus gammarus. Taxonomy (NCBI): domain Eukaryota; kingdom Metazoa; phylum Arthropoda; class Malacostraca; order Decapoda; family Nephropidae; genus Homarus; species Homarus gammarus. The sequence goes on along the minus strand of CAUDMG010001376.1, from coordinate 27,065 downwards.
TTGGTGTGGATGGTCACAAACAATCCAGACCAGCTTCCTCCCAATCTTCCGCTCTATCCACTGTATGACCCCCCCTTGCCACCCTATGTTCGTGTTGGTGCTGTCCCCTCCAATGGCCTGCAGGGTCTGGTCTACGTTCCTCTCTCTGAGCCAGTTCACAATGTTATCTGCCACTATCTCAGCTGGTTTCCTGATGTCATCTTTCTCTGGAGTGAAATGCCACAAATACTTCCCTCTTGGTTCACTGCAGCAGGAGTAGTGTTCCTCCTTCACCATGGCAAGGAACAACTTGTCAGAATCTCCAACTTTCATGAACACTTTAGTGTCATCCCTTCTCCCATCAAAGAACAAACAATTGATTCCATTTTCTCTTATCCCCTTATCAAACTCCTCTTCTAGGTTACTGACAAGTTTCTCCTGAGCTCTCCTTACTTTGTTATGATCTATCACCAGGTGAACATCATCAGGTGTTATCAAACCACCGTCAATCCAGGCAGCTGTTGCTATCTCTGCAGTTTCTCTGAGACCAGTGTGGTGTCGCATGCTGGCCAGAGCTATGCTCGGGATATCTTTCCTATTTCGAATGTTATGCCTGGAAGGTTTGGGATCATTATTTTCTGGGTTAGGGACAAAGTCACCATTCTCCTGGTCAGCACTCGGATCAGCCATGGGGAAGTCATTAAACTCTGACTCAGCTTGACTCCAATCATCGGCCTTTTTTACCTCACCCTGGGCCTTCTCAAGTCTCTTTTCCTTGGCAACTCTTCTCCTCTTCTGTCTCTCTGTGGCAGCCTCCTGTCTCTTGGACTCCAGAATATCTTGGCTAGAAATCATGAGAGCCACTATACTGCCAGTCTTCTCTCTCTGTGCTTTGACAAATGCCAGTTCGATCACAGGAATCTTCAGTTCACGCTTGCAAATACAGGAGATGTGGGCCTCGGATTTACAGTCACGATCGCATCCAAGCTCAGGACAGAGAACAATTTGGCACTTGCAAGTAATTATGTCAAATAACTGGTCCAGTTGCTTGGCAAAGCTGTCCTTAACTGCAAGTTTTCCTCTCCCAAGAGAGATATCTCTTGCCTTTTCCCAACTGGCTAGCAGTCTCTCACTAATCTTCTTCTGACTTGTTATGACTGGAGGCTTGAACTGAGCGTTAGCCAGAGTGTTCTGTGCCAAGACAGCTTTGGTCATATCACTGGCAATGTCTTTGTTTGTGTAAGTTCTTTGGTTCTTTTCACTGATTTGTCTGATTAAAACACCGTATCTCAAAGCATCTCTCAATGTAGGCAACTCCGACTTCAGGAGCTCTCTCCCAGACCCAAGATAGTGACTGAGATGGCTGGATTTTTGGTTCCTCGTCCTGACACAAGCAGCCATCGCAAATATTATCAACTTATAAATGCATCAGAATCTGAAACAGAAAAAAATATTGTTAGTTGGGTTGTTAAAGAATGAAGTCAGAAAGCAATGTTCACTATTTACTTGTAATGCACTAATGCAGCTGTACGTTAGATTTTCGATAAATTTCACGCTAAAATTTACCTAGCAAAAGGTTGCAAAATATTGAAACTGAAATTATTTCCTGTTTATATACACTAAAATCTACCAAAAAAGTGATGGGCCATTAGCTTTAGCTGATCTTCCCTCCTATGACACACCCTAATGCGGTAACTACCATCACTTACATCACCAATATCATGAGCTAGAGACATATAACTGGATGCTAGTGAGTGTTATAAACTAAGCAGTAGTGTTTAAGCGAAATTCTTCATCACGAGAGTCTTGGTAAAAAAAAAATCCAGATATTTTTTATTACCTCTGCCAAACAAAATCTAACTACATCTAACTTGAACAGAACAGAAAAGAGTTTAATTAAGTTTTCAGGCCATCAGATCCGTCACTGACAAACAGATCACTCAGTGAGAGTAGTGACGCTTATACCCTTGGCGGCGCTCATCCCTGCTGTCAATACTGCAGCTGCTACACGCCTTGAGCCACTTACCAGGACTTAACACAAACTGATAAAAGTTGAACACATCAAAGACACCTGAGCAGACGCGGGAGTTGTGACCAGTTTAAGTCAACAGTGGGAGGTGTTGGGGATGTGTCTCAGAGCTTGAGGGTTGAGGGGAGAGGGCAGGGGCAGTTTACCTGCATTGTGCCTTACTCAACAAACTTGTCTAATGATGGTTGAGTTGCGGCACACTGAAGGAGGCAATAAGGAGCTGTGTGTCTGGGCAGCGACACAAACTCTACCTGCAGTTAGTCCACTGACCTGGTGCTGGCCACGACTGTTGCAAACTTGATTGCTAATATGGGCTCCGTCTATTGGGGTGTCTACTTAGGGTTCATGTCAGGGGTTAAAGATTGGTCCAATCTCTCTCTCTCTCTCTCTCTCTCTCTCTCTCTCTCTCTCTCTCTCTCTCTCTCTCTCTGGCAGCTGTTAACGCTTAGACATCCCTTTAACTATATGCTTTTCACCAGGATATTTGCGACAAATTGTATATAGATTAAGCTAAATGATCTTTCATGTATTATAAAGCTTTTCATTTGAACTAAATGACTGGCAAAAAATAAACAGGAAGCGCCTAATTATTATTATCGTTATCAACATCGCTATCATTGTCATTTTTGTTGTTGTTGTTGATATTAGTGTTAGTAGTTGTAGTTATATCAATATTATTATTTTTTTCACTGATTGCATTACCAATATAATTATCACTAAAAGCCAAGAAAAGGTATGATATTCTACCCATTATTAACATGGCTGGCTGCTAACTCAGAGTATACTGTACGATGTCAACACAAGAACTCGTCCCTAACCTAGCCTGGCCTAGAACTGAACCCGTGTCTCACTGGTCAGAAGTATAGAGGGATACCAACTGAATGTACATGGTAGGAATTGTAACTCGTGTTTAAGAGAGTAAGGAAACTAGATAAAAATACTCAGAGACACTCGCCGGTGATAATTCAGGGTTGTACAAAACAGGTCTCAGTGTTGTACTTGTGGAAAAAAAACCCTTGAAGCTATAATGAACCAGGATTGTGCAATAGATGTAGAGATATTTTATACGCTGTACTGAATGAAGAACAACAACCTATGATATTGTGATACGTCAAGGTTATGCAACTTAGGTAGAGTGTTGTACATGTTCTTAAATCAAGATTGTACAGCAGTGGTTAGTGCTGTACTTAATAAAAATATCCGATACTATTGAGTTTCCGCTTCCAAAAATAGTGGATGAAATATTACACAAAATAATAAAAACTACACCATATGAATTAGTGAATATCCTCATTAAACATGGCTTATGACTGACTGTTACTCATTAAAAATATTAATTATCCCTATATTTTTATAATGATGTATAATAGAAATTGAATTCTCATGAAATGTTGCCACGGTAAAACGTTAATATTTTATATTCAAATTTTTGTTTTAAACGCGAGTTATTTCCCTGATATATGGAGTGAAATGATACAAGAGCCACCGAAATACTGTAATATTAAGATCCATATATATATATATATATATATATATATATATATATATATATATATATGCTGATAACCACCAGGAAAGAAGAAAACACGAAGTTCCCAAGCGCTTTCGTGTAATTCACATCTTCAGGGGTGAGTACAGACTAGTCTGTACTCACCCCTGAAGATGTGAATTACACGAAAGCGCTTGGGAACTTCGTGTTTTCTTCTTTCCTGGTGGTTATCAGCATATACCTAGATCACGCGCACCTACAGTGATTTACTTGCATATATATATATATATATATATATATATATATATATATATATATATATATATATATATATATATATATATATATAGAGAGAGAGAGAGAGAGAGAGAGAGAGAGAGTAGCGTCACTGTATTTGGTGTTAGTAATCCAACAACATACAATATACCTATAAAGGCAGATCATCCACTAATTAGTGTCCTAAACAGAGAAAATCGTTTATTGCTTCGCGACCGGTTGAGTGTAGAGTGATGTCGAGATGCTAACTCTAACTAATATTAACAACACACAGTCTATGATTAAGCAGAGAAAGGATGGGCGCCTAGATATGACCCGTATATAACATACTTAATGCGTAATATCTACAAGGAGGAAATGAGACAATTGTTACAATGAAGAAATCTAACCTAACATAACCTAGCTATGGCACGTAAATAAGCCCAGGAACTCTCCAGTGCTAAGTCTCTTATGATGGAACTATAGTCGTTTCTTTCTCATACAAGTGAACGTCAAAATTCCTCTAACATGGAACAAAAGGTTAAGGTAGAGTCACGAAGGGAGAAAGGCGTTGCTACTTTGGTCGTTTTCTTTATAAGGTAGATTATGTGAGACCGACGTGTCCTTACAGGGTATGTCTTACCCCACGAGCCCTCCAGAATCCCGGCTTTGATCATGACGGTTAGCTACCCGGGGCGGCCCCTTCCGTGTCCATCCTTCCTGCGACAATCAATGTTCCACGCTAGCACGGGCCGACACACATGTTCCTCGCCAGCACGGGCCGACACACATGTTCCTCGCCAGCACGGGCCGACACACATGTTCCTCGCCAGCACGGGCCGACACACATGTTCCTCGCCAGCACGGGCCGACACACATGTTCCTCGTCAGCACGGGCAACACACACATGCTCCTCGCCAGTACGGGCCGACACACACGCTGCTAACATCAATACAGAAACTGATGAAGTTAAACCCATCAAAGACACTTGAGAAGACGCGGGAGTTGTGACCAGTTTAAGTCAACAGTGGGAGGTGTTGGGTGTTGGGGATGTGTCTCAGAACTTGATGTTTGAGAGGAGGAGGCAAAGGGCAGCTCACCTGTGCTGTGCCTCGCATAACAAGCTTGTCTGATGGTGGTTGTGTTGGTCCGTGGGAGCTGGTTGACAGAGCCGCCACAACACCACACTGAGGGAGGCAATAAGGAGCTGTGTGTCTGGGCAGCGACACAAACTCTCCCTGCAGTTAGTCCACTGACCTGGTGCTGGCCACGACTGTTGCAAACTTGATGCTAAAAAAGACTCATGAACGGACCATTTTTATCATAACAACTGATCTTCATTTTCTTTTATGTTCGCCCAGGTATAGTGATCCCATCAATAAACCTAAACAACAACAATGAAAACCTTTCCAAAACTTCCATTACTCCACACTCAATATCTAAAGCTGTCGTACAGGCAGATCAGAGTATTAACTTTGGTCAGCTCTCAACCTCGAATTCATTTGATATTAATACAGGTATGTTCAAATAGAAATCTCACCCAAAGGCAATATACACAGCGTGTTTTGGACGAACTACTGATACGAGATGGTTAAAATAACACCGTATTTTTCAGAATTAATATTTATTTCCACATTATCTCCTGGTAATCACAGTTAAATTAACCATTTTCAAAGCATATGGTATCCAAGGGCGAGAGATAATGAAACGTTTTAATAACATCCGCTCTTATTATCTGTTTAGTTACTCAGTCCACGGCTTCCATAACAACTTGACCAGTCACGTCCAAGCTGGTGGGATGCATTATTGGGTCCTGAGAAGGTCCCTGAGTTCTTAGATTTCCTCGGGATCATCTTTAAGTGTCGCTAAATAATAAAAAAAGGCGAAACTTCCTTTACATTATATCGCCTACAGTGAAAGTTTTACCTAATATTGAGCTGAAATTCAAATGTTTGTCGGTCTCTAATTCACTAATTAGTACTGCGTCAACCTCACTCCCATTTTATAGCGGTTTATCCCTCTGGATTTTGTAAGGTCCACCACCCACGTACTGTACCATCAGGGAGTAGTGGCACTAGAGGAAGGGAGCTGCTTCACACACCACCAACAGCACTTAAAGGATACATAGAAGACTCCAGGGAATACTGATAACTTCTTTCAAGTATTTTTCTTTAATCATGCTGAACGGCTGAGATCAAGAACGCGTGCGCTCACGCACACACACACACACACACACACACACACACACACACACACACACACACACACATGCTATATGGTACACATTACAAAAGAAGAGCAAAGTGACTTATCCATCGTCAAGTTAACAGAGAGGGTAAAAACTGTCTGCGACCTGATAAATGCAAATATGAGTTTGCTGATAAAAAAATATACACCGTACAGATATATTCCGCTGTAGTGTTTCCGCATAACGTTACAGAATAGAATACCAAATACACTCAACATCAAGGTTACTATATAAGAGGAGTAAGCAACATGAATCAACAAAACATATGTCAGATATCATGGGAAAAATAATTGAATGTTAATGTTACAATCTGACGTCAAGAACAATACTAAATGTAATTGTTTTAACAGCGTTTTTAGAGAACATAAAATATAATTAGTTCATTGGAAAATAAATGTTGAGCTTCGTTAATACAGGAAACAAACGATGATCAGGAGAAGTAATTATTAACGATTGCGATACAGTACAGTACATTACATAAAATAGTGAAAAACACTACATAATAGAGCAGAGTCGTCATACAGATTAAATAACACTAAAACAGTAATATATCAGGGTTGTAATACAGATTAACTATACAGTATAAATGTAACAGCAGTAATCAGGGTTATGAGAGGAAAAACACGACGAAAAAAAACACAAACATAGGAATTAGATAGATATATTACGTGTGTGGTACATTAAGAAGAGAGAGAGAGAGAGAGAGAGAGCGATTACTGGTCTTTCTCATAACAAAAAACAAAAACAAAAGTCAATCATCAGCAAACACAACAAATAAAATAATAGCAACAATATATAAACAAAAAACAAAGTAAAACGGAATAATAAAATAGACTGTCCTTGATCAAGATACCAACACCTGATGATCTAGCCACTGGCGGGAAATAACTAAACATGGACGATAAGTTACTAGCTTGAGCAATATATTACTAGTCGTGGGCCAGAAATTACTAGCCACGGGGGAGCAACACACTAGCCACGGGGGAGGAACACACTAGCCGTGGGGAGGAACACACTAGCCACGGGGGAGGAACACACTAGCCACAGAGGAGGAACACATTAGCT